>LR990238.1:13962500-14562500 GCA_905147385.1 Limenitis camilla
CTACTTTTTTACATTTTAAAAGTTGATAAAAATGCCTATCAAAATCAGACCATGTTTTCCATAACTTTGTATTAATTCTTATCCAAATAAATTTCGTAATGAAGACTGTTTCAATACCTGTTAATTACTTTTAGAATTATTGAAATCGGACATTCCAGTCAAAAGATATTACGAAATAAAAATATCAAGATAAATAAAAAATAATTCCAGACGGGCCGCCGGCGCGGTGTGGAGCCGCGTTACTCACAGCGCAGCGAGTAACGCGGCGATAGAGGGAGCGACAGAATGCGGGAGCCAAAATGTTAAAAAAAAATTATCCACCCGTGCGAAGCCAGGACGGGCCCCTAGTCTATTATAATTCGAAAAGAATTTCAAAAAGACTCACTCAACTAGAAGGCTTTCTGATCAAGTCTACATACGTCAAACTCAAAGGTTAAAATATTCAAACCAGTAATAGACATTGTTTGAAAACAAAGACAATATAACATTACTGTCTGGTTGTCTGAATATTTTTCACGCATTATAACATTAGATTTGTGTAGATAAGTAATTTCAAACTAAAGTGTCATATATTATGATAGTTTATATGCAAATAGACAACGTGTCGTGTTTGTGTTAACGCGTGAAGGCTGAACACTAAATTATCATGTACATTCAAGCGAATAATCGTATATGTGAATTTAGTCTATTTTGACGAGTAAAGTGAGACTGAAATGATTTTGATGATTATTGTCGTTGATACTTAAGAGATATCGGAATATTCTATGAAATAAAACCACTGAAAATAGCTTGAAAAACTGAAAGCATTGATGAATCTTCCACTCCTCCATCGGCAAAAGTTTATAGTTGAGGTAACTGTGACAGAATACTGATTCGGATATGAAACTGAGAACTCCAATTACTTTATACAGTTTATACCTTATACTCTGTTAGACAAACGTAAAACCATATGGATTGTCAGCGAGTCAAGAAATATGTTTCAGGAATTTACTCAATTCCTTAAGAATCCTATAATCTTTAAATTTTGAAAATAATCGGACCAATCTATAAACAAGAATTTTTCAATTCGGTTCATAAATGACGAAGCTCACAGTTTTCATTCACAATACACAGTTTTGATTACGGATTGAAGGTTGTAAAAGGTTGGTTTATATAATTATAACGCTCTCCTTCGCTGCCCGAACACTAACTACAGTAGATAATAAAGCTAACTAACGTGGACCCCAAGAAGGGAGACCTTAACCACGACACTAAGCTAACTTCCATGTACACTGCACGACAACACCAGAGAAACTAATAAAGATATCTAAAATTGATGCGGTTAATCCATAGACACATACATGATTTCATTGGCTTATATTGAATTTTTTTTTTAAATGGTCCTCACTAACGGTTATATTTTTTTTTATTTTTAAATTTAATTTTTTTATAAACAATTAACTGTTGATTTTTTCCCGCAAAACTAGAAAAAAAATTTCTGAGGCATTTTGTTAATTTTTGAAAGAAAAAGAAAGCTTCGATAGGGCACAAGATTATCTATTTAAAAGACTATTTTTTTTTTTATATTTCGTGACTTCAAGGCAACACATTGTGTAATGAAGCCATGTTATTAAATTTATAAAACACCTAACCCATTAAAACGTTGTTCTTTATTAGACAAGGATAAAATCATGTGAATCGTCAGTCAGTAAATAAACCTTTATATTTATTAGATATTAGTATATGAATAACAAGAACAGTAAATAATATTTGTGGTCACACGTGAATGGTAGAGCAAATTATCACGTCAAGCAAATATTTCATGCATTTGAATTTTGAATATAAATTGCGGTTTTGGGTGTATCTATTTTACTTTGAATATTGTGAAGATCTAATTATTATAATAGAAACCATTAATATCCTAAATTATATTTAGTTTCCCTCTTAACATATTTCCAGATAGAGTAGGATCATTTCCCAGATATTTTTAGATAAAGTTAATCGTTGATAACTTAATATTCGCAGGTAGTTCCTTTTATTTTATTTCAAGTATATTCACGTGTAGACAATATATAACCCCAGTTTCGATAGATCAGAGTTAGTTGTCAAAGAGGTGTCGCCCGACAATCATCAAAATCATATTAAAATAATAAAGCAGCAGCAAGTAGTCATCGATAACCAAAGCCTAGCAACACGCCACTAAACAACTCACTCACTACTTTAATATGGTTTGCGCGAATACTAGTTTATAAACGGTATCACGTTACTTATATACAACAATATGTAGAAATAATATTGATATTTGAAACAATAGTTTTCTTAACTGTACAGCAATAAAGTGTTGAATATGAGAATATTTTTGTTGTCATCACTAAAATGTTAAATAACCTATTCACATGCTAATTGTACAAGTCGTGATGTTTCAAATTTTTAACATGATATTTCATACTTATTCATATTATATTCTTACTCGGGAGGTCCGAGATTCGATCCCCCACACAGGCACACACCTCTGACTCTTAGTTATGTGTGTTTTAAGCAATTATATCACTTGCTTTAACGGTGAAGGAAAACATCGTGAGGAAACCTGCACGAGTGAGAGTTCCCTAAAGTTCTCAAAGGTGTGTGAAGTCTGCCAACCCGCACTGGTCCAACGTGGTGGACTATGGCCTAATACCCTCCTCATTCTGAGGAGGTAACCCGGCTCAGCAGTGGGCCATTGACGGGTCATGAATGAAGTTAATATTTCTCATGTTAAATGTGTAATGATGAGTTGTCTGGATTCAATTTTTTTATTGGAAAATGATATATTAAAAATTCAGAGTTAACTTAGGATTTGTTGTTATAAAATACTTGTAGAATCAAATTAAAAAATGTTTTTATAAAAATAGAAAGCAAAAAGACTGGAGATATCGATCAGGTCCTAAATAATATTATGATGTCTAATCACAATCCCCCATAAATAATAAATAATGTACGTATGGCGGAGTTTGAACCATGCCGCACCTAAACAGTATGTCAAAACATTTTTAGGGTTCCATACCTCAAAAAAAATTCGTATGAGATTACTTCGTTGTCAGTCTGTCTGTCAATAGCGTTTTGATCCGGAACACTATCTAGTTGAAATTAATACTCAATACTTTATATTGCCGGCAGTCTCCTAAAGCTGTTAAAAAAATTCTTATTCAACGCAATAGATTAAAATCTAGAGGATGACACCGCTGACCTAGAAAAATTTATTATTATAGTTAGTTAAGAAACAATTTATTATTATAACAAAGTCTCGAAATCATTAATTTGTTCAAAACTTTAAAAAAATTTTTTTGCAGTTTTGTAAACTAACCGTGACCAATGCTGTTGTATGGGGACAAGAATTTTTCAACGGCAAACATAAGTCTGTCCATCAATCTATATTGTAAGAAACTCTCAGCAGAGGAGTCCGACTCGAACTTAGCCTAATTATGTAAAAAATAAATTCAGTAAACAAATATAAAAATTGTTTCTTTGAGTATAAAACGCTTAGTCATAAAAAATATTAACTAAAAAGGCTGTTGATGACAGGATATTTCACGGGAATTGTTCAGCTTTATGGGTACTGTCAACGATTCCCAAACCCTCGTCACGTTCGAACCAATTAAACTTGAGCCGTGAAATAAAAGGATTAAACGAGATAATAATTCATGACACGAGAAATATTTTATTTCAACTCTTTTGTGGCTTTGTTATATTACAAGCTGAATTGGATTTTATTAAATAACGACGTTCATACTTTCCTTCTAATTTTTGTTACGAATTTTTTTGAGTTTAGATACATGTCGGAGTATAGTTAGGGTAGGATAATAATGAAGGTCTTGTCGGGCTATACAGTAGAATCCGTTTACTATGACTCCGCCTTTATTGACCAACCGCTTTACAGTGAAGTAATTACACAGCGAAGTTTGGTTGTCATATAAAATTCTTTATAACTAAGTCGGATATACTGACTTCGCTTATAGTGACATGTCGCTTAGTGTGACCCATCTATACTAATATTATAAAGAGGAAAGATTTGTATTTTTAAATTTTTGTATTTTTGTATGTAACGAATAAACATAAAAACTACTGGACCGATTTTAAACAATTCTTTCACCATTAGAAAGCTACATTATCCCTGAGTAACATAGGCTATATTTATTACAAGAAAAAATTAGAGATCCCCTGAAATTCTCACTAAAACCAACACAAGGTGCAAAAAAATTAGCCATAAAATATCTTTCATCGCATGCGCTGCGAAAAGTATTGATGATAGAACAAAAAAATGTTTTACAATATTATAGAACGTATCAATATCTACAAAAAACTCCGCGAGACCATATGTCCAACTATTGTAGTTAAGTCACTATAACTACTTTTTTACATTTTAAAAGTTGATAAAAATGCCTATCAAAATCAGACCATGTTTTCCATAACTTTGTATTAATTCTTATCCAAATAAATTTCGTAATGAAGACTGTTTCAATACCTGTTAATTACTTTTTGAATTATTGAAATCAGACATTCCAGTCAAAAGATATTACGAAATAAAAATATCAAGATAAATAAAAAATAATCCCAGACGGGCCGCCGGCGCGGTGTGGGTGCCTCGCAGCGCAGCGAGTAACGCGGCGATAGAGGGAGCGACAGAATGCGGGAGCCAAAATGTTAAAAAAAAAATATTTTTAATAAATTGCGTCCTGTTATAATGACTGACATGATTCCTTCGACAGCATTCGGCAGAGTCACGTGATACCTGAGGACGTTCAGTGCGTACATGGCCTTTTTTTTAATTTTAAGTCTCAGTGTGTAATTTATAGTTGAACGCATTGTTCGTTAGTGGTTTGTGAAACAATGCCATCACAACGTCGTTCTGAAGCATTTACGATTGAAGAGAAAGGGACAATAAGGAAAAAACAAAAGCAAACAAGCATTACTGATTTCTAATGTCAATAATGAAAATATATACATATATGCATGTACTTAATACTTATAATTTTAGGTTAGCCTTATGTTAACATAACCTAAGACAAACAGTGAGACCGGGCAGTGGAGGTGGGATCCTTTAAGGCTACACCTTGGTGACAGGTCCAAGGCATTGCCTGGGTTCCTGTTTAAAAACTACGGAATCGTAAGGTATGCAATTTCGGACACAAGATCACGGATTCCTGATGAGCAGCATCTCGCGAATCCCACACACCATGACCTTTCCGGTTTTGGTGGGATGCATAAAATGCATTTCCCATTGAAAAAATGGATGACTACCCCACACAAATTAGGACAGTGGTTAAAGGTAACAACAAGTAGGGTATTTGTTAATATAAATCAAGCTATAAAATGATGTCTTTCTTAGAATTTCGTAACTCAAAAGGAATAAATTCTATATCGTAATTTCGTTTCCTATCTGGTGCCCAGGAACGCGTAATGGTTTATTATTATCACATACTAAGGTCTACAATCTATTGGCGGAAAGACTGGAGAAAAGGTCAAACTTCTTAGTCAACGCGATCAAAAGCTACGAATGAGGAGATAAGACACTCGCAAAGTAATCTAAAGGGTAATTTCCGTTGATCTAGAGTCATGGAATAAGCAAAAAACAGTTTTATATTCCATAAATATAGAGAAAAATCCAAGAACCGTAAATTAGTGTTAATTATGATGTTGGCAACACTTATAATTTGAGTAGCATCCTGTTAATTGATCTTAATGTTGGTACGACTGATATGAGTAGCATCCTGTTACTTGATCTTAAAGTTGGTACGACTGATATGAGTAGCATCCTGTTAATTAATCTTAATGTTGGTACGACTGATATGAGTAGCATCCTGTTAATTGATCTTGATATTGATACGACTGATATGAGTAGCATCCTATTAATTGATATTGATGTTGGTACGTTTAAAATAAATACGCTGTCACGACAGAGTAATCATGGATTAGATCGCGAATATTCTTAGCAGTAATTCTGAAGCTCTGAGTCTAAAGTATAAGCCCAGGAGGATATTATAGTCAAGCCGACATAATGTTAGCCTGCGTATAGACTACTACAATATTCTTCTTTTCTCTTCTTTATTAATTAACAGTAGGTAATCACACAGATGCTGGAGAAACAGTTTTTCTAAATTAGTTTAATTTAAAGTCAATTCAATTTATACAGAATTCTCGATAGGTGAACCAGACTCGCACTTAGCTATTGAATTATGAATGTTACACTGTGAGCTAGTTAAAAAAACATATACCATTTTGTGAATTATCTGATCATTTTCTATAGACCTTATCCTAGATATTAAATATTACGAGACGAGATCTGATTCGCCATTACTTCGAGGACGTGTTGAATAGCCCATAAAATTATTCTTTTCAGCTCCAAAACACATAATCGTAAAACGAATTATGATGTACTTTTAATGTCCGAGTGTTGGTTTTGGCGACTTTCATTATAGAATGGTACTACTGTATAAAATTGATAGCTTTGTCTTAGCTATAATGTGACCATACGTCCCGTTATTCGTTTGTGAGTCCCGTTGTCCTCTAAAGAAAACTTCGTGACGTAAAACTGTCCCGTTTTCCGAAATCGCGTGAAAATTACTGCGTACTTAACCCGCAACAAGACAGGCATACTATATTTTTTTTCTAGGGGCGGAGGTAGTATTATTAAAAGGATGAGGAAAGCGAAGAGGATGAGTAGGAGGAGGGGAAGGATGAGTAAAAGATGGTGGAGAAGTATTAGAAAGAGAAAGATAACTCAAAGAAGAAGAAAGATTAAAAAGAGGATGGGAAGAAGGGTATAAGAATAAGGAGGGCTACAGGATGAGAATACACAGAAAGGGATGGAAAACGAGGAAAAGGTGGAGGAGTAGAAAGAAAAAGAGACACAGATACTTTAAAACGTGGATTAACACATATGCTATTTCTTATCCCGGAATAATTTAAATAAAAAATAATTATTGAATGCCTGAATTTTTTTATATAACAATATATTGTAAATTATGTTTCCTTGCTTAGTCTAAGAAATCATTCTTTCTAAATAGGAATAAATATAAAATTTTCAAGTAACTGTATTCACCAAGCTTTCATAATAAGTTAAGCGACGTCTTTTAGCGAGCAGCTGGCCGTAATGTATTGCTACAATTAATTTCTTAAAAAGGCAATTGTAATGAAAGAAACAATGAAACAGATCATTTTTATTTCACTTCAGTAAAAATAAGAAGTGGAAATTTCATTAAGATATGTATGTAGGTAATAAAAGCATATCAATATCTGCTGAAACAATTAAAGAGAACATTGTGTCCTGTGAAAGTTCAAAGTCAAAGTTAGTCAGTTAATTACTAAGAAGCTACAAGTTTATTAATCACTGTCTTCGACAAATCCTAAAGATCTTCTGGCTAGACATTATCGCCAACATAGACATCTGAAAGGAATGCCATCAGATTTGCAGATATGACGTCATAAATGGGGCTGGGTTGGTTACATATTGCGCAGGGCTATGGACTGGAATCCACAAGGACAACGTAAGCGTCCTAAACAAACTCGGCGACGGTCAGTGATTGTTGAAGCCAAATCTATTGACTTAACTTGGCGAAATAAAGCGTAAGGTCTCTGCCCCGTGGTGGGAAAATAGGAAAATAACAAATAGATTCTGTGCTGTCGTCTGAGAGAATAGGTTCGTTGGGTTTAATAATCCTGAAATATCAAAAATAATTATATGTAAAACTGATAATATTAATATTTCATGTGTATGCCACGACGGATATCTGAGCAATGTCTGGAGCTTATCTATACTCACCTCTACTTATCGATCTCGCTAGCAAATATCTAATTTATCTACCTAGTAAATCTCGTTATCAATTAAAAAGCCCAATTAAATGCTATCGATATCGGATACATTTTAATGTAGAAATCTTTACCTACTCGATTGTAAGTTCTTTACAAATTAAGATAAAAATGATGTTACCTAAAATTATATTAAAACCTATTCAAGGAATACTAAACAATTCCATTAAAATGATTAAATAACATCGTTACACCATTCCCGTTCAGAAATAACGAAGTTATTCCAATTATGTTTACGAGATACGTGTAGTGTGTTGCTATTGGATGCTCAGCTTCGACTTGTAGGTAATTGTAACTTAGTTTGTGTCTACGTGTAGAATATTAAGTCCTTCATTGTAGTTACCTGAGGATAAGGGAATTCTTTATATCTCCTAATAGTTCCACTGTCCTTCTACATCTATCATCATCACGACCCGTCAATGGCCCACAGCTGAGCCGTGTCTCCTCCTCAGAATGAGGAGGGTATTAGGCCATAGTCCACCACGCTGACCAAGTGCGAGTTGGCAGACTTCACACACCTTTGAGAACTTTAGGAAACTCTCAGAAGTGCAGGTTTCCTCACGAAGTTTTCCTTCACCGTTAAAGCAAGTGATATTTAATTTAAAACACACATGACTCAGAGTCAGAGGTGTGTGCCTGTGTGAGGGATCTAACCTCGGACCTCCTGAGTAAGACTTGAAGTCTCAACCACTGGGCCATCACTGCTTATTACATGCATGCATCTAAATCTATATCTCCACTTAAATTCCTAGTATCCACCCGCGACTTCGTGAATTGAAAGACAATCACTCCCTATCCTATGTTTTAATCCAGATTATGAAGTATCCGGGTGCCAAATATTTATTTAAAACCTGTTCTCTTATCTGCCATATTTATGGGATTGAGTAAAAAATATTCAAACTCATAAAGTGTTGACTAATGAAAACAACAATTAAATGAGAAAGCTCTGAGTATACAAATTTTAAATTTAGATATCCCACAAACTAGATAACCTATGAAATCATATTTCTAGGATGAGCTAAAATACGATTTTCATTTATAACTGTGTAAACTGTCAATATGTCCAATTTACAACTATATTTCTCTGAACAGATGTCTGTGAGTCTGGCAATACCGATAATTGGCTTCACGGAATCACCTTATTTTTCTTAAACTCCTCTTTTCGAATTTGTGAGAATATGCATGATGAAGTGCAAAACTAAAAGTCGATAAAAATCATTTTACATATTCTTTCGAGATTCCATTTTAGAATCTGGTTTGAGCAACAGTTACATTACATTCAAGACGTTTGCGTCTTGTACGATTTGTTCAATGGAATGGCATATTGGAATTTTAGAAAAGAAGCTACTTCCAATAATGCTCTACTATAAGTCAGATTCACAATTAATTTTTCAGTTAAATTAGAGTAATCCTCTCTGAAAGTACTTCCTTTAGTTTTAATTAATTACTGTTCCTTTTAAATATATACTCTTCTTGTAATCGCTACTTGGCTTGATATCGAATCTGTCGTTCCTTCTACCCTCATAGAATGTTTATAGTACCCTCGTAGTCAAGATAACCTCGTTTATTTTATAGGACTATTAAGAATATGGGAGCTATACGCAGCAACGCCTAAAGGACAATATCAACATCTAATCTAGATGGAAGCCGAGCAGGACCTGGGGTTGAGACACAGGAGCAGACTTAAAGACGTCTTCTTCTATGCATAAAGTAACAAAACACTTTTAGTCTCAACACTGTAATATGTTCTGCGCGATATGACATTACAAACTGGCTCAATCCTATTGGAATGAAATATATTGTTGGTTGGCTACACGTGGGTATACTTGAAATAAAATAATAGGAAGTGCCCGCGGATATTCAGTTATCAACTGTGCTGCTAACTTTACATACTACAGCCCAAACGTATTATAAAGTTCGCCATTATCTCTTTTTCGGATGATATCGAGTTAAATCCAGGTTACTTTCAGGTATACAAACATACGTAGCAAGAGCTGATTTAATGGCTTAGAGCCTATAATGTATCATATACTAGAAAAGTTTATTATGTTACGTGAACTGATATTAATGGACTGTCTTTTATCTTTCCCATCAATATTTCCACACGAGTACTGTTTTGGTAGTAACAGTGGCGTAGCTAGGGCTACGCTTCTTTTCATTCTCCTTCAGTCGTTATCCTTATGTCTGAGGGTCGTGACTCCACTTATGACTTTTGCCCTTACGATGGTACGCCATTTCGTTTTGTCTCCAGCTACTCGGAGAGCATCGTAGACGGAGGAATCGAGTGTGTTGCGTATCTGGTCTGACCAACGAATCGGTCTGCGGTCTCGTCTCTTCTTTTTACTTCTCCGGTAACCACTAGTTTTTCAAGGTTGTCTCCGTCTTTCCTGGCAATGGGTCCGAAGTACTCAACAATTCGCTTAAACCAGATCATGATTTTGAACTTTGCAATTATAAATGACAATGCAGCGAAATTAGAAGTTGAAACAACTAAATTTTGGGGGAATCCCCGATTTACCTACAGATTGAGTTTTGAGGCGACACCTAGAATATCCGCTCCGGGTGCCCATCATGTTAGCTACGCCACTACGTGGTAGGGAAATTTTGTCTAGTTAGTCCCCGACCACTATCAACTTTTGTATTATTGATAAAAATACCCTTTTTGTTTTGCAATGCATGATATCTGTCTCTATCTTTTATTTAAAATTATAACCCCCTATTTTTTTGGAGAAGTGGTATTTCATTAAGGCTAATTTGATTCAATATCAAAAATATATTTGTGGTACTTTGATGAGATATATCATAGAGTGAATATAAACTTTTACATTAAAATTACGTGATTCGTTATTACTTAATTTAGCTAGATATTGAGTAGAGAGGTCGTGAGGAGAAACTCTTTAATACGCAGTTTAAAGTTTACCCTACCCTTGGTCGCAAGCTTTAGGCGTAGGCTCATCATTATTTACTACTCCTTAAGTGGTATTTCGTAGTAAAAATACAAAATCATACAACGTGTGGAGTATCGATTTTATTCAGGCATTACATATTTGATAACTCCTCGATACGATGGAAACGTCTATTGGCTTTACCCTCCGCTTGCTATACAATGCTTTGCTGTTTACTCTGTATACCAAATACTTGTGCTACTTTTATTACATGTATTAGCAGTATTAACTGCTAGCAACACTATAAATTGTTACGTAGTAGGTTTGTTGTAAAAATACCCTCACTGATTTAAAATATTAAATCCTCCAAATAAAGATAAACGAGTAGTTTCATCGATTAATTATTGACCATTCCTAATGGAGTCCCTAATCTATTAGAATAGAGGTTATATATTGTCTGCATGTGGGTATATTTAAAATGAAATAACAGGAGCTACCCGCGGATATTAAGTTATCAACAATGTCGCTAAGTAATGGATAACGGGTTCAAACAAGGTAGCAACACAGTTGCAACACATCTTTTATTTTATCCGGGACTCGCCTAGTTACCATTAAGGCTGTGGAGTGTTGTGGTGTCGTAGTGCTGGGTTTTCTTTTAAGTGCATATTGTACGTGTTGCTCTGCGGTATGGGTCCCATTTAGATAATGAAGAGTAAAGAGATGAGATTATGTGTAGTAAAGTACTCCGTAAACCTTAACCTTAGCTTCTGAGTCTCAAGCCTCAGATACGGCTTGGCTATCTGTGTGTCGGAGCAAACTAAGGGAATCACTGTGTAAGCCTAAGGTTAGGGTAACATAAACCTAACCTAACACACGTGGCAACTACATTGTAAGGTACTCACGTGACCTTAATCAGGCAACACTCCTACCACTAACACAACACTACACTTAACACTTTCACTAGCACTACCCAGATAATATCCACTCCTTGTGGATCGCGTAAGACTAAGCCTGCAGTTCAACTGTAGAGAGAATGTAAAGATTCGAGACTGTCAAAACGACGGAAGTGATTATTATTTTACTCTAGCGCCATATATGGCGATTACGATTCGATTATTCGATAATCGTTTACTATTTTCCGACATGAATTATGTGGGTTGCTGCTTAATTATACAGTACTTAGTGTGCAGTATACTTAAAGAGGGGTACATAGTTTAAAGCTAGTTTAAACACAACGGTTATATTTATTTTTAGTACAGCACTACTTAGTCCAAAAGAAACCGCTACCTACGTGTCTCATTTATTCTAACCCGCATAGTTTATGCTTACCAGTTAGCAACACCGTTTATAACTTTGTATTCGCGAGTAGTTCCTTTTATTTTATTTCAATGGAGAAGTTTCATGAAATTGATAATGCTATATTTAAAGTAATAGAATTAAAATATAGATAGAAACTAATATACCCGTAAAAGTTCATTTTTAAATTCGTCAATAAACGATTGAGAAAAACATTATTTAAGTTTACATATTTTAGCGCGAAACGATTGTGGGCCTCTGACGTCATCTCACCTATAGTCACACGTGCGCGCACAGTGCTTGCGCTGCGAGTAGATATTTTACGTACAGATGTTTGTTGATTATTTATAAGTAGTGTAGTTTTTATTTTAGCATAATGGTTGAAGATTTTGTAAAAGGACAAAGAGATAATTTACCTAAAATCGCATATACGCTGTGATGGATTTTTTTTCTTTTTAATTGTCGGGCTTTGACACATAGAGGCAATACAATATTCGTAGGCATATTTTTAGCCCTAGCCATTATTATAATAAACAAAACACGACACGAGCCGCGCAAATAACAGTGTATTAAAGTGCATACACGCCGCGTGTCAACTAGGTGAAGTGACGTCACAAGCTGGCCTGCCGCATGAAACGAAATTATTGTTACAAGCGCAACTTTAAGGTCCCATAACTTTTTAATGATTCATTCAAATTTTTGTTTCACTTTACTGTAATTTTTACAATTAATAGGAAGCTTCTCCATTATACCCACGTAACAATTTATAACAAGACAATAGATCTGATAGAGTCTGATAGATTTGTGCCAGTTGTCAAACGTAGCTCGCCTGGTGATCATTGTAGCAGTACAATAGTGTGGTGCCGTAATGCTCCCAGCATTCCTCGATTGAATGATTTCATGAGTGCTTAACAGTATTTGGCTATGTTTCCATTTAAAGTTAATTATTATTATCATTTACTTGTTACTGTGCAGTATGACTCTCATATAGATAATATACCCTCAGTTAAAAGGTTGAGATTATCTATAGTCTTGGAATAAAATAAAAAAACTGCCAAGTGCTAATCGGACAATTAATAATTGGAAAAAAATCACGTTTATTGCATGGGAGCCCCCCTTAAATATTTATTTTATAATGTTTGTTGTTATAGAGGCAACAGAAATTCGTCATTTGTGAAAATTTCAACTGTCTAATAGTAGTCCGTTTTTACCCTTAGGGTACGGAACCAACGGGGTTATCAACGGCGTTGCTAACTTTGCCTATATTATAATATGTCTGACGAATGTTATTTAATTTATATAAAACAGGAATACACGAAAATTCTAATTATAACATCACATCTTGTAGACGTAGAATCCGTGACTCTATTTTTATAAGTTAGTCAATATAATAAATTCCTTACGACTCTTCATAATGTTGACAGTTGTTAGTATTTATTGCTTTTTCTTCTTTTAACTTTCAGTTTATGAGTTATTTACGTAATAATATTCTACTACTTCGACGTAAAGTCAACTAAGACTTGGAGCAAATAATATAGTTTTTAATCTATTATTGCGTTATGATAAAACAAAATTATTAAATATAAAAAATAATATAAATATAGAAAAATAAATAATAAATTTTAATAAAAAGTCAAGAAGTATTTTTAAAAAACTACCCAAAAATTTGAGTATTGGGTTTGAATGAGTAGGTTAGTGAGTACCTTTTTGAGTGAGTATATATTCTTTATTGCACTAGAAAAAAATACAATTATCTTATTACCTACATACCATTAGTTATTTTAGGCAAAGACAGGCTTATCTCTATAAGAGATTATAAGTTTGATATACAATAAAAATTAAAAAGCCTTCAAAATAATGTAAAATCTGGCGAAAAACTCAAAACTCATTTAGAATTATAACCTTAATAGTAATATTTCCTATCTTTTCATAAGGTATTAATACAGATTTCAAGAATTTCCAGTGTAACGTTTCTGATTAAAAATTCTCTCGTGAAGCATGTTGGCTCCGAGACTTGTTATTACGCGAACAATTTCATTTTTCCATTCACTGCCTATCAGAATTCTTACATCTAGACATACTCCCAGATAGCCTTTTATTCGTAGGTTTTAATTCTCCTTTTAATATTATTTAATTTTTACAAAGTATAAAACAAATTGCAGTGATAGCCCAGTGGTTAAAACATTGATCTCTCGGGAGAACTCGGGAGGTCCGAACTCGATCCACACACACAGGCACACATCTCTGACTTTTCTGAGTTATGTGTATTTTAAGAAATATAATATCACTTGCTTTAACAGTGAAGGAAAACATCGTGAGGAAACCTGCACTCCTGAGAGTTCTCCATGTTCTCAAAGGTGTGTGATGTCTGCCAACCTGCACTTGGCCATCGTGGTGTCTTAAAATACAAATAACTAAATGTATAATAATAGATGCATATTATAGTAGAGCATCTCTCGGAAATAGTGCAATCGGTTAAATTCAAAATCGTAACAGTATTTCCAAAGTACTAATCCCGATCCTGCTCAAATGCTTCTAGGTCTTGGTCTTGTTTTGGTTGTTCAAAGTTTTAGCCTAACTCAAATACTTCTAGACTTCTTCTTGAGCTTACTTATTTGGAGTTGGTCTTTCTCAAATGCTTCTTATTCTTATGAGTCTTCTGGTCTTGGTAGAGTAAAGATTTTATAGAGACTATCTGTATACCTAAACTATTAAACGCATAACACTTTTAAATGTTGTAAGTTGGATAAAACCTCAATAGTATGATAGCTTTAGAAAAGCTTAGTACGGATAACGAGGGTACAATTTAATCTCTTGAATAGTAAAGTCACTTCGATTGATTCTCAATTGCCAGTCCATTGGGAATATTTTATTTCGATTGAGAAAATTGGGTGTTTAGAATTTTGGAGTTTAAAACGGAAAATTGTAAAATTGCAATATATTTTTCTTTACTAATTAATTCGTTTTCCAATCTTTGTCTGTTTATCATGATTTTACGCTTAAAATACTAAACTGATTTTCATAAAATTTCGTACAGACAACTAGAGCTTGGAAAAGGAGGCAAAAAAGGCTTGAAGGGATTGAAATAGAGGGTACTTGCATGTCGAGCTGTGTGACCATGTATGTCTTTGTCGTTTGTTCGAGTGGGTCGACTAGTATATATTATTATAATTTGACAAATGAGATGTATTAGAAGCATTATGATTACCTACTTGCGATCTAACGTCAAATTAAATCCAATATGTTGCTGTCTAGAGGACATACTGACATAAAACTTTCTTTTTACTTGAGTAAAAGGTTTCTCTTTAGTATAATTATTATAAAAGCAATTACTTACCGACATTTCCAGAATATAAACAACCAGAGAATAATAAACCGAAGTGATTCGGAAGTGTTTATTCAAACGAAATACTCCGAACAAAACCAGATGTTATTTATTTGTGAGATTGTTAACAAAATGATTAAAATAGATTTTCAAAAAGTTAGCAACACCGTTGATAACTTTATTCGCGGGTACCTTTTATTTTATTCCAAGACTGTATATACGGGATATATAATATGTACGGAAGCTAGATTCAAATTCGGTCAATCATTTCCTCTCGAGTGAAAATTCGTATACTGCATAAGGAATATATATTATTATTTTTTATGCGACGTCGACTCCGTTCATTCACATCAAAAAAATCAAAATGTTACATGGTCAAGCAGCCAGCAAACGTATATTCCACCACGTTATGGTCAGCTGACTTTACTTTTCTTTCAAGATACTAGGCAAACTATAATCCGACTAATTTTCAAACGGGAGGAAATGACTAAAAAAAAAATTTTTTTTACATGTTTGGAAGGCGGCCGAGCAGCCTCGGAATCACAGCTGACGGTCGCGAGTAATCATAATATTAACCCCTTAAGCTTTTTACGAATTTTCGCTTGGGAGGGACTTGGCCATGAAAATTTCTATCTCTGTAATAGATCAGAGCCAGTTGTCAAACGCAGCTCGTCTGAACATTATGGCTGTGCAGTGGTGTGGTGACGTAATGCTGGGTCTCCATTACTAAGGTTTGGAGTAAGTGTTTAACATTGGTTACTCGGTGTTCCGTTTTAAGTGCATATTATTACGTGTTACTGTGCGGTATAGGTGTTGTGTCGAACGTAAAAAATAGAGAGAGAGAGAAATAAAAAAAGAGATCGACAGAGAAAGTGAAAATAGTAAGAAGGAAGGAATATAAATAATAACGGATTGCCTTTGTATATAAGCGCATAACTTTAAAGCGACTGTGCCAAACTGAGTAATTCTTTTTTTGTGTTAGTTACAGTCAAGACAAGTTTTGTATAAAAAAAGAGTGAGACAGAAGACAGTGAGGGAGATGGTGGTATTCGCTGCAAACTTAATCCACGTACTACGCATTATAGAATAGAAATTCTACGAAAATAGTGTGGAAATAGTATATTCATAGTTGTAGGTGGCAGAGTATGAATGAGACAACGAGTGAGTGAGTGTACTGTTTGAATACACCTCAGCGAAGCCGGGTAGGCTAGTAAATTATAAAAATGTAAAGTATAAAATCTTTTTTATTAATGCACAGTTAAAGTGTTGTAGCGTTTTAAATCTAAAAGTAGTGTGTAAAGATAAAAATTGCTCTCATGTAAAGTACTCTTATAGTAGAGAGGACTTATTCGCACTAATATTATAAAACTAAGTTTTTATTTTTAATAATATTGTAAATAAGAAGGTTTTTAGTTATTTTAAATGTCAAAATCCATATTATAGCAGCAAAATGAGTGGATTCTTTAGAATATTCAGAATAGTAATTTTCAAAGTTGGATAGATTGACCTATTATGTAGACGTTTATCAGGGGGTCAGAAAGAATTAGTGGGAATAAAAAATAGAGTCAGAGATTGGTGTAATGACGAGGAGCGTGGACAAGGGCTTTTTTTGTAGTAAGAAACCCTGGTAAACCGGCTTTTGGGTCTCAAGCTCTAATCACTGAGTAGATTAATTTAATACATAATAGATGTTCGATCTTTTAGGCTCCGCTTTGGTTTTCTGTAGTTTAACCAATAAAAAGCTACATTGTTTGTGAGTATCATTGGCTATATATTTATCAGAAAAACGAAAAGATATTTACTTGGTAGTCGAATTTGTTGCAGTAAGTCGGAGAAAAAACAATCGAATTAAAAAGTTTCTTACAACCGCTGCCTTAACGATGAGGTATATATGATACATAGCTACGGGTACAAATGAATAAATCAGTTAGTCTGTGTGAGTGAACAGTTTTAATACACCTCAGCCAAGCGAGAGCGGGTCGGCTGGTACCTATAATAAATTTAATAATAACCGACTTATAAATAATAAATAGCCAAAGATATTTTAAATAGAATTTGCTACTTTTGCACTCAACACAAATATTAATGAACGGAATACTTGTTCAATGAAGCCGCGACGAGAGCTCTCTAAGTGGAGAGTGGAGAGAGAATCGAAGGTAACTCTAATTTTAATTAATAGGGATTGGCTGATTCATGTTCTTTAGTATACAAATATATTTTTTGAAAATAATTATTCAAAAAACAAACTCTTAATCGTTTCATAACTGAATCTGAACATAATCGTCATCTTACATAATGCTTGGTTTCCACTTCATTTACCTACCTCGCTCAGAATGTCAAATGAAGCGATTCTATTGGTTTTTAACAAACATATTCATTGGTTACACATCCTCGCACATCTCTGGTGGAAACGTAGTTACTTGTTTACCTATGATAGGAACATAATTTATGCTCGGATGTAATGCGGATTAATTGTGATGAAAAATTGTATATTTCAATAAATAAATTTACTGTCCAATGAAATTATAAATCAACGAGCGGCCTGCCCTCGCTTCGCTTCGGGTATTTAAAGCAATATTATAATTGATGTCCTTATATTGTCACTCTGGAATAGCGTAGAGAAAAAAAGCGACAGATAATAAAAGAGGGAGGACAGAGCAAAAATAAAATTGAATAGGTAAAGGAGAGAGAAAGAGATAATTGAAAGAAAGAAAGTGAAAAGAGACAGATAATTTAGAACAGAAAAAGATAAAATTAAAGAGATAGGATGAGAGAGAATGATTCTCTCAGTGAAAGAATTTTTCAAATCGGATTAGTAACAACAAAATGGCCATATTCAATTAGTTAAAAAAACGTATATGGCAGCACTAAATCACCTTTGTCACTCACAAATAGTGTAGTTTTCTCTCAGTGAAAGAATTTATAAAATCAGATTAGTAGTTCCAGAGAAACTCTTCAATTTACAAAATGGCCACGTTATAGTACTTAAATGGCCATATCTTTTTAATTAGAATATTTACGGCAACACCACATAGCCTATGTTACCCGGAAAGGATGTAGCTTTCTATCGGTGAAAGAATTTTCAAAATCGGTTCAGCCGTTTTCGAGCCTGTTCGCAACAAACAAACAAACATACAAACAATCAAATCTTCCCTCTTTATATAATAGACTAACAAAACCAGTAATTAATATAACATCTAGGGCGTCCGATCACGAGAGTCAATGTGGCGGTCGATTTTCTGCCTTTACTTGTCAGTCTGTTGTGACATCTGTCAAATGTCAAATACAGACAGACATTGCTTTTGGCCATTTTTAACCCCCAACGCAACAACAACGGTGTGTTATAAGTTTAATGTATATCTGTGTATCTGTATGTCTCTGTGTAGTATCGTAGCGCTCAAGATTGACCGATTGTAGATAATCTAAACTGAGGCGAGTAGTGCCTGGGGCTTGAGACCCAAGAGCACGTTTAAAGACGTCTTCTACTATGCACAAATTCTCACCTCCACCGCTCAATCTTATTAACTATAATACTAACTTCGATGTACATGCGAAAATACCAGAGAGACTGACTCTAATCTATCGCACTAAAGGTTATATATTGTATACACGTGGGTATACTAGTCATAATATAAATGAACTACCCGCTGATACAGCTTTATAAATCGTGTTGCTAACAGTTGATGAAGTTTCTTTTCGTTTGAAAGGTAATTTAATCGAGATGGTTCTCAGCAATTTATTGTGTAGGTCTGTTCACCCGTTTGGAGACTATCACCTCATTGCTCACTTGACAGTATATATAATTAAAAAGGATTAACAATATATTTTTAAAGCCTTAAATTAAAAATGTTAATAGTAAATTAATTGCGTATAGTGTACACCTTCTCTTAGTTATCTATCGAATCTAAGATGGAGATTATTTAAAAAAAATTTAAGAGCTTTAAATTTTTATAATATGTATGTCTGGGATTTTAAAATGATGAAAAGGAGATGGAAGGAGGAAGATGGGGAATATTGGGGAACATTAAGAGGGGGTGAGGAACCGATAAATGATCAAATATGATCTCTAACAACTACGAGAGAAACCTAAGCAGTGCAGCAGTAACCGTGACCTTGATCGGACAGTACTCCTAGCTCTAACACAACACTGCACAACACTATCACTTTTTAGACACTACTTCACTTCAGTCAGACTGTCGATGGCATATAAAAGGTCGAAACTGTTATTTATGTTAGTTATGAATAATCGAATCGTAATCGCCATCTATGGCATTGGAGTAGGATAGTAGTCACTTCCGTCGTTTTGACAGTCTCAACCCTCGACCCTTTATATGCCATGTCTTAGTCGTGCGCGGTCTCTCAAGGAGTGAAGTAGTCCCTGGATAGTGTTGTGCAGTGTTGTGTTTGTGCAGGGAGTATCTTACAATGTAGTTTCCACGTCTTCTGTTAGGTTAGGTTTATGTGAGTTTAACCATTGGTTTAAACAGAGAGCCTGAGCAGTCGAGGTGACTGTCTCGATCGAATAAAGGATA
This sequence comes from Limenitis camilla, assembly GCA_905147385.1. Taxonomy (NCBI): domain Eukaryota; kingdom Metazoa; phylum Arthropoda; class Insecta; order Lepidoptera; family Nymphalidae; genus Limenitis; species Limenitis camilla. The sequence goes on from LR990238.1 coordinate 13,982,363, forward strand.
TCATTATTGGTCACAAATCCAAGGCACTGCTTGGGTTTCTCGCGTAATTATTAGAGATCATATTTGATTAATTATCGGTTCTGTAGAAGTATCTACGTTGCGTTTACCGAATAGTCCATTCAATATCATCACCCTCTGTTAGTATTTTCCTCCTCCTTCCTTCCTTATCATTAAAATCCCCGACAAGTATAAATATATGGTATGAATATAATATTATACCAGTAACCAGTAATAAAACAAACAAGAGCAAGCAACGTCATCCTCCGTAAAGCACATCTCATTTACTACGTGTTTCATAACAGAGAGATCACGCAATACGTGTTTGATTATCGTGCTAGATATATACACGATAAAAATATACTTTAAGGGTTGTATCTTACCCTAATATATCACAGAATACTATGTAGTACTCGTAGAGGTACCTTGTACTACCTACAACTGGAACAAAAATATACAGTCAAAAAACTATTACTTTTGAGGGAGTACGATTATATTATATAATACCTTCCCTACCATAAAAAAATGTTAACTCTCTCAAAGCGTTCAAATCCATACATATTAATAAAATTGGAGTGTCTGTTTGTAATATTAAAATAACCGCTCACTCAGTGCGTATGGATCTACACGGTGCATATACCAAAACAATTTTTTTTTTTTTTTTTACAATTTTTGTCTGTCTGTTTGTTCGGGCTAAACTCTGAAATGTCTAGACCGATTTTAACGGGACTTTCACTGGCAGATAGCTGATGTAACAAGGAGTAACTAAGGCTATTTAACATCTCGCTACGACTCATAGGAGCGGAGCAACACGCGAACGAAGTCGTGCAGGTCGGCGTGTTTTTAATGTTATGAATGCTTTGAGAGGGTATTTATGTCCTCCGTACCTGTTGATTGCTTTTTAATTTGTTTAACTTTGAAAATAAATATCTTAGAAAAAAAAAATACGTACATGCGAATTAGTTTAGCTTTTGCTTAACTACCTTAGCTACCATTGTTCTGAAATGCCCCTAATAATAATTTTATCAGTTTATAATACTATATAGCAATACCTATAAACATGCACTGGAGAAATGGGATGAACAGTGTCTGGGGCTTTTAAGTATGACACCTGAGGTGGGCCTATCATAATGACACTAAACTACGATACTTGCATTAATTTAGACAATGTTTTCTGTGGGAAATCATTTGAAAACTGCCTCAAATTAATCAGGACAGAAGTTATCAACAATGCTATTGATTAGTATTGATAAAGATAGTATTTCTCTTTTTGTTCGTATATAACAAATAACATGAGAGCCTAATGAAAATAAACTTAATTGGAACTGATTTCAGGAAAATAATTCATAGTAGTTTTCAAAATATTTTAAATTATATTTCTTTGAGGTTTAATAAATCACAATGTATTGTAACAAAGCCAATTTTAACACTCGTGTAAACTCATTAGGTAACTTTCAAAAACCACATAATATATTATAGTAGATTAGTAGACAAAGACGAAGGTATTACTATCCCTTGATAGTTATGTAATAAGAGAGATAGAGAATTTTAGTTTAATACACAAAACATCATCACAATTTCTTTATTCTTGATCGGATTTAAAGGTGATAATATTATAAATATAATAGTTTGTATGTTTGGATATTTGTTAATTAAATTTAAAATGGCTGAAAAATGTTCAATACATTATAACCTAGATTAATACATAGGCTACTTTTTATCCTGAAAAAGTTCAGAGTTCCTGATTAATTAGATAAATAAACGCCTAAACATTAGTATTATACGTGGTAAATACGTGCGAAGCAGTGGTGGGTTGACTAGTATACAAATATACATTATTAGGAACTTCTATTGACTTTACTCACACACAATTCTAATGTATTTAATATCATAGTGATACTTTTCAGCGGCAGAGACAGAGGCAGAGAGTCCGCCCTGACATATCATGAAAAAGGCAATTGTCACTCGTAGAAGATTTGCAATAAAACCTTTAGTACTGTAGAATATGATTTTAGATGCAATAGATGATTAAGGCGCCAAAAAATGCTAATCACTTTTGCTATCTTTGTTATCACATAATCTAAAACCCTCTGGCTTACTACTCGCGATAATCTTATCATCTATAACATGCAAAATACTTTCTATATTTCGTTAAAGTAGAAAATTCATTAGGCAAATGTTTCGCAAATATTCTTTTTCTATTTTCTGAAGTCAACCCTCATTTTTATGGTAATGGAAATCATTACCCTTAAGTACCTGGAATAATGTTGCTGCACCTTTCGCGCCAGTTCTGATCAAATATTGATTTTAATTACGAATTTTATAAAGTGAATAATGAAATTCGGAGATAAAATTTATAGTTCAATCTATCCGCGCTTTAGATTTTGCTAAATAATAAAGCGCGAATTTTATTGGGTTTTTGAAAATTATCTCTTTATTCCTTTATTGTTTGTTTAAGAAATTTAAATACTGGTTTTGAATTATTATTTGCTTCAGCTGTTTAAGGATTTGCTTTATGATAACTGATTCTTTGCTGCAGCGGTTTTATCATTTGCTTTATGATAACTGATTCTTTGCTGCAGCGGTTTAAGGATTTGCTTTATGATAACTAATTCTATACTGCAGCGGTTTTATCATTTGCTTTATGATAACTGATTCTTTGCTGCAGCGGTTTTATCATTTGCTTTATGATAACTGATTCTTTGCTGCAGCGGTTTTATCATTTGCTTTATGATAACTGATTCTTTGCTGCAGCGGTTTTATCATTTGCTTTATGATAACTGATTCTTTGCTGCAGCGGTTTTATCATTTGCTTTATGATAACTGATTCTTTGCTGCAGCGGTTTTATCATTTGCTTTATGATAACTGATTCTTTGCTGCAGCGGTTTAAGGATTTGCTTTATGATAACTGATTCTTTGCTGCAGCGGTTTTATCAATTGCTTTATGATAACTGATTCTTTGCTGCAGCGGTTTAAGGATTTGCTTTATGATAACTAATTCTATACTGCAGCGGTTTTATCATTTGCTTTATGATAACTGATTCTTTGCTGCAGCGGTTTAAGGATTTGCTTTATGATAACTGATTCTTTGCTGCAGCGGTTTTATCATTTGCTTTATGATAACTGATTTTTTGCTGCAGCGGTTTTATCATTTGCTTTATGATAACTGATTCTTTGCTGCAGCGGTTTCAACACTTGCTTTATGAAAACTGATTCTTTGCTGCAGCGGTTTCAACACTTGCTTTATGAAAACTGATTCTTAGCTGCAGCGGTTTCAACACTTGCTTTATGATAACTGATTCTGCCTGCTGACTGCTTCAGCTTTTTAAGATTTGCTTTGTGACTACCGATTATTGGCTTTAGCGGTGGCTGGATTGACTTTATGGTCTCCGAGTATTTGTTTCAGCGGTTGTAAGATTCGCTTTATGATAACTGACACTTTGCTATTCCAGACTAGTCGCATCATATAGTCTTCCTTTTTCTGCATTAAATACCTGAACGAATGCATATTGAATATAAGTATAAAATTATCCAGATCTCCTAACAAAGTCATTGAAATAGGCAATTTATGCAAGACACGCTCAGTAAGTGTTAGCCTCGATATAAACAATAACATACATTACACTCACAGATTCCAGCGCTTTCATAAATTATGTATACGTTGAGTGGAAACGGAACAGGCGAGTTGTGTAAACAACACTATTTAGGATTACTTTGAGACTGATTAATTTGTTCTTATATCTATTACTGGATTGCTCAATAAAAGTTGTTTAAGAATTGTCTGTTCCTTGCGAATGATGAGGGTACATCACGCAACCACTTTGTTTATATAATCTCTTTGACTTGAAATGACTTTTATAAGCAGAAATGACTTGTGTAGACTTAAGTGACTTACGTGGCATGAAGTAAACTAAAGTGAATTATGTAGAGTTATATATTTGTATAAAACATCGTGAGGATAAAGTTTTCAAAGGTGTGTGAAGTCTGCTAACCCGCACTGGGCCAGCTTGGTGGACTATGGCCTAAGCTCATTCTGAGGAGAAGATCTAGCTCAGCAATTTTTTCAGGTTTTTCAGGTTGCTATGATGATGATATATTTTAAAGAGACTTAAATGTAGACTGATGTGATTTATAAGAATATGAGTATTGAGTAGCTATCAGAGCTTACTAGCCTTCACATATATATTGAAGTGATATTGAAGAAGTTATTCATGCGTGCTGAAGTGACTTATAAAGACTAAGTTGATTATATGAACAGAAGTGATCTTCGTCTGAAATACTTACGTGTTCTGATGGTGGAGGTATGGTAAAAGATATTATCTGTGTTTCTTAGTATGAGGATTTATGATTCTTTTTATTTTAATCCTAAAATTTTGTTTACAGTATTCTAAATGGATGCTGTAAAGCAAGTTTCAGTGTTCAAAATATAAAAATTTATACCCAACCGATACAAATAAAGCAGAGTTATTTGTTTATTTTCGCCCAGATTCTTTTATGAAATAATATATCTAACATTGTTATGCCACTCAGAGCTTAAACATCTAGTTTTATACACGTACGGATTTTATGGGTTTCTTTTGATTTTTTTATATGTATCGGGTATTATTTCTCTCTCTGTAGTCTTTATTACGTAATTCTTTGTCTATAAGGTCGATTTAAGATAAATTCCTAAAAAATAACTCGTAATTTCGTATCGACCGTTTTCTTTCGATAAAATATTATTGATGAACTCTATTCGAACCTGAGCTAATATAAGTAAATAACCTTTAGAGAAGAATTCATCAGGATTTTAACAGCAGCATCAACTTAAAGTTGAATTTAGCAAAAACTTACAAGAAATAGTAAGTTGTGTAGCAAACTGTACAACTTTGCTCTAAATTCTACATCAATACGATTGAAGCGATTTCCTCCAAACTTACCAATCGTATGGTCCAACTTAGAAATCTAAGTTCAAATAACTTGAAACTTTAATGTGAAGGTTTTTAAAACTAGATATTTACTTTTTTTTTAACTATACATTTTGTGGATTTCTCAAATGATGAAATTATTTAGAATAAAAATATTTAAAAAAATATATATTATGTTTTTAAGTTAAGATTTTTAGATTGAACCTTAAACTGGGAACAGAAGTTAAAACAAAATTAGGCCTTCAAAACCTCTCTTTTTATCAGCGAAAGCTTCATAAATATTAGCTTACCCACTTCCGAGATTAATCGAAATAAATATGAAAATTTTCTTTTCCTCAGTTTTGATGAATTAAATCCTTGTTATGACTTTTATGATATATGATGAATAAAAATAAAGTTCTATTTGTTGTATTGAAAGCCCCATCAATATTGGTTAAGCCATTTTCGAAATAAGCACTTACTACCGAAATTATAAAATAAAAAGCGCATATAGTTTTAATTTTGAATAACGTGAAGTGTGACGTATTTGAGTAATTTAATATCAAAAGGTATATATGTTTAATTATTTAAATATTATAGCAATTTACGATACAAATATCGGTAATCAAAGAGTAAGGTATAATCACGATGCTTAATTATACTTTATTAAGATACGCCCGCGGCGTTTCGTGTTAGCTGATCCTTTTGTTTCATAAAAAAGCCGATTACGGTTTCTTTTGTTGAAATTTCAGGTATAATTATAATTAGTTAACCAAATAATTATTTTTGTAAATAATTCTTTCCTTTCCAATTCCGAAAAAAACTTCAAAACACTTCTGTTATATTGTCTTCTCTTATTGTATCATTTTTTGTCTTCTCTTACCGTCTAGTCTCGAATCGTCTTATCTTTTCTCGTATTCTATCGTCTCTCTTATATTTATAAATATTTATTGTATATGTTTATCTAGTTTATGTATTAGGTTGTAAATATTTACATGTAGTCTGGTTGTCTGAAAGAAATGGTTAATAAGCCATAAGACTGCCTTTAATTCTGCCACTTTTTAGTGTTTATGCTTGTGGTATGCAAAAAAGTAATAAATAAATATCTCCTCTTTTCATACTGTATTGTTATTATTGTCTCGTATCGTTTTATATTTTCTCGTCTTCTATCATGACTTCTTTCCTTATAGTCTTCCGCAATTATTGTGTCGTCTCGTAACATACCATATTGCCTTTTCTCATATTTTATCTTGTCTTTTCTTCACATATTATATCGTAATTATTATCTCGTTCAGTTTCGTTTCGTCTCGTATTACGATTACTGATACTTGCATGGAATAACATGCCGATTAATACATAATAAGTAACAAAAGAAAATCCGTTTCTTCCGGGAGTCCCACAACATCTCGTAGTTTCTTAACCCACCTAGATGAAATAATCTAATTCATAATTCAGAGAAACCCAAACCAAAACAAGGTCACCCTCCATTATATTATCAGCTACATCGCACTCAACTCACTCAATTGCATGCAAATGAAAATCTGGTATACATTATATTTCAATGAGATTCATTTTTGCGGATCTTCTCCAAATTTTCATCTCATTTTCCTATTATGCTGATGTATTACAATGTTTATTTCATGGAAAGGAAAAAATACAGAATGTTGTCCTATTAAAACTGATATGATTATAACTGCCCGCGCTTCGTTGAGATGTATCACATTATATATTTTCTTCAGTTTAAAAATTGCTACATTTACATTACTGACGCAACTTGAACTAAAAATATATTTGTAGTATTTTAATTATATTCCCGTCTCGATTGTTACTTTCGTATTCTTAATATTAATATATATAAAACTTTTCTCTAGAACTCATTCATATATATCTCTCATCGTTGAGGTAGCGTCCGTAAGAACACCGTTGGACCGTTTTTTCACTGACTTACTTTGCAAATCAGACTACCACGAAAAAGTCTTCATATTTTAAGTGTTAATACATAGCCTACAACACTCACAGATAATGTGGCTTTCTATCGGTAAAAGAATTTTCAAAATCGGTTCAGTAGATCCAGAGATTACCCCCTACAACCTCACAACTTTACCTCTTTATATATTAGTTTACATTATCGAAAACAATACTACCTACAATTCGTTAGATACTTTAGATACTTGGTGTTCGCATCTATAATAAGATTCCACAGCCTATATTAGACTTGCCACTTCAACAATTTAAAACTCTTTTAATATATAAAGCATACTATAATGCACAGGATTACTTAAATGATGAGAATGCTTGGAATCTAAGTGACGTTGACTCTCAAGTTAAATGATATGTATAACAGACTATGTAAACATGGCTTTTTGATGCGAGCGACTGTTGAGTTTCTGGCCGGCTCTTCTCAACAGGAAACTGCTTTCCGAGCTGGTGGGAGCTTCAGACAAACTAACTGACCGACAAATTTTTGACGTTTCAAAAGTACTTTTAAAAAAAGTCAAATTGAAATAAATAATTTATATTTGATTTGATACAGCCCTTAACAGGACACAGACGTCTTAGTAACAATATTTTATTATACATTTGAGCGGAGTCAGTAATGTAGGTTACGTTATAGTATGGGATCTATTCTTAGACTACTGCGCAGTTATAATCCACCTATAATGGATTTACTATTTTGATTTATCTTAATGTAATACGCAATATAGACTTCTACAAAATAAGACAAACCCTCTTATTTTGTCGATGCGCTGCATAATCGAAGATAGAGTGGAAGAGGGAGTTAAGAACAAAATGCTGCGGTTTCAGCGAACCCTGAGCAACAGCCCTGAGTCCACTAGATCCGCAGCATTAATGGGATGGGAGAGGGAGGGGGTAAGTCTGGCCCACATGAGAGTGAGACATAATTAAGTGAGTTAGTGGTGTCTACTGCAAATCATGACACACTACGCTATATAGAATAAAAAGAGAGCGGCAGAGTATGAATGAGTGATTATACGATTTCAATATACCTCAGTAAAGCGAGTTTGGGTCAGCTAGTCTAATATAAAATAATTATTATGGCATGTGTTATTCATTGAGTACAAAGTTTTGAATATATTTATATTTAATTTAAATGAAACAAATCATATTAAAACTTCAATAATTCTAATTATGGTTCAAATGAATTATTCTAGTTAAAAAAATCTTAAACGCTGTCTAATCGCATTTTAAGATATGAAAACAAAGTATGGTGGGCTAAATGTAGGCATAAAAGCTTCTACTACTCATGCAAAGCTAATTACTAATAATAAACGATTCTATGTTTCAAAAGAAGGTCAATATAACATTTTTCTAATTATGGCTCAAATTTTTATTCTGGTTACAAAAAGGTATTAATTATTCAATTCTACGTTACACGGTAACTGAAAGAAGAATAGTTTTTATTTGATAATATTTGCTGATCTGTCCCGCTTTGCTTTGAGATAATAGACATTTGAAAATTCTAAAACTGATGCTTATAAGTTTTCATTGGGAAGTTTTGTGCTGAAATTCTAGACAGCTAAAAAATCCAAAATTTTTTTTTTTTCTTCTTAGCAATTCTTTACGTTACAAAAAGAAGCTACGAAACTTTAGCATTATTAATTTTCAGTCAACCAATTTCTGTATATTTCCAAAGTATTTGAAATATAAGATTGAATTATAGTTTCCTTACTGTTTTCACAATTGAGGATAGACTGTTTGGAGATGACAGATATCTTACATTGCATTCAAAATGGAACTTCAAAGAGCTGAAAGCTAACGATGACGGGGTGAGGTTAGCAAAATCTGATTCATTCTAGATTTATACAAGAAATGGTTTTAAATTGCGGACTTTTCTATAAATCTTTTAGTGAATTACAAGTTTTACAAGCTTTATATTGCAATATTCGCATATAATGTTGTGTCTGTTTGTAATATTAAAATAACCGCATTTTACTAAGTGCACACGGTACATATACCAACAACTACATTTTTTACAATTTCTGTCTGTTTGTCTGTGTTTTTTTGACGGGACTTTCACTGGCAGATAGCTGATTTAACAAGGAGTAACTTAGGCTATTTTACATCTCGCTACGACCCATAGGAGCGGAGCAACACGCGAACGAAATTGCGCAGGTCGGCTAGTGTTAGGTATAAAAAGTTAACTGTTAACTTAGGATCAGTTCTAAATTATTTTATTAAATATTAGCTCTGTTGGTGGAACTGAAATATGGCATATTTTTATGAATACCATAAAAATTCATTATGATAACCTAACCTGATGATGGAGCTAGTATTTAGGGACTGATACAATGACCTTCATAGAAGGTCATTGGACTGATATTATATTGTTTTGATGTATTAAAATTTAGCCATTAACTAGTACATACATATACCCTCCGAACATCGAGTAAACAATATTAAACAATTACTCCAAATATTAGTAATGGAGACCCAACATCACGACACCACACAACTGCATAGCCGCAATGGTCACAACTCCGTTTGACAACTGGCTCAGGTCAGTATCAATGGTGTTGCTAACTCTTATAAGAAAATCACTATTTCTAACTCTTAACTGTGGACCCCGAAAACTCTTTGTCGATCTAGGGGTAGATATAGATTTTAGGTGTTAATTATGTAGTTGTCAAAATTTAATAAAAAAAATATGGTTATTTAGGGGGTCAAATGAAACTTAAAATCAGTTTGAAAACTATTCTCTGAATTTTGTTGTTAAATTAAATAAATTCTTTTTACAAAGCCATCCAAAACTATCCAAGGGGTAGAGCAGACAATTCACGAACTTTGGTGCTATAATAGGGTTTTCGACCCTTATACAATCATCTATAATCTGTCCAATCATAGAAGCATAAACCCAATGTGTCTAGACTCTAGACGCAACTCTTTGTTATCTATATCTATACTTCTATACTAATATTATAAAGAGGAAAGATTTGTATTTTTGTATGTAACGAATAAACATAAAAACTACTGGACCGATTTCAAAAATTCTTTCACCATTAGAAAGCTACATTATCCCTGAGTAACATGGGTTATATTTATTACAAGAAAAAATTAGAGATCCCCAGAAATTCTCACTAAAACCAACACAAGGTGCAAAAAAATTAGCCATAAAATATATTTCATCGCATGCGCTGCGAAAAGTATTGATGATAGAACAAAAAAATGTTATACAATATTATAGAACGTATCAATATCTACAAAAAACTCCCCGATACCATATGTCTAACTATTGTAGTTAAGTCACTATAATTACTTTTTTACATTTTAAAAGTTGATAAAAACGCCTATCAAAATCAGACCATGTTTTCCATAACTTTGTATTAATTCTTATCCAAATAAAATTATTTCGTAATGAAGACTGTTTCAATACCTGTTAATTACTTTTTGAATTATTGAAATCGGACATTCCAGTCAAAAGATATTACGAAATAAAAATATCAAGATAAATAAAAAATAATCCCAGACGGGCCGCCGGCGCGGTGTGGTGTGCCTCGCAGCGCAGCGAGTAACGCGGCGATAGGGGGAGCGACAGAATGCGGGAGCCAAAATGTTAAAAAAAAATTATCCACCCGAGCGAAGCCGGGACGGGCCCCTATATTGAATATTGAGAGAGTACATTCGAGTTCAAAAACTTGCTATCTATTGATTTTTCAGAAAATCTTCTTATATATACTACTACTAGTCGACCCGTTCCAACCTAGTCGACCTGTTCGGGTCTAACTTACTTGTATTTTAGGTTTAATTTCTAATTTTAATCGCTACATCACTTATTTTACACTAGCTTTTACCCCCAACTTCGTTTGCGATATTAGGGTAGTTATATTAGCCTACAGGAAATCGTCTGTAGACATATTTAATAATTTCATGATGTAGTCACATTAACATTGCACACTCCTTTTAGCCCTTTAAGGGATTACTTTCGAAAAAATATTTCACCCCTGTTTTATGACTTTCAGTGAAGAACCTGACTACTGAATTTCATTTGAATAACTTCAAAAACGGCAAAGTTTCATACTAACTTTGCAGTCCCGTTTTACCCCCTTAAGGGATTACTTTCGAAAAAATATTTTATCCCTGTTTCGTGACTTTCAGTGAAGAACCTTCATACTGAATTTCATTTGAATAACTTCAAAAACGGCAAAGTTTCATACTAACTTTGCACTCCCGTTTTACCCCCTTAAGGGATTACTTTCGAAAAAATATTTTATCCCTGTTTCGTGACTTTCAGTGAAGAACCTTCATACTGAATTTCATTTGAATAACTTCAAAAACGGCAAAGTTTCATACTAACTTTGCACTCCCGTTTTACCCCCTTAAGGGATTACTTTCGAAAAAATATTTTATCCCTGTTTCGTGACTTTCAGTGAAGAACCTTCATACTGAATTTCATTTGAATAACTTCAAAAACGTCAAAGTTTCATACTAACTTTGCAACTCCCTTAAGGGATTACTTTCGAAAAAATATTTTATCCCTGTTTCATGACTTGACTACGTTATAAAAAAATTTCAAGTTTCTAATCTTTATAGTTTAGGCCCTGCGTTGATATGTCAGTCAGTCAGCTTCTCCTTTTATATATATAGAGATTTTAAATAATATATGACTAATTTCCAAATACATATCGGCCACACAGCTCGACATGCACTTCACCCTCACGTCGATAGATGGCGTACTATTATTACGTACGTGTATATTCTTAAGTATTTTATATTCTTAAGTATTTTAGCCTATGTCCTTCATCAAACTCTACTTTAACTCTGTATAATATTTCATTAAAATCGGTATAATGATATAAGCCGGATTGTTTAACAGACAGCAGACGCCATCTATTCATCAATAGATGGCGTAAGTAGTAGGTTAAAACACACTTTGTTTACTTTAAAGTCTCTAGAAATGTAGGAAAGCTTTACTAAAGCTATACTTACAAGAAAATAATGATATTTTTTTTTTTTTAAAAGATTACTAGCAGTATGGATCACATACTACTAGTATTCCCGTTACCCCTCCTAGTAAGCTAATAAATAGCTTGTGTCAGGAGTGGGCCACGCCAGTAGTCCAATGTCCGGGATTTGAACCCACGACTTGTTGATCGTGAATCCAACGCCCGAACCACTGAGCTACTGACGATATGCAGCTAAGATAAAAATCCGAGCAGTGTCTGGAGCTGTACACCTAGAAACAGATATAGACAGCTCTTGGACTACACGTAAACTCTCGCCTAAGCAGCTCGACCACACTACCAAACATAACACTACATAATGGCTGAAGATGTTATTTCATTTTCACATATTAAGTTATAATAAATTAAGAAAATAATTAAAAATATAAAAGCCTTCACAAAAAAGGTTTTCATAGCAAGTTATAACATAAACGAAAATTAAATTCTCGCTCGGCTGGTATTCAAACCATGAAGCCATCTTGATAATTGGCTCTGACTATCTAAAGTTATAAAGTAGGCCACATCTGTCTATCAGTTCGCAATAAACTCAAAAACTACTGAACGGATTTTCACGCGGTTTTCACAAACAGACAGATTGATTCATAAGGAAGGTAAAACGTCGGCTGCAGTCGCACCGCCGAGAGCTTTCATCTAAACGCTGTCTAATCTTATTTTAAGATATAAAAACAAAGTATGGTGGGATATATGTATATATAAAACAGTTTACTACTCATGCAAATTCACTAATATAGTTAATATTTTTTTGTATAATTGATAAACAAACAAATAACGATTCGATTTCATTGCCCCATTTTCTGTTCCCCATGGGAGGTCCTTTGTCCCCAATAATAACCCTCCGACACTCAATATTCTATTCAAAAGAAGGTCAAGATAACTGTATTTTATAGATAGAAATATTGATTTATTATATCTACAGAAAACAGGTAATTCTTCCTCGCTTCGCTGCGATAATTTTTTTTTCGGTTTGATGATATAGGTAGAAATTATACTGACTTACTTGAAATTTATTATTATATTTTTTGGGAAGTTAAGTGTTTAAATTAGGTGGTATATAATAAGCTACAATACTATAAAGTTTCATTATAGTCTGTTCAGCTTATAGGAGCAAAGGCAAAAAATGTAGCAACTATCTTTCTAAAGCTGACTGAGCCACTCTCGTTTCGTTTGTATTTAAACTCTTCACTCACTCATTCATACCCTAACCGCAACTATGAATCATATATCTCTCATCGACTATCATTTTTTGATTCTACAGTGATGTAAATATTATATTTCGGAAACTATAGAATTCCGCAGTTCAAGATCTTGTGATTGAGTGATTCTAATAGGCCTAGATCTATCTCCAATAACATTTTGGAGCAAACCTATTACGACAGCACTTGGAATTTTCAGGATTTTTTTTTTAAATTTAACATTTTATATACTTTTCATTTCCGCGCTTCAAGATTTTAGAGTGAGTGATTCTAGACCTAGATCTATCTCAAAAAAAATTTTGGAGCGAATCAGTTACGTCAACACTTAGAAAGTCCTTTCTTCCACCTTTCTATTGCTAAAAGAATTTTCAAAATCGGTTAAGTAGATCTAGATATTACCCCCTAAAACCTGTGAGGTTTCTCACAGTTTTAGTTACAATTGTTGGTTTGAGATGAAAGTTTCGGCTCAACGCGATTAGAAAAATATCTCCTGATGAGAATGCTTAATATTATTAAACGTAATATTATTCAAGATTAATTTCTTTTTACTTTGAGTGGACATTTTCGTGGAACAAGGTAATCGTATAAAGCCTTTCATCTTATCTTTACGAAACCAAACGATTTTGAACTTCAATCATAAGAAAATAAGGTAGAATTTGCTGTAAAGAAATTTATCGACTGAACTGTCATTCAATTTCAATCTTTATTGTATTGGAAGGAGGTAGGAAATTGAAATTAGGGGTAGATACCCCAAATTTGTCAGACATGAAGTAGATAGATTTATGTTATTTACTAATTAAATAAGGAGTGGTGTACATTAAAATGAATTATTGTTTATGGTTTTGTTTTTTATTTTCTATTTTCCTTTTTTTTAATTTTATATCTTAGCAATGGTGTGTTATATAGACAAGCTTATAAATTTTTTTTAGAGTATTAAACAACCAATCCAAAAAGGTCTTTTAACTTTCTTATTTAAACGTTAGAGTGTATGAAAGACCTCTTTCAACCTATACCCGGGTCACAAGTCGCAGGCATCATCTAAAAGGTAAGTTATTATATGTTTTACTTGTTATATAGTATATGCTGCTGAATAAATTTAGAAAGTTCTGCCAGCGAGAAAAGGCAGAATATTATCGTTGCTTATTTAACCGTCATTAGTTCATTACTTAGTTAATACCGTAGTGAAGCGAGGGCACAAAATTCCCTGTATATATCCTGTCTAGTGGATTATATTACACACACTTATCACGAGTCGTCAGCTATCATAAAGTATACAACCCCCATTACAGTGAGGGTCACTTGACTCACTGTGTACTCTTGACCGACTCTGCTTATATTTCTTTTTTATGTCACCCTATGTCAATTTTTGTGTAATTGTACTGTGACTGTCGTTAAATTTGACAAATGGAGCTGAATTTTGTGAATTCGACCCTTATGAATCTCCATTTCATACTCTGTAACGGTTCTGTCAACTGTGCTGTGAGAGAGTATCGATTATTAAAAATATAAAATACATTACAGACCTGCTCCTCGAAAGACTCTAAAGTATTACTTGAAAGACGGTCTTTGTCTACTCTCTTTGTCTAAAATGAACTACCCGCATACATTAATTTATAAACGGTGTTGCTTATATTTATATTATCTTTTTAAAATATTTATAACTGTTAGCAAGAAGTAGTTATAAGAAGAAGTTTAGTTTGTTGAAATAAATAGCTCAATGTTATATATGTAGATGATAGCTCTACATTTTGCCTTTATTACACTGCGTGACACGAAATAAAAGGGTAAAGGTATCCGACTGCTATTATAGTTTTCTATTAATTCGATATACTGGAGGTTTTTTTCTTATATCTCATCTAGTCTTTGAGATATATCCAAATTAAATTGAGAGTAAGAGGCGCATTCATATTTTTTATGATAAATACAAAAAAAAATAGTGTTGATAATGCAGAAATTTTGATCTTCGATCAAACAAGTTTAGCAACATCTCTTAACAGTTGCTTGCAAAAAGGAAAAGTTGAAGTGGATACTTAATTTTTTGTATTTGTAACACAGTGTTATTCACGCTCACCGCTCTTCATTATATCTAATATTGGGTAGATAAGAAATGTGAAGAACAGCTGAGTAATAGGAGAGAAAAAAGGTCGCTTCTACTTCTTGGCGACAAGTTTCAGCTAAAGATCATTTTGATTTTACCACCACGAAGACAATGCTGGATTGACGATAAAAATTCACGAGTTTTTTAAGTTAAAAAAAAATACAAAGAGTGTAATAATTTTCGTGGTTTTCAGGGTACAAAGAATTATACTATAGTTCATACAAAAATATTAAAATCAACGGATCATGATCATCATCATGATAACTCGTGGATGGCCCACTGCTGAGCCGGGTCTTCTCCTCCGATTGAGGAGTATGTTAGTCTACCACACTGGCCCAGAGCGAGTTAGCAGACTTCAATATTTCAATGCTTTAATTCAATGCAACTTTAATTGAAGTAAGTATATTGGTAGGATTGGTTGGTGTTCCGTTGTAAGTGCATATTATTATTGTCTGGTACGTGTTACTGTGCAACTGGCAACTAAAGTATTCCATTAGTATACTAAAAATTTCAAAAAGTATTTTCAGCCTTTGTTCAGCCGTCAAACATGCCCATGTCATGTAAATCCAATTAGAGCTGACGAGTGCTGATAGGCTGAAGTGCTGAACTTTTCACGTATAATAATTTAATTTGTACTAAAGTGTAAATACAAAAATATTTTTCAGAAATAATAATTTCCACTAAAAATTGTGTTTTGAAGGGTCAAAAAATGAACTATAAATGTGATGCGAAGATGGAAGATCCCATTTTTTAACATTTAATAGACATCCAATATTAGTTTCACTAGATATTTAATAACAGAACTTACAACGAAATTGAGTTACTTCTCCAGTTGCCAACTGCATAAATTGGAATTGATCAGCAAAATATATATCACCGTGAAATTGTCAACACCGTTAGATTATAATTTATCTCGCGATATTGCAAACACTCGACAGATTGTAAACCGTAACGAACTGTTTACAATTTAACGAATTAGTTTTTGGTAGATTATAAACTATCGAAAAAAAAACCCTCGAATCAGGATCATTTAACATTGAGTTACAAAACTATTACAGTGGGCATAATGAAAATAGCTCCTTCGCCCTTGCGTAACACAATAGGAAAACAAACGCTCGTTTGGTCGACCAGCCGCGAGTCGCACGCGTTTTCCCATTGTGTTACAGCGAGCAGGGACTCCCCTCTCTCCGCGCCTCGGCTTATTATTTATTGGGTAGTATTAGTAATTTTTTGGGTGAGTCTTGGGTAGGACAGAAAGGTACTGCGTGAAGGTTGGGATGAAGTGAATTCTTTGATTTGTCCATTCTAATTTTTTAGGTATTTGCATTATGCCCACTGTTTCACTGATAAATTTTACATATTAAAGTAGTGAGACTAATAGTGTAGTGTTATTTAGTGGCATGGTGCTAAGCCTCCGTTATCGAAGAGCATGTAAGTTATTTACTTTATTAATTTAATATTTGGTAGTATAGTCGAGCGGTGAAGGTGGGAATTCACGGTTGTAAAAAGACGTTTTTAAACATTGTCAGACGTCGTCTGCTCCTAAGTTTCAAGCCCCAGGCACTCATCTAGATTACAATTTAATATAGTAGTCGAGTGTTACTGCCAAGTATCGCTTCCATATTCTTAATAAGAATTAATTCCATATTTTTCGTAAACCATTCACGAAAAAGTATATTTAGGCTGTGGGTAGAGGGGGTAGGAGGAGGGGAAGGGGTAGAGATTGAGACAAGCACTTGAAGTCGCAACGATAAAACAAAAGATTCAGCACACAACAGCTCATATAATATAATACACCGCCCCAGGGAGAAGAGATTTACTCGCTCTACCTTCATAAGTGCTGAAATAAATATGCTTAATATTTTGGAGACTGCATATACTTAAATATTAAGGATGTAGTGTTTGTAAGAAATAATATATGAAATTGTATGATAGTAAAATCTTCACCTATTGGTTTCACATCTAAATAAAATAAATAAAAACTGATTCCAGCATTTGCCAAATTTTATCCCTTCAATGTGTCTTGTAAACTTACACCTCGGTGCCAATCCCCACGCATTGCTCAGCTTATTCTCTAAACTTCCATAATATCTGAAGTATGAGTAAAGATTATATTTCTTACAGCTGTTTAAACATTTCTTAATAATTTGAAATATACGCCCACATACTACACCCACCATGTTTCTTGATCCGAGCTTAATATTAACAGCAAAGATAATTACGAATATCTTAGCCTTTAAA
Organism: Limenitis camilla; assembly: GCA_905147385.1. Classification (NCBI taxonomy): domain Eukaryota; kingdom Metazoa; phylum Arthropoda; class Insecta; order Lepidoptera; family Nymphalidae; genus Limenitis; species Limenitis camilla. Next base: position 13,999,759 of record LR990238.1, read on the forward strand.
GAACTTTGAACTTGTATATAGTCTGTTAGGTTTCATTATAATATTAATACTAAAATCATTGGCCATAACTACAATTAGACTTAATTCGATTAATGGATAGAACACTGGCTTCGTAAATGCATCAATATCTCGATTAACTGATAGAGAACTGGCTTCGTAAATGTATCAATATCTCGATTAACTGATAGAGAACTGGCTTCGTAAATGTATCAATATCTCGATTAACTGATAGAGAACTGGCTTCGTAAATGCATCAATATCTCGATTAACTGATAGAGAACTGGCTTCGTAAATGTATCAATATCTCGATTAACTGATAGAGAACTGGCTTCGTAAATGTATCAATATCTCGATTAACGGATAGAGTGCTGGCTTCGTAAATGTATCAATATCTCGATTAACTGATAGAGAACTGGCTTCGTAAATGTATCAATATCTCGATTAACGGATAGAGTGCTGGCTTCGTAAATGTATCAATATCTCGATTAACTGATAGAGAACTGGCTTCGTAAATGTATCAATATCTCGATTAACTGATAGAGAACTGGCTTCGTAAATGTATCAATATCTCGATTAACTGATAGAGAACTGGCTTCGTAAATGTATCAATATCTCGATTAACTGATAGAGAACTGGCTTCGTAAATGTATCAATATCTCGATTAACTGATAGAGAACTGGCTTCGTAAATGCATCAATATCTCGATTAACTGATAGAGAACTGGCTTCGTAAATGTATCAATATCTCGATTAACTGATAGAGAACTGGCTTCGTAAATGTATCAATATCTCGATTAACGGATAGAGTGCTGGCTTCGTAAATGTATCAATATCTCGATTAACTGATAGAGAACTGGCTTCGTAAATGTATCAATATCTCGATTAACGGATAGAGTGCTGGCTTCGTAAATGTATCAATATCTCGATTAACTGATAGAGAACTGGCTTCGTAAATGTATCAATATCTCGATTAACGGATAGAGTGCTGGCTTCGTAAATGTATCAATATCTCGATTAACTGATAGAGAACTGGCTTCGTAAATGTATCAATATCTCGATTAACGGATAGAGTGCTGGCTTCGTAAATGTATCAATATCTCGATTAACGGATAGAGTGCTGGCTTCGTAAATGTATCAATATCTCGATTAACTGATAAAGAACTGGCTTCGTAAATGTATCAATATCTCGATTAACGGATAGAGTGCTGGCTTCGTAATTGTATCAATATCTCGATTAACGGAAAGAGAACCGACTTCGTAAATGTATCAATATCTCGATTAACTGATAGAGAACTGGCTTCGTAAATGTATCAATATCTCGATTAACGGATAGAGTGCTGGCTTCGTAAATGTATCAATATCTCGATTAACGGATAGAGTGCTGGCTTCGTAAATGTATCAATATCTCGATTAACTGATAAAGAACTGGCTTCGTAAATGTATCAATATCTCGATTAACGGATAGAGTGCTGGCTTCGTAATTGTATCAATATCTCGATTAACGGAAAGAGAACCGACTTCGTAAATGTATCAATATCTCGATTAACTGATAGAGAATTGGTTTCTAGGAGGAAGGTTGTAAAAGAGTGAGAATTACTAAATTGTGAATACATATTTCGATTTTCTCTGGTTTAAACCTCTTTTAAGTCAAACTCGAAATATTTCCTTCAATTAAATTTTTTTGCCATGTCTTTGGCTGTCAGTGTGACAATTTCATTAAACTGTGTTTTATTTTTTTATAGCTATTTGATTTCCAGATCTACAGAAGTCAGATCTCACAATCCAAGCAATAAAACAGCTTTAAAAGAAAGTAAAAGGCATTAGCGTTGTAAAATTTGTAATTAATTCTCTAGTAAAAGTTTTAATAGCTCTTAATCAAATAAGAATATATATGTTGGAAGCGTAAGTTAGGGTTGGTTAGTCTTGCGTTAAGTTAGCCTTTTGTCAGGTTAGGTTTAATTTAAGCTTGGACAGATTAAATATGCAGTAGAGGTAGAGGAAAGTGTTGACATATGTGGCAGGGATTCTTTAAACCTCACGCTTGGTCACTAGTTCAAGTCACTGCTTGGGTTCCTGTCTAAATAGTACAAGATCGTATTGTTTAGTTATCTCCTGACCGTATTGCACCCGTAGCTTTTAAGATAAGCCGTCCGTTGGGCACATACGATAATTATAAAAGACTGTATATCTTCGTCATTTTTATCTCCGATATATACAATTTACACACATCATATAATTAGTAAAATAACTCAAGTATTTGCGAAATTATTGTTTTATCCTTTTGAGCCTACATCTATAGCAGCGATACTTAATGTGATTTATATGGTTCCCTAGGGAGAAAAAAGGGGATCTATGAAAGATGAAGTCATTTAAGGAATTTTGACTTTAATAAACATTTATTCTGTTGTTTACTTGCTTTTCAATTTAACGTTCTGTTTTAAACTTACAATTAGAAATCAGTGCAAACAACAATTTGACTCTCGAAATTCTCGAATCCTCGAATTATTCAACAAGTTAGCAACACTTTTATTTTATTCCAACACTATATATAACTTCTGCCGATAGTAGCCTGAGCCAGTTGTCAAACGGTGCTCAACTGGTGACCACTACGTCTGTTTTATTGTGTGGTGTCCTGATGCAACTTTAAAAGCAAGGTTTGAAGTAAATGTGTAATAAATTGGATACTCGGTGTTGCGTTGTAAGTCCATATAATTATTGTCTAGTGCGAGTTACTCAAACTCAAAATATTTTATTTCAATTAGACTTTTGTATAAAAGTACTTTTGATACGTCAAAAATTGGTCGGTCAGTCAGTTTGTCTGAAGCTACCTCCAGCCAGAAACTCAACAGTCGCTTGCATCAAAAAGCCATGTTTACATAGTCTGTTATACAAATCATTTAACTTGAGAGTCAACGTCACTTAGATTCCAAGCATTCTCATCATTTAAGTAATCCTGTACATTATAGTATGCTTTATATATTAATGACTTCTTGATACGAGTTTTAAATTGTTGAAGTGGCAAGTCTAATATAGGCTGTGGAATCTTATTATAGATGCGAACACCAAGCCCCATGAAACTATTACTCACTTTGTGGAGACGATAGTACGGCGTTACAAGTTTATTTCTGTTTCTAGTATTAACATTATGTTTGTCACTGTGTTTTGAATACGAATTGATATTCTGGTAAATGAACAAAATATTACAATATATTATACTATGCGATATCGGTCTCATGTAGATAACAGACATGTGAAAATCGTGGAAAATGGACGTAAAATTTTTTAGTGTTTTAATTGTGTTAAAGAATAGTATAACCTCAGAGAAGTGAGAGTAGTTAAATAAAGTGTATAACTGATAACTAATGTCGAGTGTGAAAGTAATAAAAGAAAGTGGAGCAAGTAAATAATTGTAATAAAAGAAGCGACCAACTACTAGTATTAAATAAATTAGCGCTTTATCTCCTTTCATTGTCTGAGGACGTGAGAGAAATAATTAATTATATAGTCTCTAATGTCATACTATGTTTGTCTGTCAGTTCAAGGTTATTTAAAAACAGAAGTCAACAAAAAAGTGTTTTTGTCTCTGTTATGCATTAATTAAAATTCATTCAAAAACTACTAGTCGACCCGTGTAGGCGTGTAGCTCCGCTCCTATTGGTCTTAGCGTGATGATATATGGCCAATAGCCTTCCTCGATAAATGGACTATCTAACACTAAAAGAATTTTTTTAATCGGACCAGGAGTTTCTGAGATCAGCGCGTTCAAGCAAACAAACAAACTCTTCAGCTTTATATATTAGTATGTATAATAAAAAAAGAAGAAGATGGGAGTTTGGACTGGAATTTTTGGCTTATTAGGTAAACGCAATGTATATACTGCTACTGAACCGATAACTAACTAAAAATTACACTGCAATTACAACAGGAACCTAGGCAGTGCCTTGGACTAGACCTTAGACTAAACCCAGGTGTAGGTTTAAAGAGCTTTTCAACACAATTGCAACACGCACCTCCACTGCAGAGGTTCACTGTTTAAACCTAAACTTAGGTCAACCTAACTTTTACTTACGCGTCGACATATGATGACAAGTCGTGTAGTGCTGTATAGTGAATGTTTGTCTGTCTATCATATTAGCATTCCTTTTTTTGTTCGGCTAAAAGTTGAAGTTTATAGTTATGGCAATAACATATTTTTTTTTATAATATAATAGATAAGGTGCAAACGAGCAGATGGTCCACCTAATGGTAAGTGGCCACCATCGCCCATGGACATCGGAAAAACAAGAAGCACTCTCTCGTTTTGTCGATGCGATCCCCTAAGATAGAGTGGGAAGGGGGAATGAAGAAGAAAAATGATGCGGATTCAGCGGACCCTAGGCAAAAGCCCAAAGTCCACTAGACCCACAGCATTAATGGGATAGGAGAGGGAGGGGGTAAGTCTAGCTCACATGCGGCTCAACCGGAACGCGTCTATGACACTTGGCGATCAGATTCGCATGCTGGTGGTCGCAAGCCAGTCGGGGAACAGATCCCCTACCACCAAGGGGGTGCTGGGTTACTCGCCTCTTACGAGATGCTCTCCCAGCGGCAGAGGGGAGTAGTATTCTAACCCGCCCCCTCACGGGAGAATTGTAAGTTTTAATTAAAAGTGATAACATCAAAGTTGTTTAAGCTGAAAAAGATATCGTTTTGATATCGGGACAAAAGTTTTAAATGAAGTAAGAGCAGACCGGCTAGATATTTTAGTGTGGTGTAGGAAGAAATCTACACAAATAATAAAAGTAGTTTGTAAAAACCTTTTCCAATCTGATAATGATGACAGTCCACGCAAGATTGTGATGATAGATTGGATCCAGTCTCAGAAAATAGGAAGTTAGCAACATATCACATATGTAACAATTAGAACAAATGGTTTCCCTCAATCACAATATTGGTCTGGAACAGGTCAGAGGTCAGATAGCAATCTGTTTGTGGTTGTCACTATTTAGTATAGACAGACTTGTTTGTTATATATAATTACTTTAGGTTTTAGTAAAGAAATATGGCACTAGTTGATCCATCCCAGGTTCAAACTGGTTTTAAAAATCTCAATTTTTAATATATTGCTATATAAAAATATTCAAACGTTTTATTATTATTAATATTTGCGGGATAAAAATTAGCTTATATATTAATCCAAATTCTATAGTATCTATGTGCCAAATATCATTGAAATATGTTCAGCCGTTCTAGCGTGGTTTAGTAAAAAACATTCACGCATTGAGTATTTATTTATTCAAATTGATACAAAATCTTCCTAAGATAAATAACATATTACTAACAGTGATATATATGACGTATATTACTCATACTAAAATACTAAAAAGATTTTGATGGATATTTATATTAAAATTATACGGAAAACATAATAAAACTGTTTGTTATTGTAAGTTTATTATATTGGTTTGATAAACATTTTATTATGGAATATAATTCGGGATAAGAAGTAGATATGTATCCTGCAAGTAATATAATATACATACTATCCTATAGGAACCGTTAATTATTCAAGCCGTATTTAAAAAAATCACATTTATCTCTATGAAAGAAAAACAAACAAAACATATTGTCTATCGCCTGTGAAATATTATATAGGTACGGGTCCAATTTAACACATGTACTTAACCGTAACCGCTGTGTCCCTGCATTTTAAATCTGTAATATCTTCGAAAATATTTATTTAAATTACATGCTGTAAAGGGCCATATTGATCTATATAAAATGCACAATGTATTTAAGGTACCTAATTGGATAAGGATTAATGATGTATTGTTTAAAATCGATTCGTAAATAAGCCATTATTTCTCGTAAAAAGTAAAGGATAAAAAATGGTTGTTGTGGGTTATCCCTAAGTGATAGACATATATCATCCCTGACTTTTTTGAAGACCTTTTTAAGGTGTACAATACTGTAGTACATTATTTTGATCTATCTCGTAGGATTCAAGCGTTTCCAATGGAAGCGCAAATAAATGTGTTTATTTACGACATCACTTTAGACACCTCTAAAATTATCAGTGTTTCTCTACTATATTATGTATGTATTATACATATAAACCTTCCTCTTTAATCACTCTATCTATTAGAGAAAACTGCATCAAAATCCGTTGCGTAGTTTTAAAGATCTAAGCATACATAGGGACAGACTGACAGACAGCGGGAAGCGACTTTGTTTTATACTATGTAGTGAAGTAAGACTAGTAAGATTGTAGTAGTTATATTTTACGTTTATATGTATTGTAGAGGTTCCAAATATTAAGGTCACGGCTGCTGGAGTTCATAACGAGTACAATAGCAGTGTGAGTGTGAGTGTGAGGCGCAACAAAGTCTTTCCAATCTCATCGCAGATAAGAGGTTTTAATTATATTAAGCGCTTTTGCTTTAATTAACATTTCGAAAAGGGACTTTTGAGGTATCCATCCCATATATTATTACAATTATCTCTCCTTATCTAAGGCATACCTACAATTGACCGAAAAACCACTTGATTGAAACAAATATCAAAAATGGATCATGAACTTGGTAATGTGGACTTTTTTTGATATATTTTAGACCTCTTATTATTTATTTGTTCACGTAGACTCGACGTGAATCGATATTAGTCACTTTGGGAATAACTACTTAAACTTTCTTAGTAAAATTGATTTTTTACTCTAAAAATCTTCTAAGCTAATGATTAAATAGTTTATAATAATATATATTTATGGACCTAATTTAAAAAAAAACACAATTTATATCTACAGAAAAATATATGCTTTTAGTAACATGAATTTTCCGACTTACTTAATTCTTTACTTTATATTTACGTATTATCTTTACAAATTATTATCTAAATATTTGTATGATATATGGACTATATTACTGTAGAGTTTCATTAAAATCCATTCAGTACTTTTTACGTAAGTAAGATTTAAACTTTAAAAATACTTAAATTCTCTCTTACGACAGTTTTGATCGATTTTCTCTTATTTTTATCAGATTTCTTTTAATTTTCTTTTATTTACCTATAGAAGACTAAATATTATAAGTAAAAACTTACCATTTTCCGATTGAATATCAGTTTTTAGTAACACAAGACACTGTAGCACTGAAGCGGTTCGGCGGGGGCGCGCGGCGAGACTGCCCGGGACGCGGTGATAACGTCAAAGATCCTGAAATGTAGATGTTACACATTGAAATATTGTACTAGAATAAAATGAGTAGATTTAGGTAATATTTTAAAGTAAATCTTTTCGTCTATTAAACTTTAGTGCCCGAAATTCCAGTACATACAAAATCGTGAATTAAATCGCAATTATAGTAAATAAAAATGATTTAGTAGCACATTTTGTATCTAGTATAAAAAATTCCTTATGTTTTGTAACCACAGGGCTACGAAATTATATCCAGAGTGTACATTACAGTAAAGTATATTATTTTATACCGGGAACAGAGAGTAATTTCGAAGCTACTAGTCGACACACGTGACTTCATCCGCTTAGGAGCATATGTGTACAACATTTTCAGGTTCCGATTTTTCTATCCCACGGGAAAGGTGCTTTTTTCGAGCTAAATTTTACTCAAATCACCAATCCTACGATTTCATTTCAGTTCTGAGAGCTAAAAACAATTTGGGCAAGTGAAGTTTTTGATGTCAACTGATTAGACACATAAAACTTGTCTGTAATATAAAAAAGTAGAAAAGAAAGAAAGGATTGGCTTTATAATAATCTCTTTATATCCTGGGAATTATTACAATTTATATTTAATATCACTGTTATATATAAATCATGTACATTAAATATTCTGTAACAAAAGTGGTTAATACAGAACCTCTGATGTAAACAGACGTCGAATCTTGGTTCACTTTACGAGCTATTAACTCTACCTTTGTATTTATAAACTTGAATAGATAATAAAGGAGGTATAAATTAACTTGAATTAACCGTGGGTTATAATTAACATGTAACGTGATTTATATTGACTGCTTCCGTTGGAAAAAATGGGGAAACACAAGATTGACTTGTACTACAGATTTAGGTAGAATCAATTTATTGAAAGTAAAGTATACAAACAGACAGACAGCTCCAACAGAACTTTATATACAATAACTATAGTTTAAAACCTTTAAAAAATTACCTTCAAACATCAGAATATAATATTATTAAATTAAAATTTTATACTTGTAGGTATTAATGTACACAAATATAAACAAATAATCTGTGGGACAAAAATTCGAACTAAACATTCTTAAAGTTTTCCAATTCATATAACAAAACCGTCACTTACTCTATGACAAGTTGTGTCTATCTATCTCGCTCGTCCCCTCAGCTGATCTATATCTATCTCGCTCACACGTACTTGAACGAATGACGTAGACGCGTAAAGCCTGAAGCGGCTCCACAAGTTTTCCTGTTATTGCTTACAAATTGAAACAAATCATGCACGATACTATATTAGTACTAGGTAAGCTCTTCCTTTCCTATTTTACCCTTCACATGTTTGTTTTCCTTAACAGGGAAGTCTATTAACATTAAAAGGAGAGCCGCTTATTTAAAAATAGTTACTAATCTAGTTTTTATTAGAATTTACTCCAAAAAAGATTGAGAAGTTTGAGACAAAATGTCAGTTCATTCGTTTTGTATCTATCATCTTTTATCCCACAAGAACGATGCCTTTTCGGGATAAAAGTAACTTATATCTTTATTCAGTCTATAGAGTTTTTCTATGTGAAATTTCATTCTAATCTGCTCTGCCTTTAAGTATCAATAATTCCCTTCTATCGCGCAGGACTGTGCTTTCTTTTCAGGATAAAAAGCATCAAGTATCTGGATTGATTTTATTAAAAAATAGTACTTGGTATAAATAAGTCCATGTCCATGTTTACATAAGTAGTTTTTTTTTATTTTTTTATAGTGGGATGCTGGGTTACTCGGCTTTTACGAGATGCTCTCCCAGCGGCAGAAGGGAATAGTATTTTATCCCGTCCCCTCACGAGTATAAGTATGTCGGAGGATAGTAAAAGATTATCAAATAATCGAATCGTCATCGGTATCTATGGTGTTGGAGTAGGTAGTCACTTCTGTTGTTTTGACAGTCTCGACTCTCGACCCTTTATATGCCATCGACAGTCTGACTGAAGTCTTAGTCGTGCGTGGTCTCTCAAGAAGTGAAGTAGTCTCTGAATAGTGTTAATGCTAGGAGTGCTCAAGGTCACGTAAGTACTTTAGAATCTAGTTGACACGTCTTGTGTTAGGTTAGGTTTATGTGAGTTAACCTTGGGTTTAAATAGAGAGCCTGAGCAGTGGGGGCGAGTGTCGTGATCACTTAAAGGATATCCTTAAGCCTTGGTTACAAGTCCAATGCACTGCACTGTTTCTCTCGCAATTGTTAGAGATCATATTTGATTATTTATCGGTTCAATAGAAGTATTTACCATCCCCCCCTGTTAGTACTTTCCAATATTCCCCTCAACTCCTTCCTAAAAAAAAAACAAGAGTGTGTTCCTTGATTTGTTTATTATATTTTAGGGTTGAAAGGATATTGATTTTCATTATACCTATTGTTGATGTTGGCAGCACTAATTTGAGTAGCATTTTGTTGATTATAATGCTGGCAACACTGATTTGTGTGGCAGCCTGTTAGTTATGATCGGCAATCTGAGTGACATTTGATGTTAGAAGTTGGCACAAACTGAATATCATTCGGTTGTGCCAACGTAAAGATAAAATCAAACCAAATAAATACTCCGCCATGATGGAAATATTTATGATTAAATCGCGAGTATTCTAGCAGTATCGCTGAAGCTCTGGATGGAGGATGTTCTAGTCAAGCTGTCATTCTGTATACCTTGGCGAAGAGAAGGTTATCATTATTTTTCAAAGGACTTTCCTTAAATGAGATTTTAAATGGAAAGAAAAGTTTGATATTGTGTAATCTCATAAAATAACAAAATTTCAATTATACTTTGTAAGCTGGGACTCAAGTTGGGGTCACTTCCTCTAAGGATAATGTAAAGCGGATTTACTATCGCGATTTAAATTATCTACTTATATATATTATAATCCTTACTTAACATATTAATGCGAAAGTAACTGTATGGTTTTTCACGCTTTTTCGTACAGAGATAGAGTAGAGCTTTGGAAAGGAGATAGGCTACGTTTTATCGCAAAAAAATGGCTTAAAGGGGTTGAAATATGGGATGAAGTGTATGTCGGGCTATGTGAAAATAGTCAAAATATACAAATTAAAATGTAAAATCAAACCACGAGGTAAATTGCACCCGGGCGAAACCAGGGAGGATCGACTAGTATTTATATAATACTCATTTAATATAAAACATTTTTTTTAATGGTAGATAAGGTACAAACGAGCAGATGCTCTAACAAATGGTAAGTGGCCACCATTTCCCATGGACATCGGCAAAATAAGAGGTTATCTCTTCTCTTTGCATCCTCATCCTCATCCTCGAAGATAGAGTGGGGAGGGGGAGTGAAAAAAAATTCTGCGGTTTCAGTAGACCCTGAGCAAGAACCCAGAGTCCAAGATCCAGTCCACCAGGAACTATGATTTTTTTGAGGGGCAAATAGACGATGAAGCTATTATGGAAACACTAGATCAATCCCAAATTTTTAGATTACAGATCAAAAATAGATTCCAAATATAATTTTTTTATACACATATTTGAATTTGAAATCTATTTTCAATCCATGATCATTATTATTTTCGGCTGTTATTATTCGCGGATTGTACCTTTTTACCCAGTCCTAGACAATATATAACCTCTGTTCCGATAGATTTGTGCCAGTTGTCAAACGGAGCTCGCCTGGTAAACATAATGTGGTATCGTTATGCTGGCACTCCATTGTGACGGATTTTTGAGAGTTATATATATATTATTATTGTCTTTTATGTGTCACTGTGCTGTATAGCTCCCATATAGATAATAAGATATACGTAGATTAATTATTCTACCCACTTAAGTAGCTAACATAATTTCTAAGAGCAATTAAGTGTTGGCGTTTCATTTGCTATAAACGATTCTCATGAATTTATCCCTAAAAATAAATTTAGGAAAAACAAGCAATAAAAATTTACTTAAGGTCACTATCATAAGCGTAAACGCTTTTTCTTTTCAGGGGGAGCAATCTAACTTCTATATGAGCTGCAGGCGAGTGTTTACATGGCGTGGTGATGTACAAAGTTATCAGTATCAATTTCCCAACTATCAATTTATATAAATAGACGAAATGAAATTTCATATAATATATCGCACTAACCTGAAAGTCATTTAACCCCAGAATCAGAAAGTTTGTTTCGTAGTTTTAGAAAGAGTTTTCGTAGGGTTAGAATACTATTCCCCTCTGCAGCTGGGGGAGCATCTCGTAAGAGGCCTAGCACCCCCATTGGTGGTAGGGGATCTGTTCCCCGACTGACTTGCGACCTCCAGCATGCGAATCCGACCACCAAGTGTCTCTGACGCGTTCTTGCCGAGCCGCATGTCGGCCAGATCTACCCCTCCCTCTCCTATCACATTACAGCTGCGATTCCAATCAACACCGTTTTCTTGCTCGGGATCCATTGAAACCGCAGCATTCTTCTCTTCGCTCCCCCTCCTCACTCTATCCTCGAGGCGGCAACACATTAACAAAACAAGATCTACCCTCTAGTTTTGTCGATGTCCATATAGTATTTATCTATCATAAAAAAAGCCAGCGATTAAGGGAAAAACTTAACGTTGCCGTCGGAAAACTGTTGTCCCCATATATTAAGCTAGGTGGCAATCAGTTTACCAACTGCAGTAAAATATTTTTTATGTAATTTTACTATTTTCTGATTATTTTCTTTACGTATTCGAAACACATTGCTTCTTCCTGATTTCATGATTCTATATCAACCAAAAAAGCCTAATACGTTTCCTATATGTTATAATTACGCTCATTTAGAAGTCTGTTTTGCAGCTCCAAAAGACTGTAGATTTAGTATTTGATATTGATTTTAGCTTGAAAACTTTTTGCGTTCTCCAAATAATGGGCCTTGAGCATGACATACAGATATATATTTTTTTCGTTATGTAAACAGCAAAAAATTCCAGTGTTCAGAATATTTTCTATATCTTATACTACTTGTTAATAGATTCGATATTAATTGCATTTTGATGAGTGTAATTATGAGGGTGATATAATCAGTCATGATTAAACCCTCTTTAAAATATAATAAAAAAAAAAAAACTTTATAATGTGCCATAAATACACCTACAGATTTAAAAGTTTTATTTTATCTAACTGACCCATACAACATCTCAAAAAAACTATGCGAATATACATATGTTCCGACGCGCTCGCGCCGAAGCTGTAAACGAAGTGTCACTGAAATTGACGAATGAACACTCCCGAGACCATGAATGGTTTGGCTGATTAGTCGGCTTCTTTTCAACCGACTAATCGGCTAGTCGGCCAAAGTCCTAGTTGGTACATCTCTAAAAATAATCCTTTCGTTATGGACGTTTTAGAAGATATCTGAACCTGCAAATGTTGTTTTCCAATATAAATTATTTGTAGTGAGCCTCTCTTATCACCCAGGGGTATAAAAAAGATCTTTATATCCTTACTAATATTTTAAAAGCAACTCACTGTCTGTCTGTCGCGCTTTGACGCCACAACTAATCAACTGATTTTAATGAAATTTGGTTTTCAGATAGTTTAGAGCCTGAGAAAGGACATATTCTAGTTTTCAATACGAAAAAAGGGTTGTAAGAGGTTGAAAGAGGGGGAAGAAAAGTTGGGGTGCTAGCTGCGGAAACCTCCTCGAGAGCCCACCATTTTGTGGGCCGGTGCACCCTGGGCAACTACGGATAGTAATTTTCCACTATTACTATCCGGAGGCCAATATCCGCAGAAGAGGGGCGCGTAGGCGCAGTGGGCGGTGGCTGCGTTGCAGCGTCTAGTTCTGTGTGTCCCGCTGCGCCTCCGTTCGTGGGGTAGCCACTCAGTGGCGCAACCGTACTCCATGATCGGGGGGGCAGTTGGACATATCTGATGCGTGGACGTGAAAGCGTCATGGTGAGGCGCGTAAGCGCGAGTGTCTCTTGCGCTGGATGTTTCGCCGTCGACTCCTGTCTCGGTGTAGTAGCGTATCCGGGATGGGGGGAGCGGTCGGGCGGCCGGCGCAGAGGTTTGCGCCAAGGTTGGGCGCGGAGGTCGCGGAGCGTCGGCGTGACGGGCGCGGGCCTTAAACTCCAACGTTCGTACCCTGGGCGTCGCAGACGGCGGTTAAGTCCAGGGGGGTCCGGTGGCCGGAGGTACGGGTCGCTCCGGGTACTCCTCTGTTAGCAGAGATGACTTGTGAGCGACCTGATCTCGAGGGATATGGGCCGCTTCTGACTCCTCCGGGGGCTGGGTGTTTCAGTAGACATGTCCTGGCATCCCCCCTCGGTTAGGTGCTTGGTAAAGCGAGCCCATGGGCGGGTTTGAACTGCGGGTACTTGTACCCGCAGACGGGTGGTTGTGCCGAGGCGTCCGCAGTAGTATGCTACCGCGTTCCTGCGGCGCCTAACATACGGCATGGACGGTGGTGGGTTTTAGTGCGGTAGTCCAGCGCTTATCGCTGGGAGTCCCACATAACCCCTTCAAGGGGTATGCGTAAATGCATTTCCCACATTAAAAAAAAAAAAAAAAAAAAAAAAAAGGGGGAAGAAAAGTTGTATGAAAGTTGAGCTAGAAGCTTGAATATAAGTATATTTTAGGCTGTTGATTCGGTATAAATAAATATGACATTTAAATTTAAATTTTTTTTACCCTCAAGGTTATAAATTAACAATAGGGAAATACGATAATAATAAATTAATTCCTATTTCAATTTTCCTATCCATTCCTCCAGACATAAATGAGTTAACACGCATTTACGTTATCTGTCTGTCATCTCAGTCAAAACAAGCTGATGTTAGGATTTAGGTTATTTTAGTTTAGTTTATGTTTACTACATTTCCAAGTATTTATCCTAACTAATATTATAATTTCAAAAGTAATACATAAAAAAACGTTGGAAATACTTATAATTACAAACTAAACAAACGAAACTGCGATTTCATATGCTACTTACGCCATCTATTGACGAATAAATGTTCGATTTTAATGAAATATGATACAGAGATAAAGTAGAACCCGAGGAAGTAGGTACATATGCTGTGTTTTATCGCGAAAAAATAAACAACGTGGGGGTGAAATTTAAATTTCCAAATTAAAGTAATTAAAATCTAAGTACATGTGGTAAATTGCATTGGCAGAGTCGGGGCGGGTCGACTAGTTTTAACATTATATCAGGTATATACTTCCAAGAGTAACAATGCTGTAGTTTTAGTAGTAGGGGTACAAGGACAAAAATTATCTAGATGACATTATAGCTTAATTCGAGGAAGTAAATTCGTATGATAGTGGTTATGAGCTAGTAGAGAAGACTACTACTATATTGGAATTTCAAAATTTGTGACGAAATTTAGAGTCGTTTTAAACGTTTTTCTACAAGATACGCTTATAATAATTTCTGCTACTGAGAGAGGAGAGGGCCAGACGCTATTATAAGATAAACATTTTAATATCACAATATAAGCGTGAAATTATTTTTTACGCACTCCATAAAACCTCTTATACCGTTTCTAAAAGAAACCGTTTTTATTCCTTCAGCATTCGAATAAAGAGAAAAATGTAAGGTTTTATGGCGAGAAATTGTGTTGTCTACTGGACAACCGCGCTCATAAAACTTGATCTATATAGACCAGTGGCACCTAATTATTAGGCGTATACCCGCGGGAGTGAGGATATATTAAGGGGTGTGTCAGGGGTAATCACGCTAAAACCTTTTAAACGCCAGAATGGATTTCAGTGAAATTTGATACATAAATGTCGGAAAATAGTAGACGATTATCGAATAATCGAATCGTCATCGCCATCTACGACGTTTGAGTTGGGTAGCACTTTCGTCTTTTCGACAGTCTTGACTCTTTATATACCGTTCACAGTCGACCGTTACCCTTTAATCAATCTATCTATTAAAAAAAACCGCTTCAAAATCCGTTGCTTAGTTTTAAAGATCTAAGCATACATAGGGACATACAGATAGACAGAAGGCGGGAAGCGACTTTGTTTTATACTACTCAAATTAGTGTTGCAAACATCATAATTAATACTACATACTAAAGTGACAAATTAAGAATAAGATATGAACAACTATATAACAACCTTTATTGAGTGGTACTCAAAAAAAATTGAGAACCACTGACATAAATATAAAGTCTTAGACTAGTATGCAGATTGTTCGCGATTGTACAATTTTTGCAAAGTTTATGGACCGTTAAGAAACAGTTACATCTTTATTGTTGATCTTAATTTACTATTTTAATGATGTAAACGTTTTGAAGTCGGTTTGTTTATTCAATTTCATAAAATTATTATATACTCTATTAGCTTCTGTTTCTTTGATTTCAACATTAGACAGTAATAAACTACTTATATCTTGAAAAATAGAAAGAAAATAATGACAATTATTTCTTCATGTCTCTTTTCAAAATAATCGTCTCTAATAAAAGTAAAAAAAAATTACTTAAATAATTATAATAGTCGGTGAAAATATGTTATTAAATATAAATTGTCAAATATATAACCTCCTTCTTTGTTTGGAGTTGCTTAAAATATTTAACAACATTTCATATCGTCAACAGCCGTGGCTAAGATACGCGCCTGATATAGCTCAAGATTCATTTCACACGATACGACGACAAAAACGTCGATTTTTGCGATTTTACTAACATTCGAATATGTTATATATATACACGTCTTACTCACAGATTTAAACCCTGATAAACGTTAAGATAAATATTTGTAGAAGTGCAAGGAAAGTTTTAAAAGGTAAGAAATGCTAAAACGATTTTGAAAAAACTTTAACCTGTTGCCACATACGCCATCGCGAAACGAGGACGGGTCAGGTAATAACTATCATTTTCTTTCTGTCTCTTTTGTAGACTAGTCGACCCGCGCGACTTCGTCAGCGTATAGCTCCGCTCCTATTGGTCTTAGCGTGACGATATATAGTCTATAGCCTTCCTCAATAAATGGGCTATCTAATACCGAAAGAATTTTTCAAATCAGATCAGTAGTTCCTGAGATTAGTGCGTTCAAGCGAACAAACTCCTTAGCTTTATATATTAAGTATAAGTATAAAATATAATTAAAATAGTTAGTACACTTCTTGTAAAGTACAGTGTTGTCTTGTAACCAGGCAGGGCGAGTCAGGTGAGAGTGGATCGCTTCTCTGAGGTGTAAAGGTTTTTCGTGTAAAATTTAGAAGAATCTTCAAGGTGGACACAAAAAAAGTAACACGTAAATTTAAGCAACGTTAAATTATGTTGTAGACAGACACATTAATTTTATTTATTCTTACAGAATACTTTAATATGACTAAGGATGAGATATTAGATAAAGTTTTTATGAAAAACTTGTCAAGTACGAAAAGTTTTTTGATGTGCGTCTATAAATCAATTATTGGTCGACAACTCCACAAACAAGATCGTCAGAATAAAAATGAAAAAGCAAACTTTCTGAAAATGTGAATTGTCTCTCAGGTCAGTGTGAAATGTTGTATGAAATTTCATTTCGCGTTAGGTCCTTTTTAAGGTCTTGACATATGATAGAAATATCACTCGTAATTAGTACAAAATGCATTTTCATACTCGTGGAATAAAAGCTGTCGACGAAAACTAAATTTTATGCAAATTAAAAAATATCGTTATTTTGTTATCGGTACGAAATCTAGTAAGTTTTTACTGACGCTCATAATATTTAAGTAACTACTGATCTGATTTTGATACTTTAGTTTTTGTAGTTTGACCATAAATATTGTATTTATAGAAATACAGCCAAACGAATATATGAATACAGAGTTTCCAAATGATTATCTATGGATTTATTTATAACCGGATATATAAATCACTGAAAGAGTAAGTTTAATAATATTTTGGCTTCTTTATACAGATGATTCATCCCATCCCAACTCCATGACGTATAGAAACAGGAATGCCTATGAAAACTCTGCTATGTTTAAAAGAAAATAAATAAAACTACCACCACTTGCTAAAGTAATTGATTGTCTGGAATTTTGTGTGCTTTTACGAACGAAGGGCAAATAGTTTTAGATATATATATATAATAGCAGCAGGTTGAAAGAGCTCTCCTTCATTCAACCTCGTTATCCAACATTAAGGGTGCGTTCCACCAGATGTGCGATAATGTTTTGCGAGTGATGTGTTGGTTAAAAACCAATTGACACTGAGCGAGGCTATCTAAATTAAGCGATTCCATTTGTTCTAATCAAACACAATCCTCGTTAGACACTCACTCAGATTGAAACGAAGCCTTAGTCTTCAAATGTGTATAAAATGAAGCATAATATTATATCCATAACACTTACTTAACAAAGTACGCAGGACGAATGATGGACAAAAATATTGACTGATTGGTATAAAAGATCTCCATCTTTGATGACATCTCTAAGGTGACAGGAAAACTCTGGAGTAGACTAGCAAGAGATCACGAAGAATGGAAGTCTTTGGAGGAGGGTTTTACTGCTACAGACGGTCCTTACACAACTCTACATTAATAACTAGCAATACTAATATTAAAAATTTAATAAAAAACACATAGAATAGCGTAAGAATCCTACTAATATTATAAAAGCGAAAGTTTGTAAGAATGTATGGATGTATGTTTGTTACTCTTTCACGTAAAAACTACTGAATGGATTTTTATGAAACTTTACAATAATATAGCTTACACATCAGAATAACATATAGGCTATAATTTATAATAATATAGTGTGAATTATCTAAAATATAGCGGGTGAAACCGCGGGGCGCAGCTAGTAATATATAAGAATTGAGTTGTCAAGGAAAATAAAGCTTATCTTATGGCAATGAAAAATATACACAACTAAGTGATCACGACACTCGCCTCCACTGCCTGGTCTCACTGTTTGTCTTAAGTTAGGCTAACATAAGGCTAACCTAACCTAACCTAAGCATAATCTAACCTAACCTAAGGTTGTGTTAACACATATATATATATATGTCTGACAGGAACCCAAGCAGGGCCTTGGACTTGTGACCAAGGTGTAGGCTTAAGGATATCCTTTAAATGATCATAACACTCACCTCCACAGCTTAGTTCCACTATTTAATCTTAAGAGTAGACTAACATTAACCTAACCTAACCCAAGGCTAACCTAACCTATACCTAACTCACACCGACTATATATAGAAACTAACTAGTTTAGAAATAACTGTAAAAGTGATAGAGGTCATAAATAAAGATAAGGGATTACTATTAATATAAACTGAATTTTCTAGACTCAACATTTTAATAATAAATTCCAAACTAATTTCATATTTAATATATCGCAAAATCCTTTTAAGAATGTTTAATATAAAGTAAAGAGGCTCAATATGAAATATCAAGCGTTTTATTAATATTATAATGTTAAATTTTTTTTTTTTTTATAAGAGTGTCTTGAATTACAAATCGGAAACATCGTCATGATCTACGTGTGATTTTGAAATTTTGAATTTAATATAATTAAACGACAGATTGACGTTAACAAAAAATACCGAATTTTATATAATATTTCGCACTGACATAAGAGTCTTTTCGCACACGTAAAATAAACTTGTTTATTGTCCCGGTACGAAATATTGTATGGAAATTGTTTTCGCACTCGGCTATGTTATTATTAGCCTTGTAATTGGACACTGACCGTATAATGCGACAGAAAAACATTAAGAACATGGTGTTCCAGTGCCGGAAAAATAATCAAAATATAAAATGACTTATAACGATCACCATCTCTAACATCTTCAGGTAAGAAAAAGCGTTATTTCGTACCAGCAGTTTATATTTAATAATATGTTGTATTATTATGATTATGAATTAATGATTATCAACTAGTATTTGTTTGAAAAATATGGCCATTTAATATAAAATTCAAAATAAATAGGTAAACAGAAATATACGACATCTTACAATAAAAATATATAATATTACGATATAACAATATATGATAAAAACACTTACATAGACACAACGCTTAAGCTAATCACTCATTATTCACTAGTGAGGCAAGTCAGGTCCACCCACGAACAACACGTCCGCGCGGCGCTTCGCGGTTTACCTACTGAAACTGTTTCAGCGAGATGAAGCATGGGGCATACTGAGCTCCACCTTCCTTATGTGATCGATGTATGGATAAAGTTTCAATATCTCTTCATCGTGTATTCTTAATTGATATTAATCTATAGCAATAAAATTTAATATTGCAGTTATTTTTTAAAATAAAAATCTAAAACTATCTATTCCAACAAACTTTATCGATTTTATCCACTATCAATACACCTAATCATATTTATTTGTAATTTTTATATAGACTAGATTTGAAAAAAAAAACATGCGCGCCAAGAATTGCACGCGCCATTTTAAAAAATATATAATATTCGCGGCAATTTGAAAATAAGAGTTGGACGTGCTGAACGTTACATCAATTAAAATTTAACATAATTTGTTAAGTAATTTAAAATTAAGTTAAAAAGTAAGCATGAGCAGTGGTTTTCGGTTTTAGTTCAGTTTCCAAACATTATTTAAGTTCCTGTCACAAACAGTTGTTATAGAGTCCATGTTGTTTTTTTTTTTTTAATCTAGATGTACGTCTGGCAAAAATATTGAAATAATACAATGTATTACCCACGTGCTTCTCGATAACGGAGGCTTAGCGCAGTCTCACTACTTTACTTGACAGACTAACTCAATGCTATTAGAACGAAAGTTATATATGTCAGAAGAGAAGGTAAATTAGGATGAATTAATAATCGAATCTTACGATTCATTAGTATTTTAACAGGAAAGTTAAACCTTCATGGTTTTTCAAATATCCAAGAAGGAACCCAGGCAGTGCCTTGAATGTCAAGTGTCACATGATCCTTAGTCCGAGAGGTCCAATATCCGTAATATAGCGACACACTATTTGTTACAGTTCAACTCCAGGTGATGTTCGCTCAAAGAGACTTGTCGAGAGACTAAAGTGTACTGCGTCAGTCGGGGAATATAACGGGACTAGACAATGGTAGCAATGTCCCTTTACTAGTAGGGTGAAGAAAACCAACAAATAGGAAATATGGTGCTGGGGTTTTGATAAATCGATATCGATTACTCGTTTGAAGCTAACAAAAATCGTTAATTAAGGTAGATTATTGAATAATCGTTTACTCGCTATCTTAAATCGTAGAATATTAAAATGACGCGACGGAAGGGACAACAAGTCCTCTTTATTATTATTCTACCCTAACTATAGCTCGACACGACCTCCATTATTATCCTACCCCGACATATATTTGTCTATTTGAAATATATATTTTTCCTATAATTAGCTCAGTGTATCGCATGCCTATCAGCGATTGAGCGAGCGGAGGTGTGGAAGGAAAACTCATTCAGTCGTGAGTGTTTAGCATTTATCATACATAGTGCAAACATTTTAAAAATACGTACATTTGTTTGAAATTTTGATATATTTATGTTATATTTTATTTTGTCGGTTTACACTTCTATTCTCATCTGTAGATATTTATATTTTAAACTTTGTTAGAACTTCCGAAAATTGGATTTGGGTACTAGCTCCTATTACTTATCTATCTTTCTTATCTCTTCTATAAGAGATGTAATTATATCCAGCAATGGACTACAATCGATTCAGAAAAAAAACATGTAATTAAATGAAAACAATGAATCTCATTTTCTTATCTTATATATACTAATAGATAAAGCTGAAGAGTTTGTTTGTTTGAACGCGCTAATCTCAGTAACTACTGGTCTGATTTGAGAAATTCTTTTAGTGTTAGATAGTCCATTTATTGAGGAAGGCTATAGACTATATATCATCACGGTAAGACTAATAGGACCAGAGCTACAAGCAGACGAAGTCGCAAGGGTCGACTAGTACTTAATATATAAAGCTGAAGAGTTTGTTTGTTTGAACGCGCTAATCTCAGTAACTACTGGTCCGATTTGAGAAATTCTTTTAGTGTTAGATAGTCCATTTATTGAGGAAGGCTATAGACTATATATCATCACGGTAAGACTAATAGGACCAGAGCTACAAGCAGACGAAGTTGCAAGGGTCGACTAGTACTCAATATATAAAGCTGAAGAGTTTGTTTGTTTGTTTGAACGCGCTAATCTCAGGAACTACTCATCCGATTTGAAAAATTATTTCAGTGTTAGATAGTGCATTTATCCAGGAAGGCGGTAGGCTATATATCATCACGCTAAGACCAATAGGAGCGGAGCTACATGTGAATAAAGTCGCATGGGTCGACTAGTAAAAAAATAAAAAAGAAACCCTTGACCTTGAAAACAACCTAAAGAAGAAAGTAGCAAAATTAAAATAAATATCTAACAAGGAGATCTTCTTTCCTAACAATAACAACAACGTATATCTGTAGGGTTATCCTCTTTTGTCGCTTTAATGGAGCAGAAAATTCACATTATTTTTTATATAAGGATAGAATATGAATATGAAAATATAGTCTGTATTTTATCCGGGATAAAGTGATAAGTCCTCAAATAAAAATTAAAACATTACAATAAAAAATGTTTATCGGTTTTTAATTTATACTTTCAGAGGTATACTCATCAAAAATACACCTGTAAAAGACGGTAACGACATTAATTAGTCGAAAACCTAGTAATGATTAGGGATTGAGACCCTATAGTAGCTTTAAAGAGCTCTTTTATTACATTTTTATAATAAACCGATAGTAATCATTAGCTAACAGTGTTGCTAGCGTGCGCTATTTTAGTGTCTTCTAAGTGCTAAATTACACCGTATATCACCCGTGCGAAACCAGGGCAGGTTACTAGTGAAGTATAAAAAGGTTAGCCTTCACAAACAATCCCGAGCTTATTCCGACGCTAACATATTACCATACTTAAACATTATGACGATAATAAATGAGTGGATATCAAGTGCCACAGTATCCTAGCCCTTACAATTTATTACTAGGGCTTAAGTTATTCATAAAATATCTTAACTTCAATAGCACAGTACCTTTTACTAGATAAAACAATGTAAACTCTATTTATAGACACTAGCTGACTCGGAAAACGTTGTTTAGCCATATAAATTCTAAAAAAAATTGGGGTGGGCCACCCTTATCACTTTAGGGTATAAAAAATATTATCAGACCTACCCGATAGGCACACAAGGTTCCATAAAGATCAGTAGTGCCGTTTTGGAGGAGTTTGGCACCAAATATCGTGACACGAGAATTTTATATATAAGATAGTTTTCAACGGAAAACTTTTCGTTGCGTTAATCCCGATTCGCCCTCGCTTCACTTCGCTATTAATATCTTTTTAATCAAAACAACTGTGGTCAGTTTACATATCATACAATATTAAGGAATAGTCTAGCTTTGTATTAGTGAAAGAATTATTAAAATCGGACTAGTAATTCTAGATAATAAATTCGTACAAACTTTACGTCTTTATAATAAAGTGCTCGTATTTAACATAGTCAAGTAATTTAGACTTACTTTACTTTTATTTACTGTATGTGTGTTTTATAGAATTTCTCATCAAGGTAAAGGATATTATAACTTTCCCTATATATCAAAAATCACTAAAAACTCATTCCCCAGATTCTAAATAGATTTTCTCAACAATCCAATATTATTTACCAAAAATTATACAAATAAATATAAAACACTTTGTATTAATAAAATCAATATACAAGAAACCATTAAAACCGTGATGAAGATAAAAGTTAAACAAATAAAACCGTATCAAAACCGTTTCATCAAAACAACCGATGTAGAACAAAGATTACTTACAATGGTCCATTTATAGCCTAGATACGTGAGAATAGAGTATAAAGATATCTATGGGCAGTGTGTTTCAAACTTCTACCATAACTCAAATTTTCTATAAAATAGATGCCATTTGATGTTGTTTCACCCAGAGGTTCCTAAACTTAAGAGACCCTTAAACTTATTACTTGTCATGTATTTCTATCTTGGGTAGATCTGTTTTGCATAAACGAAAACTACTTGGGGCGTACAAAACCCCACACACGTGGAAGCTGGCTGGGCCCGGTCTCAGCTTCTTTAAATTAAGGGTTATCTATTGTCAGTTAGGTAATAAAGGCACACAGTACTCACAAGATCTTGATAATCTTGAATCTTCTTTCTAATCTTGTTTGGGTATGCCCGTCGCACCACAACACATAATAACACTAAATAGTTCACACTTCACCACCAGTCGGTCAATTAACTAGCTTTAGGAGATATAGCGCACACACAGGACTCGGGATATTATTAATCAATAAAAGGATCAACAGGGGGGGGGGGGGTTCACACCGCGCGCGTGCGCTGCTCTCAATCACTACATCACGACTGCCTATTATATTATACTATTATATATGTCGGAGTCGTGAGTCTGAGTTAGGTTTGTGTTAGGTTAATTTTAGTCTAGTCTTAGGTATAGATGGTGAAACTATGTAGTGGAGGCGATGTTGTGATCACTTACGTACGTCCTTAAGCCTACACCTTGGTCACAAGTCCAAGGCACTGCTTGGGTTCCTGTTATAATAGTTACTGTCAGAATGGTACTAGTCAGAGTAGTACGAGATCATAACCTTCTTTTATATCCTGAACGTATTGCACCCGTAGCGTTCATGATAGGCCATCCATCCATTTCCTTCTTTTAATGGTTTTCCGACATATATATCATAATAATAATAATAATAACCTGGCAACCCACCGAAGTGTCAACAGTGAAATATCAAAACATTAGCAAAAATTTTATAAAAATATTTATTTCTTATTGTATATTGGCAAATTCCACTTCAAAATATTTGAATTATAATTAATTTATGAGTAAATATATTTCAATACAAATTAATAATGCATATAAATGAAATTGAAAACATGTCAAAAATATAAAATAAAAATAACAACAAAGAAATACAAGATATAGATATGCATCTCCAACAATATTAAATATCATGTTGACCAGAGCCAGAGCGAAAAATGTGCGCAGCCCAACATCCCCGGGCTCGTCAGATAACTCCACCTCGCAAGTACCGGAACACACAGAAGAAGTGGTAGCAGTTGTGTCGAGTTCATCTGACGAGTACTTCTCTCCGCCAACGTCGCCGTCACCTGTACGTCGGCCGGGGAGAGGCCGGCCACCGAGGAGCTTGGGACCTAGAGGCCAACCGGCATCGAGACAGGTTCCCGCTATCGATGGTTATGTGCAGCGCATGAAATGGACTCAATGTATAAATGAGAACGTCATGCGCGCATATTATGGGTCTACAGAGGGGGGAACTAACCTCACTGCGTATCGTGACCGGATGCTCTCTTTGTTTCAGAAACTTGAACCATCTATCAACGTCTCGGCCCAACGACTGTCCGATCAGGTGCGGATCATATTACGTAATCACAGGCTAAATGATACCGTACTTGAACGGATACGCTCAGAAGTGCATGATAGCCGTGTCATTCCTTCTTCGATACAAGCTACGCTACCAGGGCCATCACCACCTAGTCCTAACCAACGTGATGAAGAGGAGGATGACACGACTATTACTGCAGGTAAGAAGTACGACGAGTTATTGAGGAGTGCACTGGAGGATGCGATTCGGGAATATAGGTATACTACAGACGAAATAAGACCACGATTACCACGTTTGCCTATGCATAAAAAAAACAGAGCGCTGGTGTGCACCCTGGATTCACTGCTACCAATGTATTTTGAAAGTAGTGAAGATCTTAAAGATACGCACTCAATTCTGTTCTGCGCAGCTGTGGCGGTCTGTCGTGTAGCTCATGTAAAGCTAGTAAACACTGAGACTACACGACCGAAACCTGACGTAGCAGCTTGGCAGAGTAGGATTGAGCGACGCATTGATGAGACTAGGGTGCTCATCGGTAAACTGTACAGCTTCAGAGAAGGCAACACTCGGCCAAGACTTATGCGCTTCGTAAGGCGGGCGTTCTCGGGGACTGAAATTTGTCCACCAGAGTATATGGCCCGTGTTACGGAGCGCATAGACACCCTGAAGCAAAAAATTTATGCATGGGCGAACCGTATTCGTCGGTACAGGCGTCGGGTGGACCGCTATTCCCAGAATCGCATGTTCCAGAAAGATCAAAAGTGGGTGTATAGAACTTGGGAGCGTCCCGATCAGAATGTGGACGACATTCACCGACCGGATGATGATGATACCAATAAATTCTGGCGCAGCATCTGGTCGGTTTCTGTTGATCACACTGAGGGTGACTGGATGCGAGAAATCAGGCAAACGCGTGAGCCTTTGCAAGCGATGGAACATATATCCATCACTTGCAAAGACGTAGCCGATGCAGTACGATCTGTCCCTAACTGGAAATCACCGGGACCAGATGGACTGCACAACTTCTGGCTAAAGTGGCTGCGCAGCTCGCATGCTTGCCTGGCATCTCAGTTTCAGTCGGCTCTTGAGTCGGGGTCGCTGCCACAGTTCCTTACCACCGGAATCACCCACTTGCTCCACAAATCAGGCAGTACCACAGAACCAAAAAATTATAGACCGATTACATGTTTACCGACGGTCTATAAACTTCTTACGTCCATTTTGAGAGATAAGATTGATAGCCATATAACCAAAAATGCTATTATGTCTGTTTCTCAGAATGGATGTAGGAATAGGTCACGTGGTACTAAGGAGCTACTCCTCATTGACATGACCATCAGCCAACAGGTTCGTCGTTCTCGAAAGGATTTGTCGACATGCTGGATAGACTATAAGAAAGCCTATGACTCCGTGCCGCATGGGTGGCTCATGAGGGTGCTGGAGTTGTATAAAGTGGACGCAACTCTTTGCGCTTTCTTGGGATCGTGCATGAGGCAATGGCGGACGGTCCTTCGTTATCCAGGGTGTCGACCAATCCAGGGAAATAATGAACCAATAAGGATTAAGCGGGGTATATTCCAAGGCGATAGTTTGAGCCCATTGTGGTTTTGCCTAGCCCTGAACCCTCTTAGTACATTGCTGGAGAATTCAGGGTTGGGTTATCGTTTGCGGAGAGGTGGTCAGGTAATATCTCACTTGCTTTACATGGATGATCTAAAACTGTTCGTTCCTACCAAGTTACAACTAATTGAGTTACTAAAAATAACCAAAACTTTTAGTAACTCTATTAGAATGGAATTTGGAGTGGATAAGTGTGCGGTCATGCATGTGAAGCGAGGGAAGATTGAGGAATCCGAGGGGATACAACTGTCGGATTCCGTAAACCTTAGATCACTCTCTGCTGACGAGACCTACAAGTACTTGGGTATGTCGGAGGCGTTAGGGATTATCGAGATTGACATGAAACAATCAGTGCGGGAACGCTTTCTTGCCCGCCTGAGAAAAGTATTGAAAAGTCTTTTGTCAGGAGGGAATAAGGTGCGCGCCTACAATGGTTGGGTCATGCCAATTCTCATGTACTCCTTCGGCATACTCAAGTGGACTCAGAAAGAACTAGACGACTTGGATAGAAAAGTTCGTGCATTGCTTACCACATATCGAATGCATCACCCTCGATCTTCGGTAATGAGATTGTACATCCCTCGGAAATGTGGGGGTCGAGGCTTTTTGAATGCTAAGAGTCTCCATAACCGGGAGGTGTGCAATCTCAGGGAGTATTTCCTCCAAACCGACGTGGGAATGCATCGGGATGTGGTTGCAATGGACAAGGGACTGACCCCGCTCTCCTTGGCAAAAGAGAACTGGCGCAAACCTATAGTACTTAGCACCGACAACCGCAAGGAGGTATGGAAGAGCAAGGAGTTACACGGACGCTTCTACCGTGCCCTTCACGGGGACGAGGTCGACTTTAAAGCATCCGTATCTTGGCTACGGTTCGGTAACCTATTTGGGGAAACCGAAGGTTTTGTCTGTGCAATTATGGACGAAGTTATAATGACGAGAAACTACCGGAGGTATATTGTGAGGGATGGCACGGTGGACATATGTCGGGCATGTCACAGTTCGGGCGAATCACTCAGACATATTATTTCCGGTTGTCCTCGTCTTGCTAACGGCGAGTATTTGCACAGACACAACCAAGTGGCCAAGATTATCCACCAACAACTTGCTCTTCGATACGGCCTTGTGGAGTCTGAGGTGTCGTACTATAGGTATGCGCCCGACCCAGTTCTCGAAAATGGTCATGTCACGTTGTACTGGGATCGAACTATCATCACTGACAGGACTATTATTGCCAATAAGCCTGATATAGTGGTGATAGATCGATCGGAGCGCTGCACAATGATTGTTGACGTCACCATCCCGCATGACGGGAATCTCGTGAAAGCTGAGAAAGATAAACAAATGAAATATCTTGATTTAGCTCATGAGATTGTCGACATGTGGGATGTGGATTCAGCAGTCGTTGTGCCGATTGTCGTGACGGCCAATGGCCTAATAGTCAAGAGCCTCGATCAACATCTTAAGAGGCTCGCGTTGGATGGATGGGTCAAGGGCCTGATGCAGAAAGCGGTACTACTGGACACGGCACGTATCGTGCGGAAGTTCCTCTATCTGGAGCCCTGACTGTCGGTAGCTTGGACCGTGTTCCCGCTGCCGGTTGGCCTCTATTTTTTATATTTTTAAATGTATTTTGGTTTTTTTTAGATATATTTAAAAATGTAAATTGTAGGAATAGTAGAGAAATAAAAAAATAATAATAATAATAATAATAATAGCCTTTATTAACAATCTTAAGTTACATTTCATCCTATTTCTAGTTAAAACTACGAAGAAAGTAATTTAGAATTTTATGTACATACATTTTAGACACCGGTTTTAAAGATTGTCTTGCTTTTCAGCATAGGCCTCCCCAAGTGATCTCCATAGTGATCTGTCCTGTGCCTTCCTCATCCAGGTCGTTCCTGCTACCTCTTTAATATCGTCTTCCCATCTACGATACTGTCTACCTTTTCTTCTTTTTTTGTATCTAGGGCACCATTCCGTCACTTCTTTAGCCCACTTTTCTGTCTGAGTTCTTATGATGTGTCCAGCCCATTTCCATTTAAGTTGTTTGATTTGGTATTTTATGTCTATAATCTTGGTTTGTCTCCTTATTGTTTTTAATGGAATTTTGTCTTTTAATTTTAAATTAAGAATGCTTCTTTCCATTCTGTGTTGACAAGTTTCTAGTGCTTTTGTATTTTTCTTTGTGCAACTCCATGTTTGACACCCGTAACTCATACTTGGTAGGACACATGTATTAAATACTTTCTGTTTCCCTTGGATTGGTATAGCTGGGTTTTTCATGACATCTTTTAGCGCCCAGTACCTTTTCCATCCTATATTTATTCTATTTTTTATTGTGACGTCTGTGGGAGATATTATTTGGCCAAGATATGTATATTCGTTTGTGTATTCCAATACCGTTACGTTATTGAGTTGAATAGGAGTTTTGATGTGGTTTGTCATTAATTTCGTTTTGCTAGTGTTCATCGTTAATCCTACCTTTTCGCTTTCCTGTACAAGTTGCTCAATCATCACCTGTAAAGTCTTTGGATCTTCGCTTATTAATATAAGGTCATCCGCAAATCTGAGGTGATTCAGTAACAAACCGTTAACGTTTATACCATATTCGTTCCATTCGAGATGTCGGAAAATATGTTCTAGGGTTGCTGAGAAAAGTTTGGGTGATAAAGGGTCCCCCTGTCTAACTCCTCGTCTAATAGAGAAATAATCTCCTACATTTTCTGTCCGTATTTTGGCTTTCATATTTTGGTATATGTTCTTAATTATGCGAATATATTTGCTATGGATTCCTTGTGTGGTGAGGGCTTCCCATATTTTCACATGCTTGAGCGAATCAAATGCTTTATTGTAGTCAATAAAGGCTATGTAAAAGTTTATACCATATTCATTGCATTTTTGGATAATTTGCTTTACGGTATGTATATGGTCGATAGTTGAGAAGCCACTTCGGAATCCCGCTTGTTCTTTTGGCTGGTTCTCGTCTAAGATCCTTGTTAGACGGTCTAATATTATTTTGGAGAATATTTTGTATACATTCGACATAAGCGAGATTGGTCTGTAGTTTGAGATATCGTCCGTTTTCCCTTTCTTGTGAAGAAGAATTATGGTAGATGTGGTCCATTGAACTGGTATATTTTCGGTTTTTAAAATTTCATTGAATAGGTCCGTCAAAGTCATTAAAATAGATTCAGATTCAGACGCTCCAATTAAAAGTTCGTTAGAAATGTTGTCCTCTCCTGTTGCTTTCCCTCTCTTCTGTGATTTTATGGCTTTGGTCATTTCATCTCTAAGTATTTTTGGAATTGGTTCTTCAGTGATAGATTTTTTTGTTAGATTTGCTGTGATTTGGTCATCACTGTAGAGTTCACGATAGAAATCGGTCGCTGCTTCTAGTATTTCTTTTCTTTTAGACTTGCGGTTTTTAGTTTTATGGTGGGTAACGTTTATAATCCAATCTGTATTTTCCTGAAATTATTTCCATGCTTTTTTGATTCCGCCTGATTCTGTTATGTGCAATTGTATTGTTTCTGTTCTTAGTTTATATCTGTATTTTCTTATTTCTACATTTATTTCTTTACTTAATTTAGTTATCTGTTGTTTGTTGTTTTTCCTGTTTTTAAATAATAGTGACCTTTTTTTTATTAATTCTCTTGCTACTGTTCCCAGTTTATCTTTTTGTTGTTTGTCTGTTTCTAGTTTTTTGTTAATTTCTTTTAATTTCTCTTCTAAGATGTCGTATTTCTCTTGGACTGTTCTATGTTCGTTTATTGATATTAGTTTATTTTCTAAAGATTCTAGGACTTTGTTCGTTAATGGTAGTATAATTGATTGTTTCGTATTTTGTATATGTTTCCTTGATTTTTTTGGCTCGCTTATGTAAACATGGCCTCTGAGTAATCTGTGATCTGTATTATAGTTAAATTTATTGAGAACATCTATATTTAAAAAAAGTTTTGGTTTATTTGTAGTTATAAAATCTATCTCATTTCGTACCAGTCCATTCGGAGATTCCCACGTCCATTTTCTTTTAGATTTTCTTTTAAAATAACTATTCATAATATGTAAGTTATGTTCTATCGCGTAGTTTATCAATCTTTGTCCGTTATCGTTCCTTTTGCCACATGCATAGGGTCCTAGTATTTTGTCTTCATTCTTTTCTCTTTGGCCGATTTGGCTGTTAAAGTCTCCCATCACAATAATAGTGTTATATGTAGTCTCCATTGTTTGATGTAGATGTTCATAAAAGCAATTTTTTACTTCTTTTTTCGCTATCTCAGTTGGAGCATATATCTGTACTATTGAAGTCGGATGTTTATGATCAGGAAATATGATGTTTAGGACGGCTATTCGGTCTGATACTCCTTTAAATTCTATTATGTTGTTTTTTAGATACGTTTTAATTAAAAAACCCACGCCGTATAATCCTTGTATATTGTTTTTATAATATAGAATGTATTCCTCATGTTCTTCGATCTTTTCTCCCGACCTCCGTACATCACTTATGCCGAGAATATCCCAATTAATACTTTTCAACGCTTGTTCTAATTCTATTAAAGATTCATTTGACTTTAAGGATCTTGTATTAAGTGTTGCTATGTATAATCTCTTTTTTCGGATCTTTGTTGTTTGATTTGCCATCTTTGATATGAGATCTTGGGGGGTTTGGTCAATAACCCCGCGGTGACCAACCGTATTGGGGCTTTTGTTTTTCTTTAATCTCTTGCCTATGTTAATTATTTGAATTTCGTTACCGGTGTCTGCTAATTCCTATGCTTTATGTTGCTGAGATGATTTTTCAATCAGAGATGAGGATCTTGCTCTCATATGTTCAAATGCGTTTAATTTGTGTAGTTTAGGCGGTGCGATAATATTTTTCGAACCACTGGGGCGAGCTGATGTATTTGTATTGTTTGGTGACGTCGAATCTTCTCTTTTCCTTTTCTCTGCATCAGTTGTTTCTCTTATGACTATTTTGTTATTTCTAATAAATGCGTCTTTTCCATTTAATTTTTCTTCCCTAAGTTTTTCGTGTAAGTTTTTGCGCATTTCCATCATTTCTTTTGAAAAATCTTCAGTAATATAAGTTTCTTTTGGCATATTCTTCTTTTTTCTCAGTATAGATATCTTTTTTTGGAATGACGTAAAAGATATAAGTATCGGTCTTACTTTTTCCTGATCTTGTTTCTTACCTAGTCTGTAGTAGAAATTTATTTCGTAAATGTCGATGTCAATGTCTAGGACTTTTAGAGTGTCTTTTATGATATTAAACAATTCGTAGTGATTCTTCTCAGTTTCTGTTACGCCGTGTAATATTAGATTATTTTTCCTATTTTTTTCTTCCAAATATTTCACTTTTTCGTTTAATCTTTGTATCTCGGTTTTTAAATATTTATTTTCTTCAAAAAATGGCTGTAGCTTCTCGTCGATACTACGCATGATATTCTCTGTCACGCTATTTGTAATGGTTATGGTTTGTTGTTGGAGTTCGATTTTCATAATTTGCAATAACTTGTTCATATCTTCCGACATCACACTCATCATGCAATAACAAAACGTTTTCCCTTGCGTATAACGGAACGCAATTTGTTCGCTAAGTTGGCGCTACGTTATGTCAATTGACAACGGTATGTCAAATGCAGATGATAGTGAAGTATTTCTAACCTCCTTATTTTATATCTTATTGCAATATTAAGATGTTTTTCCTGATTTTCTTGCGCACTTTTTATAGCATTTGTGTTAATATTAATTTTTGTGCAAATAATATGCTATTTGCGGCTTGTGTTGGTTGATTTTCACTGTGATTTCGATTAAAAACTGGGAGCACTTTTACGAACACTATTGTTGTTTAGACAACCGGAAACGGAACCTCGGAAGACATATATATCATATTTGCTATTATATGGTACATGACCTCAATTTCATTTTGTAGAATTAACATCCCTCGAGAATGCTACGGTGAAGTAAAACGGAAGTAGAGTCAAACTTTACTGACTATTGCATCTTTGAGATTACCATAGTTTATTATTAATAATTAATCTTAATCAAAAATCTTCAAAAATGGAAAAAAATTAAAACATGGAACATATTTTTAATATGTAATCCGGAGATTTTGGATTGTGATGGATTATTATTTGTGGCCGTTAAAGAGTAATAGTATTTTAGTTTTTTTAACATAAAAAAACACTATATATTCTTAAGCAAAATTGAACGCCGCTGTCTGTTTGTTCGCGATTATCTCAATAACTAGGCAACGCACGTACAGTTTTCACCAATAGAAATAAAAAAAATACGTCAATATTAGTTAAAACTCAACAAGTCTAAAAACTTTGGACTATGGATGCGAAGCCGGAGACGGCGCTAGTGTAATTGTATTTTTTTATAAGTGACATTGACCCTTAAGGGTTTCACAAATAAAGAATGTTTGAGAAACACTGTCATAGACTATAAAAAATAATTAGTTTGTGTAATTACTTTCTTAATAAGTTCTAAATACAGCTGTTAGATCGTGTGAAGTCTGAATACTATCAGCAATCTATGACAGAGCGGGATGTTAAATTACATACTTTTTAATTGTTATTTATTACACTAACGACCAACCCCGGCTTCGCACGGTTTCTATACTATAATATTCATGGATTATATATAAAAATCCTCTTGGATCACTCTATCTATTGGAGAAAACCGTATCAAATCCGTCGCGTAGTTTAAAAGATCTAAGTGTACAGAAAGCGGGAAGCGATTTTGTTTAATACTGAGGTATTAATCTTAGCTTGAGCTAGTTGTCAAACGGAGCTCGCCTGGTAACCATCATGGCTGTGCAGTGGTGTGGTGTCGTATGCTGGATCTCCATGGTGGCTCAAATTTGGTTTATATACATAATAATACAGGGATTTGTTTTATTAACGTTCCCTCCCCTTCACCAACTCACTCAATTAACAAAACTTTCAACTTATAGATTCATTCACTCTAAAACTGCTATACCACAGGTATAAGCGACCTGGCCTCGCTTCGCTACAGCTATTTTTAGCAAAATTATAATTTAAAAAAAATTAGATATATAGAAGGAAAAGAGACAGGTAATAAAAGCGCGAGGAGAAAGCAAAGATAGAGATGAAAGAAAAATAATAAGAAAACAAACAAAATTAAAAGAGATAAAGGTAAAAATAAAGGAGACAAAATTTTTTTTAAAGTCGGGTCAGTAACAACAAAATGACCATGTACTATTTATAAAAAATATATATGGCAACACTACATCACTTATGTCTTTCAGGAATAGTGTAGCTTTCTATCAGTGATAGAATTATTAAAATCGGATCTGTAGTTTTAGAGAAAACCTTCACAGTACAAAATGGCCACTTATGTCACTTAAATGGCCATATCTTTTTAATTATAATATTTATGGCAACACCACATAGCCTATATTACCGGGAAAGAATGTAGTAAAGAATTTTCAAAATCGGTTTTCAGTAGTTTTGAGCTTATTCTCAACAAACAACACATTTCTCTGAACTGTTTTTTATGTAAATGTTAAGTAATGAAAAAATCCAAAAATAGATTATTAAAAAAAAACATTATTAATTTGTTTGTATCAGTATATATACTCACAAAGTAGTTTTATTTAAATACATAATGAAATATTGTTGGTAAACTCGAAGGTCGTCAGGGAAATCTCTCCTGTCTACACAAGATGATTTATAATGAGTATGAGCTTGTGTATTCTGTTGTGGGAATAAATAATTAAACTAGGAAATACTAACAATTATACGCGACTTTGTTCATCTATTGTTGACACTTATCTCTAAGCAAAAATGTACCCAAATAGTACCAACTACACAATCCCCAAGCACTTTCACGTTCTATTAAGAGTATGGGAGCTATACTACGCAGTCAAACTCAAATGACAAGCACCTCCACCAGTTAACCTCGCTACCGAATACTAAAATAATAAAGTACATTACTCACGTGGTCCTCGATAACGTAGGCATAGCACCACGCCTCCGACTAACACTGTCTCACTACTTTAATATTTACTGCGCGATATCACTTGACAGACTGGCTCAATCCCATCGGAACTACCCGCAAATACTAATAAAAGCTACCGCGGTAGCTTCACTGCACAATTACACTCAAGACTACAATAATACGCAATCCAGACGGAAGCCGAGGTGTGCCTGGGGCTTGCGACCCTCTTCAGCAAAACAATTACACTAATCCAGCAAACACTGAAGTTACACAAGATTCGAAAATAACTTAACCTTAAAAGTCATCCATTTTATAATACAAAATACCCCCCCTCATCTATTCCGACTTTAATAACAGGTGGGGTCGCAGGCCTGTGTTGCCAAGTTAATATTAGATAATCGAAAAATTGATCAAATTATTAGTAACAAATCAAAGTACTAATCGACTCTTCTGAGGGAAAACACAAACGCTAAGGATATATTCTGCATTTATAATTTCATGAACTTATTCACTGTTCTCAAGATTTGTTTTTTTTTTTTTTTAAATTACTAGCAGTATGCATCATATACTACTAGTATTCTTTATATACTCTACCCCTCCTAGTAAGCTAATAAAGCTAATAAATAGCTTGTGTCAGGAGTGGGCCACGTCAGTAGTCCAATATTCGGGATTTGAACCCACGACTTGTTGATCGTGAATCCAACGCCCGAACCACTGAGCTGACTGACGTTCCTATAATTTCAAGAGATACCGACGTTTTTCAATATATAACCTTTGTTACAATCGATTAGAGTCAGTCTCTGTGGTGGGCCGTTTAGACTGTAGTGCCCAGTCGTGATTAAGGTTCTTGAGGTCCACGTAAGTTTATTTTATTATCTATTGTAGTTTGTATTGCTATAACGAAGAGGCGTTTAACCCTAGACCTTAGTCGCACGTCAAAAGCGCTGCCCAGCATGCATGCATCTATGACAGTAGGGAATTAATCCATAACCACTATCACCGAAATCGGTGACGTTAACGAATCCATCATACTTGAAATAGTACCGACTCCATTTTATTAGATCACTTTACTATCGTCAGTCATGCAATACATCGATCTTGAGGCAAATTGCTCAGAATAGGTTTTACCGCCCCGACCGATCGTTACGGCCTTTACATCGAGTACATATGGTTCTTAGGGTTCCTTTGGAAAATAATAATGCACAAAGGAAGTCGATTTCTATCCTGGTGGTAGTTGATGCTCAGATTTAGATGATTCTAGAAGATATTCAGCGAAGAAGTTAGCATATATATGTCGAAGCAAAGTAAGGGAATCAGAAGACGTGGCAACACTGCACTGCTCAACAATAACACTATCTAGAGACTACTTCATTCCTGGAGAGACTGCGCAAGACTAAGTCTACAGCCATACTGTTGAGGGTATATAATTATTTATTCGTGTTCAGTTTGGTGTCGACGATGAAGATACTGTCGGTGTTCGCCACACGCACAGCGCGTCCACTGGCTGAAGAAAATCGCCCAATGCGATCGAAACTGTAGTACCAAGTTACCAGAATAATACGTGAGTGTTACCGTTTTGTATAGTTTTAAAAACACACAATCTCTTGATAGTGGGCTGCTTAGCGCGAATCTATATGTTATTCGTAGTCTAAGGGCAGGGAAGCAAGGGCATCGCCAAGAGGAGGCAGGTCAAATCGTAAAAAATTCAAATGATTTCGTTCATCTTTACGAACTTTACTTTACCACCAGTGCTGAAATAGTGGTTCTATACAAAAATGCCAAGGAAATATAAGAAGAAGAAGGAAATAAATCCCACAATTCATATTTATACAATTTACATTCGTTCGTTCGATCCAGACGATTTATAGGAATATTCTGGATCCTTTGAGTAAGGTAAGAAGCAATCAGATCAAGTCCTGTACAATTAATACCATAATAATTAAGATTTTTGTAAAAGTGTTTCAATTTTACACAATAAAAGGCTTTGGACAGATCACAAAATACACCGATTGCATTTTGCGATTTCTCCCACGCGTCATAGATAGGCTTGTTGAGACCAACTTCAGCATCCATTGTTGACCTTCCTTTAGTAAAACCATATGGCTCACTATGAAAAATATAATTTCTTTCAAAAACCTTACTTAGTGATGGTAATATGCACTTCGTCGTAGTTGCCTCCTTTACATACATCTCATTCAATTGATTTAATTTAGTGAATAATAGAATGTTCTTTTGATATGTCTACTTTCACTTCGATAAAAAATATTCACTCTACGAAATCATAGTATATTTAAAATCACCAATATAAACTACTAACCAATCAAAGGCTATAAAAAGTATAAATAAATACGCCGCCATGACAGAAATCATTATTATTGCATCACGAGTAATCAATCCATAATGCTGTAGCTCTCTGTCTAATGTATAACACTCGGGAGTAATATTCTAGTCAACAAGCCTCACTGTTGGTCTAGTTTTTAATTAATATTGAACAGAATTGACGGTCGATAGTTTTAAAAACATATAAATGTAAAAAGGATATCTATCAATCAATCTCCAACATTGATTACGAACAGATATTTTCATTTACGTACATTTTACATTGAAACAAAATAATGAATGTAAAATCTAAATAACTATGTTTACATTACATTCAGAGCTTTTAGTATAATTAAGTTATTACATTAAAAAAACTCTATTTACTACTACACTGTTAATCTATACTAATATATAAAGCTGAAGAGTTTGTTTGCTTGAACGCGCTAATCTCAGGAACTACTGGTCCGATTTGAAAAATTCTTTCAGTGTTAGATAGCCCGTTTATCGAGGAAGGCTATATGCTATATATCATCACGATAAGACTAATAGGAGCGGAGCATCACGCGGATGAAGTCGCAAGGGTCGGCTAGTAAAGAATAATTATTAAATTACCACCGACTGATACTAATTTAATACAGTCACCAAGTATCGATACCCACACGACATCGATTTAGAAGAATCGATATTAACTTGTTACGACGATCTATTGACTGATTATTGTTGAAAACAAAATATAAAAACAACAGTCACTACAGACTTAACAAATATTCATAAAATGCAATGTCGTAGTCTCCCAAAAATGATTTTGATTTTTGGGAGACTACGACAAGCTTAAATGTTCTGAAAGTCGATTGGAAAAATAAAAAAATTGTGTAAAAACGTTCAAATAAAAACCTTGAATTCGTGTGATAGCGGGATTACTCCGTGTTGGAGCGTTTATTATTGAACCTCTCCCTTTGTTGTAAATAGGTCGAGTGGCTCTCGGACGCTAGTCACTAGTCGCTGGGATGCATTTGAATACAGGTACAGATACGAATGTTTTATATATCTTTGGACAATACTATATTACACAACTATAATAAATAACTACTTAAATTTTCCAATTTATTGTCTTTAATTGGTATACATTATCTTTATCTTGAAACGTACGCATTTTACTTTAATATCCACCTTTTGATAGGACTGCTCCAGATTTTTTGGCCCTAGTTGTATTTTAGTCCTTCTCTTAAAATCTCTTTTCTATGAGCTCCTTTAAAACTAATCCTTAAGTAGCTAATGAGCTTTGTATAATAAAAAGAGAACTAACTTCCTTCCAAGTAAATAAACGGAAGGCTTCTAAATTTCAGTTGGGTAAACTATATCTTAAGGAGTTCTAAAATTTACTACCTTCCTACAGAACCGTAAAACCTCTACATATAGTACACATACGGGTACAAATGAAGTGAATCCGTTTTTTCCACACAAAGGTTCTTGTGAGCGCTCTAGTCTAACAGAATAATCCCAGTATCAAATGGAGCAGATTTGCCGTTGATTGACTACCACTTTGACTTCGCTAAAGCTTGATATCAATGGGTTTATCACGTCTTCTATATTTATCCTTATATATCTGTATATAATCACCATCTTATCTGTTAATCCCGATATCTCATCAACAATTATTCCTTAAGAAATAATTTTCTGAAAGTTATATTCTGATTATATCAAAATTAATAACTATTACTATATAAATAAAATTGTCTTTTTGTCTGTAGCAATAGTTTGGTTGTAATGCTGATCTATTAAGAAGAGATAGCAAGAATCTAAACTCATGTCAAAATAAAATCATATTATTTATATATTATATAGTCATTAGTCGACCTGTATTTTATATTTTAATTTATATAGAATTAATTCCCAAGGACATAACAGTCACACAGCTCGACATGCACTTCACCCCCACGTCGATAGATGGCGTGCGAGCACACTCATTTATTTACCTAAAATTTTTTTTTCGCGATAAAACATAGCCTCTGTCCTTCTTCAACCTCTACTTTTTCTCTGTATCATATTTCAATAAAAATCGGTTCGGTAATTTAAGCCTGATTGAGTAACAGACAGACACCATCTATTTGTCAGATATACTCGTATGTATTTCAGACTTTCTGATCAACCAAGTAATTCAGAACAGAGTAGGAGAATAGCTGACCTTTTTTCCAATACTGAAAGTATCTAAATTACTTTATCTTTACACAGCCATGAAAGGACAAACCAATAAACACTTTGATATTGTAAAAACGTATAGAAATAAAATGTCATATTAGAAAATTCCAAAAGTAATATGATTATTTTACAACATCTATAAAGAGTTTATGGCTTTACGAGCTTCGAATTCTCACACGTAGATTTCACAATCAAGATTATAAAGGAGACCTTTTTTTTGTAGGGGATATTTAGGCTGCGTTTCCAGACCAGACCAGAGATGAGCAAGGAAGGTGTATGTTAAGAACCAAACCTCGGTCAGTGTCAAATGAAGTGAATTTTTGGTGAAAACGCAACCTAAATTTACTAAAATATTATTTGATATATCATAATAACAAAATCTGTCAAACCAGTGAATTTATTGTTTTAACCCCTTTTAGTTTACCATAATAATAATTATTTGTATTGTCCGTAGACTACGCTACTAATGATTAGCTTTGTAAGGAGATTCTGTTACTATTTAGAATTACTTCCCTCAAGTCTATCTTCCAATTCACTGAACAAACAGACACTTACAATAAAGTGTGTTTTATTTACTGACCCCAATAAAATTGTTACGACATCGATAGGCACTTCCGATTTTCTTAGTCGCTCTATATTACTTAGACTAGCGGCCCATCCCGGCTTCGCGCGGGTGGAATATTATTTTTAAAAATATATTGGCCCTCCCGCATTTCGGTGCCCACTCTCTTGCCGCTTTACTCGCTGCGCTGCGTGGCTATACTAACCCGTCGCGTCGTCGTGTATTTTTTGTTTATATTGATATTTTTAATTTCGTAATATCTTTTGAATGGAAAGTCCGATTTTAATAATTCAAAAAGCAATTTACAGGTATTGAAATAGTCTTGAATACAAAATAATTTATTTGGATAAGGATTAATACAAAGTTATAGAAAACATGGTCTGATTTTGATAGGCATTTTTATCAACTTTTAAAATGTAAAAAAGGAGTTATAGTGACGTAACTATAATAGTTGAACATATGGTCTCGCGGACTTTTTTGTAGATATTGATACGTTCTATAATATTCTAGAACATTTTTTTGTTCTATCATCAATACTTTTTGCAGCGCATGCGATTAAAGATATTTTATGGCTAATTTTTTTGGCACCTTGGGTTGGTTTTCGTGAGATTTCCTAAGGATCTCTAATTTTTTCTTGTAATAAATATAGCCTATGTTACTCAGGGATAATGTAGCTTTCTAATGGTGAAAGAATTTTTGAAATCGGTCCAGTAGTTTTTATGTTTATTCGTTACATACA
Source organism: Limenitis camilla (assembly GCA_905147385.1). Lineage (NCBI taxonomy): Eukaryota > Metazoa > Arthropoda > Insecta > Lepidoptera > Nymphalidae > Limenitis > Limenitis camilla. Next base: position 14,039,671 of record LR990238.1, read on the forward strand.
AAAATACAAAAATACAAAAATACAAAAATACAAAAATACAAATCTTTCCTCTTTATAATATTAGTATAGATTTAGCAGAGTGTGTTTGCTTTAGGCTTTTGACGTATTATTTAAGCTCAATACTGGGAGATATATATGTCTGTATTTTGACCATATATAATATTTAATCTCCTTATATACTAATATATAAAGCTGAAGAGTTTGTTTGTTCGATTGCTTGAAAGCGCTAAACTCAGGAACTACTGGTCTGATTTAAAAAATTCTTTCAGTGTTAGATAGTCCATTATCGAGGAAGGCTATAGGCTATATATCATCACGATAAGATCAATGGGAGTGGAGCATCACGCAGACGAAGTCGTGCGGGTCGACTAGTTAGTTATATGTAATCTTAGGCTGCTTTTCCTCTAGAGATATGCGGATGTGTTTGTTAAGAATAATAGAATCACATCATTTACCTAGCCCCACTCAGAGTGTGTCAAATGAAGCTATTCTATTTTATATTTTTTTTTCTTTTCTAGGCCCATATATAAACAATAAAATAAATAAAATTTTAAATATATACCCTTTATGTAGATCACCATGCAAAAAAAGTCTGTTCATATTTGCAGAAACTTTCGTACGAAGAGACGGAAGAATTTCTCAGTATCCCAAGTTAATTTCCTAATTAATAAACTTGTAGGTTTTTATAACTTTATGTGCAGAAAAACACTCAAATATCGCACACAAACACACACACACACGAACACATACATGCGAGAGAGAGAAATAAGATAATTTTGCAAAGTTCACCTAGCATTAAATTTAATTACTACATATTATTTTTTTTTTGTAGTGCCTAATTTTTAATAAAATAAAGAGGGGATTGGCGCTGTATGCCGAAATACAGTAAGACTAGTTCGGCTGCAGAGGCAATTAAAACTATCTGTTTAAATAGGTCCTATATTTAGCATAAGACGATAGTTTTAGTTAAGTTAAGTAAAATTGCAAACCGTTTGTTTGTGAACTCATTAAATTTTATTATATTATTATTATTATATTTGTTGGTTCTTAACAAACACATCCCTCTCTACGCACCCTCCTCTCACATCTTTATTGAGTGGCTTTACCATCACAATCTATTTAAATACATTTCTTTGAAACTTTTAGTTTCTTTTAATGGATAAGTAATTAACTAGTGATTAAATTTAGTCAGTAAATTTATGAGATTTTGTGATTAGGTGAATAAGTGAGTTAATGCGTTAGTGGATCAAAGGCAAAGCGGACTGATGCAATGAGTGAAATAACTAATGAGTGAATGAATAAATTAACGAATTAATTAAATCGGTGAGTAAGTGAGAAGCTGAGTGATTGAGAGTTGATATTTCAACTCTCTCTGTAACTAATCCTGATTTTCCAGAACAGAGTCACGTCGGCATGCTAGTTTATTAAAAATAATAAAGATATATTGTATTAGAGTAGGCGTGATTAACTACCATATAAATAAATACTAAACTCGATGTTTATACAATAAATATACAATAGGATGATTGTGTGAATTCTATAACTAATGTTTAACAGAACTTGTTTGTTTAGAGAAATACGGAGTCCAAAATAACATTACATCCTGTGTTTATTGCTGAATTTCTTTAGGCTGTGTACGCAGGTGTCTAACTTTTCTATTATGGCTTTGTCAAAATATTAAAAGTTATAATCTTCTGTATCATTTACAGGTCTTGTCTACAAAATTTGTCTTAAATAATATTATAACTCATTCTTTATTTTTAACTTCTTCTCTTCTCTGTCATCTCCATTCATTTTTCTCTCAAACAAACATCGTTATTGTGCAGTGATGGCCCAGTGGTTGAGACTTCAAGTCTTACTCGGGAGGTCCGAGTTCGATCCCCCACACAGGCACACACATCTCTGACTCTGAGTTATGTGTGTTTTAAGCAATTAAATATCACTTGCTTTAACGGTGAAGGAAAACATCGTGAGGAAACCTGCACGAGTGAGAGTTCTCCATGTTCTCAAAGGGGTGTGAAGTCTGCCAACCCGCACTAGGCCAGCGTAGTGGACTATGGCCTAATACCCTCCTCATTCTGAGTAGGAGACCCGGCTCTGCAGTGGGCCATTGAAGGGTCGTGATGATGATGAATAATAAATTAATAAAAACCCCCATTATTTAAAAAAAAATGTGTACCAAAATATTAACTTGCACTTAACTACAAGGGAAACGCATAGTGTTTGTTGGCAACACTTTATTCAAAGACAAAAATCATATTTGACAGATGTCATAAAGCTCAGATTTTTGCTTTGACAATTGGTTGTACTAGACTCTTACGTTTATTTCTCACGTTAAACATTTATTTTGTAAACTATACCATCTAAATTGTAAATGGGACTGTACGCCAATAACCATAAATCGGGAAAAACAATTAATTTATCTGAAAGAGAAATAATGTCTTAAACAAGGCCGTATCGGTCCAAGATTAAGAAAAGAATTTATACGAAAAGGTAAGGGCAATTAACCATCCCTTGTTATATCCCAATGAAATCCGTGAACCCTATTACGATCACTTTTACTGAGTGTACGAAACTTGGTCGGAGAGAAAAGGGCCCATTTAGGCTTCACAGATTGTATGGTTTGCATAAAAATAGCAACGAATACAATTTACAGTGGCATAGCTATCGGCACGTAAGTATAGGTTTGAATTTGAATGCGCAGAAGTCACTATTAGCAACGCGTCATACGTTATTGGTTCTTATGCGACGTTTTATTTCCAACGCGTCTGCTATTTGTCAAAATAGTATACGTCTTGGATGGAAATGCCAATACAGGAACGCAGCACGATCACAATTCGCAAATTTTCCCCCACTATTTTTGCTCAGACCTAAAGTTAGCTGCTATAAAATTAAATATAGAATGAATTATACACATGGCGCCATCTATTTCATTCATACCCAACCTAAATAACAAAAAATGTTGAAGTGTTGTGTCAATAGACTAACTAAAGCGCCATCTGTTTCAAACTTATTGAACTAACAAGAGAATAACAAAATTTGACCTATAATATTTGAATTAATTGTACATGTTTATATCAGAAGTGGGATGTCCTAACATTTATTTTTAAAAAAAATAAAATTTTAAAAGACACTGAGGCCAATTTCTGTTTCATAGAAATTTTCTGAAAACTATTTAGGAGAATCATTACAAGTACCTATTGTATATTGATATATAAAAGATCATTAGCGTAGTGCGGTCTTTCTTATTAGGTTCACGTGAGTCATTAACTTCATAATTTAGTACCGAGCAAGCACTGTTCAGCTTTCTATAAAAAACATGTTTTTACATATTGCTACATAGTGTAGGTATATTCCCAAATTTTAAAGATCCAGCCTATCGTGTTTTAAGCTAATAAGACCAAAGTGTATTCCATTAATCACCGTTAAGATCAGTATCACCTTACCTTCAAGACGTTTAGTCATTGTCAGTGTAAAACCTTTTGTTATCTTATCTGGAACATTATTGGCCTATTTATAGACTACCTTGTGCCCTTACAATTGCTTTTTTAAAACTAATAATTTCCTTCCAGGCTAAGACTTTAAGACTCTCATTAGGAATCATATTGGAAAAGTGATGTTAAGTTTAAATCAATAATATTGTTATATCCGAATGTGTCTATTGTTTGTTTATTAATATATTGTAACAAAGGGTCATTAAGAGGTGCTAGACCATACTCTATCGATTGTTATACAAAAATCGTCATGCCATCACTGGCACAATGGAGATTTTTTTTATGATATCCGAGACAAACAAACAGACTGTCCACCTGATGGAAAGTTTCTTCCGTTCCTCATAGACATAGGCAAAACTAGAGAGTATTTCTTGTTTTGTTTTGGGAACGAAGAGAAGAATGCTGCGGCTTCAGTGGACCCTGAGCAAGAACCCAGTTCTTTGGAATCGCAGCATTAAAAGGATGGGATAGGGAGTTATATCTGGCCCACATGCGACCAGACCACGTCGAAGACACTTGACGGTCGGATTCGCATGTTGATGGTCGCAAGCCAGCCGTAGAACAGATCCCCTATCTACAATGAGAGTGCTGGGTTACTCGGCTCCCAGCGGCAGAGGGGAATTGTATTAATTAATAAAGTGATAGCATGTTGTCACTTCATTGTGCTAAACCAAAAACTGGCGCATAGTATATAATTACAGTATGTCCTATGTTTCTCTAAAACCTTATATCTAATGTTTGAAGCCTCAAATTTGAGACATGACCCCCATCTGTTATCTCAGTCTCGAAAGTGAATTGCCAAAGTTAAAGCCCATTTACCAGATACACTTTTTGCATCCTTAGTCCATGAACTACTAGACAAAAGGGCCAGTCAGTTAATGGACTAAATACTGTAGCAAATAGTAATGTATATACATACGAGTACATAAAGAGATACAGCAGATAGTATATTTGTAGAGCATTGCAATTCAATATGGCTGAAGGGCGCTAGTCTCAGTTGTAGCGAACTAACAAACTTTCTGTTGCTGTTTGTATTCTATTAGCATAGGAGTTGCATTGTACAATATTATTGTGTGTATACAATGCTTTTGATTCATTAGTAAGTTTCTAACAACAGAATTATGAGAGAGAGCACGGTATCACGATTTTAATTTAATTTTGCACTTTTAAACAGGGACAAATTTAAATTTTATTAAAATCGTTTTCGGTTTTAGTTTTATGTCGTTGTCTGCCTAAATTATAAATTCATTATATAGAATAGGGATATTGATAAAATGTCATATTGCCTTTAGAAATTGTACGAAGTTTTTTTTAATTTTATGACTATACTAGCTGCTGAATATTGGTCAAATGTCAAACGTCATAAACGTATCATTAAACAAGTTAATATGGCCGTTAAGTTTACTTAAATGTTCTAATTTTCCGCGCAACTTTCTTAATGTTTTATTACATAAGAACCTTGTCGACTTTATTTAAATTTATTACAAGAATTGCTTAAATTGCGCAGAGTTGTATGCGCTTAAACTCTAACTTAGTTCTAACTTAAACTAGTGAGTCGACCGTGCAGAATTGTATGCTCGTATTAAACTGAGGCTTCTTCTCATGGCGTCTATCCAGGTAGCATCCGTTTCCTTGCTTACACCATAAGAAGGTACCAAATAATTCTATCATCATCACAACCTATTAATGGCCCACTACTGAGCCGGGTCTCCTCCTCAGAATGTGGAGGGGGTTAGGGCATAGTCCACCACGCTGGCCCAGCGCGGGTTGGCAGACTTCACACACCTTTGAGAACTTTTTTTAGAAAACTCTCAGGAGTGCAGTGCCCAGGATTTAACCCGGACTTCCCGAGTAAGACACCGATGTCTTAACCACTAAGAAATACACTTTATGAAGCTATCCCCTCCATATACCCTCTCAACTTAATTAGCTTGTAATAATAACAAAAATAATTAGCGAAATCAGTCCAACCGTTCACGCGTGATCCAAAAAAATTAAGAAAAATCTTCAAAACAGTGAAATAATGAAAAATGAAAATTCATGATTGTTAACAAACAATTCATAAATAGGGAATAAATGCAAAATTCATTTTAAATAATGGTCTATACTAAACATTTACTGCTTTTGGCTTGGTTTAATATTTAATAGATAAGATAACTAAACGTTTACAATATCTCGTTAGTTTATAATTTCTACAGAATATTTTAATCAGGAAAACAATGAGCAGGGAACAACAACTCCAGTGGTTAAGTCCCGTAACTCCAAGGGGCTTTGAAACTTAATTAAAACTCAACGGATGCGACCCTTTGCTTCATACGAGGGTGGAATTATATTTTTCTACTATTTTAAATAAAACACGTCAACGTCAACGTCACGTCACGTCAAACACGTCGTTACATAATGACACTACACGCACACACACGCATTAAACTCATTATTCAAAATCTCCAGCATTAATGGGATGGGAGAGGGAGGGGATACTACCAAGAGGGTTCTGGGTTACTCGGCTCTTACGAGATGCTCTCCCAGCGCCAGAGGGGAATAGTATTCTAACCCGTCCCCTCACGGGGTAATTTAAAAAATGTTGTCATATTTTGTAATTAATTTGAACATCGCCATTTTGTTAGTACTAATCTAATTTTAAAAATTCTTTCATTGATAGAAATCTACAATATTCTCTTCTCTCTCTTTGTCTTTCTGTTTCACTTTTCATTTTTGTCGTGTTTTCTTTTTTTTGTAGGCGGTACGAAATATACTATTATAGTAGACGTGAAAGGATGAGGTGATAGAATATTTTTGATTTTATATTTTATTATAATTAAGTATCCATTACGAGTTATTGATGATTTTGTCGACCCTCGCTAAATTAAACAATCTCACTTTCAAAATGTGTATTAATAGTATAATGAATATTTTGGTATACAAACATATTTTACTTCAATTTATCACAAAATAAAACAGCAGTGCTAAATTTAGGATAAAATTGCGATGTTATAAAAAAAAGTTTTGATTTTGATCGTCAATTTTGAATATATACGTCGAGTAGTAAACGATTATCGAGTAATCGAATCGTCATCGCTATCTATGGCGCTGGAGTAGGGTAGTAGTCACTTTCATCATTTTGACAGTCTCGACTCTTTATATGCTGTCGACAGTATGACTGTAGTCTTACTCTTGAGCGGTCTCTCAAGGAGTGAAGTAGTCTCTGGATAGTGTTAGTGTTGGGAGTGATGTCCTATTAAGGACACGTGAGTACCTTACAATGTAGTTGCCACGTCTTGTGTTAGGTTAGGTTCATGTTCCATCGGCATCCGCTCCTGGATTAAATATTTGGGTCTGATTCTCGATAGCCGTTGGACGTTTAAGGAGCATTTTAGTCGTTTGGCTTCTAGATTGATGGCTGCGGCGGGTGCTTTGGGGAGATTGCTCCCAAATGTAGGAGGTCCAAGTGTGACATGCAGGAGACTATACACCGGAGCCCTTCGCTCGATGGCAATGTACGGTGCGCCCATATGGGCGGGTACTCTCAGCCCCGGCACTGTGGCCCTGCTGCGGCGACCGCAGCGGACCATGGCTTTGAGAGTTGTCCGGGCGTACCGGACCGTATCATTCGAGGGTGCATGCGTGCTTGCAGGAGTGCCGCCGTGGGACCTCGAAGTGGAGGCTCTCGCGGCGGTACACAGACGGCGTGCATTGTCACGTTCGGAGGATGGAGGAGACCCGCTGCAAATGGTCCTGAATCAGTGGAGGCGAGAGGCATACGAAGAAGTGCTTCAAAGATGGAAAGAGAGGTTGGCGAACCCGGGGGCTAGCCGGGAATTAGTGGCCGCGATCAGACCTGTCCTTCGCGATTGGTTGAGTCGTGATGTCGGCACCCTAACATTTCGCCTGACACAGGTGTTGACGGGTCATGGGTGTTTTGGTCGATACCTGTGTCAGGTGGTGAGGAGAGAACCGTCCCCCACCTGCCATCACTGTGGGGACGGTGTGGAGGACTCGGCAGATCATACACGCCGGGTCTGCTCTGCATGGGAGGAGCACCGTGCTGCGCTGGTTGCAGTCATTGGGGGAGACCTGTCGTTGCCGACCGTGGTGAGAGCTATGGTCGGTAGCGAGCAGGCGTGGCAGGCGGTAGAGGCGTACGCTGAAGCCGTGATTTTTGCCAAAGAAGCTGCAGAGAGAGCCCGGGAGGCTGACCCCGAGGCTCCACCGGAACGCAGAAGGCGAGTAGGTCGTCGGCGTCGTGCATACATTGCGGCAATGCCGCCGTAGCGTGTGTGGACGATGTGCGACGTGGGCTTATGAGTGACGGACGGGGGTTTCTGTCGCTCATGGGAGGCCCTAGTGCAGGTGCACGCCCCTTTGTGTTCCAGGGGTGACACTTTGCGGAGTAAATAGGGGTGTATTACGTCTTACGTCTTCCCCCCAGAGTAGTGTCCGTTTGCGACAGGTGCCGGCAGGTCGCGGAACGAAGTCGATACCGTAGCTTGCCCTCGCCAAGCGCCACGTAGGAACGCCCCGGTTAGGTTTAGCGGGTCGGGCTGTCTTTGTATTTGTTGAGCAAATTCCCCCCGGGTAAAAAAAAAAAAAAAAAAAGGTTAGGTTCATGTGCGTTTAACCTTAGGTTTAAACAGAGAGCCTGGCAGTGGAGGCGAGTGTCTCGATCGAATAAAGGAACTCCTTAAGCCTACACCTTGGTCACTAGGCACAGCTTAGGTTTCTCTCGTAACTGTTAGAGATCATATTTGATCATTTATCGGTTCAGTAGAAGTGTCTACGTTGCGTTTACTCAATAGTCCGTTCAATATCATCCCCCCTTGTAGTGTTTTCCAACATTCCCCTCTCACCTCCTTCCTTCTCATCATCATTAAAATCTCCGACATATATATATTTTTTTAATTTATTTTTAAATTAAATACTTCTATACTAGCCTCAAGTATCCTCTATCGTATTTAATTAACGATCGATTCATAATCTTTGGATTACAGATTGAATATAGATTCCAAATTTGAATTTTCTATAGACCTTGAAATTGTAACGAACTAAACTAACCCAGGAATGTTTTTATAATTGTAATAATATTCTTCGAGATATTTAAAAACACTTGAGAGACAAGAAAAAGACTGAAATGTTGACATTTTCATAATTATCCGATTTTGAAAATAAATTTAAAAATTGGTTGCCTGTAAAGTCGGTATACGGGCGAAAGTTTTACGTGACAACGACTTTGAGTGGTAAAATAATTTTAATGTGAATATTCATTCGTATAGTAGGAAGAAGGATGAAATAATAGTAACAATTTAAAACATTTATTTATACAAAGAATTATATTTAAAACATTAATTTATACAAAGAATCTCGCACTGAATTTCATATTAACAAAATTTTATTTTAATGTCTGTCTCTCTCGCTCTTAGGCGGGCTAACCATGCCCGAGTGGAAGGGACGCGTGCCTCTCACTCGCTCTCATTGTGAGCGCATAACGTGAGCGGAGCGTAACGCAGTTTCTTGAAGTGTCACCCGGCAAACCAATTTATAAGACGTTGTCACGTCAAAAATACTTATTTTTGTAGATTTGACTTATGATAGTTGGCAACACCATTTAAGAGCATATATTCACGGGTAATTGTGTCAAACAGAGCTCGTCTGGTGCTGTACATGGCGTGGCCTCGTTATCCTGGGACTCCATTGTCTTATCTTACTACTTTTATTAGATAATACAGAAAAATCCTTTTTACCTCGGCGAGTCGAGATTAACACGTATATCCTTGCATATAAAGCAGCGTGCAGTAGCTAGTATATGTTACTCCATCTCGTCGTAAAAGCCGAAATGATCTTGTTCTTTAATTAGTGTTTACTTTAGCGAGGGTAATGGAGTTCCGAGATGGGTAATTAATGGTATAAATAATTACATGGGGTTTGTTCTGTCATTATTTATTATACTGGAGATTTTAATTTTCGCGGGTAGTACATTTTATTTTATTCTGACTGTATATAACCTCTGTTCCGATACACTTGAGTTAGTTGGATTATGGATTACTTAGCAACATCGAACCTTATTATATTATAAACGCGAAAGTTTATAAGAATGTTTAGATGTATGTTTGTTACTCTTTCACGCAAAAACTACTGAATGGATTTTGATGAAACTTTACAATAATATAGCTTATACATCAGAATAACATATAGGATATAATTTATAATGATATAGTGAAAATTATCCAAAATACAGCGGGTGCAACCGCGAGGCGCAGCTAGTATATTATAAACGCGAAAGTTTGTAAGAATGTATGGATGTATGTTTGTTATTCTTTCGCGCAAAAACTACTGAATGGATTTTGATGAAACTTTACACTAATATAGCTTATACATCAGAATAACATATAGGATATAATTTATAATGATATAGTGAAAATTATCCAAAATACAGCGGGTGCAACCGCGAGGCGCAGCTAGTATATTATAAACGCGAAAGTTTGTAAGAATGTATGGATGTATGTTTGTTATTCTTTCGCGCAAAAACTACTGAATGGATTTTGATGAAACTTTACACTAATATAGCTTATACATCAGAATAACATATAGGATATAATTTATAATGATATAGTGAAAATTATCCAAAATATAGCGGGTGCAACCGCGAGGCGCAGCTAGTATATTATAAACGAGAAAGTTTGTAAGAATGTATAAATGTATGTTTGTTACTCTTTCGCGCAAAAACTACTGAATGGATTTTGATGAAACTTTACAATAATATAGCTTATACATCAGAATAACATATAGGATATAATTTATAATGATATAGTGAAAATTATCCAAAATATAGCGGATGAAACCGCGAGGCGCAGCTAGTATATTATAAACGCGAAAGTTTGTAAGAATGTATGGATGTAAGTTTGTTATTCTTTCACGCCAAAACTACTAAATGGATTTTGATGAAACTTTACAATAATATAGCTTACACATCAGAATAACATATAGGATATAATTTATTATGATATGGTGTGAATTATCCAAAATATAGTGGGTGAAACCGCAGGGGCAGCTAGTAGTTTTATATTCGCGGGTACCTTTTATTTTATTCCAAGACTGTATATAACCACTGTTCTGATAAATTTGAGTCAGTTATCAAACGGAGCTCGCCTGGTGAACATTATGGCTGTTACTGTGCGGTACGGTCCCATGTAGATTACAGATTGAAAATAAATTTCAAATCCAAATTTTGTGTATGTAGACTTATGGAATATATTTTCAATCTATAATCCGGAGATTTTGGATTCAGATTTACTATTAATTTCGGCCGTAGTATACACTCTATAAATTACTCGTCAAACTGCTGACCTACTTATTAAGGTAAGCTAAAGATTTTATTGAAATAAACTCATTCGAGTTGTAAGGTAGTATATAACAGCAATCATATTTACCTTGAATCAGTGTTAGTCATTTTGGTAAGTTTGAATAGAGAAGGTGGTCAACCTGCTTCTGGGTTACAAGCCTCAATTACCATTTGAGCTCCTGACTATATTTTTTTTATTAATTTCCTAGCATAGACTTACATTTTTTAACAAAAAAGCAGTGGGTGTTCCAGTTCCAAGACAAATGATCATGATATATCAATGTCGATATAAATACGTTTTAGTTTTTTCTAGGAAAACTTTTTCGTTTCTTAATGCGAAAACAAGGGCGTAATGAAGACGAAGTGTTGCCCTTTCTCCTTTGTAATCCGATAGGATTGTATTGGCTCGATCGGTGTAGGTGTTTAGCTCCTAGGATATATTTCAGCCTCTTTTTGTACTTAACTAGATTTAACCGAGCTTAGTTTTTATATAGAGAAATTAAATGGTTGTTTAACCTACACAAATATATAGTGTTAAAGTACTAATGAGACTAATAGTGTAGTGTTTTTAATGGCGTGGTGCTATGCCTCCGTTATCGAGGAGCATGTGAGTAATGTGCTTTATTATTTTAATACATGTAATTGGTTAACTTACGCATTAGTAGAGCGAAAATCGAATAATGAAGTGTAATATTGGTGGGTAGTCCAAGGTAATTGAATATTGAATTGAATCAGGCGGAAATTCATGATTTAAAAGGAATCAAAAGGTTACCTTACTATAATCCGCGGCAACAGTCGACGTACGTTTACGCGCGTACGTACTCCGTAAGCGAAGCATCTTCAGGAGGTGTTGACTCTACAAGCGTGCTAAGTGACAATTTTGTTTTTTCAACAAAATTCAAGGGTGCTCTTTTGGGTTGTGCCATACGAGTGTGGTAGTTCAGATTGCCGCGGATTATAGCAAGGTAATCTTTTAATATTTTTTTTAATTTCTTTTAAATCAAGGTAATTGACCCTATTAAAGACACTTTTTTCCCCGTTATTTTAAATACCTGGTAACAACCGTGCTATAATTAGATTCGCGACGATCTACATATCAGATTAAAAAAAATCTACAATGAATGTCTCGGCTCCTTTAAAGTAGCTACTGTTAATTATGATGTTGGCAACATTGATTTGAGTGGCAGTCTGTTAGTTTTGATGGCTGCAACATTAGATTTTAGAAGTTGGCACAAACTGAATACCATTCAGTTGTGCCAACCTAAAGATAAAAACTCACAAATTAAATACGCTGCCATAATATAAATCATTATTATTGCATCGCGAGTAATCAAGCAGTGATTCTAGATCTAGATGAGTGAATATTATTGTCAAGACGTCATACTGTTGGTGAAACACTACCATAACGGGAAAAAGCAACAGAAACCACTAAAGTGCCACAAAGTAATAACCGCACTCAATATACCGATGAAGCTTACTGGTGGATCAATGTTGAAAGAAACATAAAAGCCCTTTAAATCTCTTAAATGCCAAACCAAGAACCTTGGCGAAGATGTTCAAGGAAGACGATTCCAAATAAACTGGGTCAAGGGCAAGAGATAGAAAATAAGTGTAAAGAAATTTATTTCAGTATTGTAACTTGTTTTGTTTTAATAAATAAAAATGTATTATGATATAGAGCGCCTATAATTTTTTAATAGCAAACATTTATTCTTGCTGTACTGCTTTGTATATAATGTAAGGATACTTTACTTTAGGTTCCGTACCCAAAGGGTAAAAACGGGTCTGTTATTAAGACTCCACTGTCTGTCCGTCCATCTGTCTGTCACCTTGGTGACACACATACATCTTTAAAACTAATCAAAATGTTACCTTGCTATAAACCGCGGCAATCTGAACTACCAGACTCGTATGGTACAACCCAGAAGAGCGCCCTGCCCACATAAAAGTGAGACGCGGGAACCCGAACTAAGACACACCACAGAAGTAGGTAGCTCGACGATCTAACAACCACACTCGTACGGCACAATCCGGAGGAGCACACCGTTGACAGAAAAGCGTAACGCGCGAATCCGAACCAGTACACACCACACAAGTAGATCGCGACCGACAATGGACGTACGTTTCGCTCCGTAACCGAAGCATCTTCAGGACGTGTTGACTCTACAAGCGTCACTTGCTAAAGTAGAGTCGACCGACAATGGACGTACGTTTCGCTCCGTAACCGAAGCATCTTCAGGACGTGTTGACTCTACAAGCGTCACTTGCTAAAGTAGAGTCGACCTACTTTTTTGGTGTGTCTAGGTTCGGGTTCACGTGTCTTACTTTTATATGGGCAGGGTGCTCTTCTAGGTTGTACTATACGAGTCTGGTTGTTCAGATTGCCGCGGTTAATAGCAAGGTAACATTTTGATTAGTTTTAAACCATGACTTTCCGCAAAGTAACGCCTGATTCAATTCAATACACATACATCTTGATGTATCTCATAAACCGTGATAGCTAGACTGTTGAAATGTTCACAAATGATGTATTTCTTTTGCCCCTATAACATCAAATACTAAAAACAAAATAAAATAAATATATAAGGGGGGCTTCCATACAACGAACGTGATATATTTGGCAAATATTGGTACGTAACCCTTCGAGCACGAGTCCGACTCACACTTGGCCGGTTAATGAAGTTTTCCTATAGAATGCATTTTATTACTTTTAAGTAAATATTTAAAAGCTTTTAAATTAACTTTTCTAATATGATAAGGAACTCAGAATTTAATATCATAATAACAATCCCCATTACTGCTATCATAAAAAGATTGTTTCAGCTCAATTACAGTAATTGAAAAATAAAAGGTAATCGATAATCAAATATCATTTAAAAAATTAAATCTGGCTGAATCTTTTATGGGTTAATTTAATATGATTGGACTGCATAATAATTTTTTAAAATCTAAAAATATTGCCATGCTTAATACAATATAAAAGATTTTATGTATGTCGGAGAATAGTAAACGATTATCGAATAATCGAATCGTCATCGCCATCTATGGCGAAGGAGTAGGGTAGTAGTCACTTCCGTCATTTTGACAGTCCCGACTCTTATATACCCTCAACAGTCAGACTGTGGTCTTGCGCGGTCTCTCAAGGAGTGAAGCAGTCTCTGGATAGTGTTAGTAAAAGTGTTAAGTGCAGTACAGTGTTATGTAAGTACTTTACAATGTAATTGCCACAACGTTAAGTTAGGTTAGCCTTGTGTAAGGTTAGGTTTGTGTTAGCCTAACATTGGGCTTACTCAGTGATTCCCTTTTGCTCCGACGTGTATTTAAGTAGTAAACTGCATATATAATTTGATTAACACATTAAAATATTCTTATTAGATTTACAATGAGTTGTAGTACTTTGAAACAAAATTACAGAGAGTACATATTTATCCAACTATTACAGCTGTACCATTTGTTTTGGCTCGTCACTAGGTAACAAAATGGCGAAAAAAACATTAACCATATTACTCAAAATCTTTATTGTCCAATGAAATGAATTGTAGCTTTATTTGCAACTAGGGGCCCGTCCCGGCTTCGCACGGGTGGATAATTTTTTTTTAACATTTTGGCTCCCGCATTCTGTCGCTCCTCTATCGCCGCGTTACTCGCTGCGCTGCGAGGCACCCACACCGCGCCGGCGGCCCGTCTGGGATTATTTTTTATTTATCTTGATATTTTTATTTCGCAATATCTTTTGACTGGAATGTCCGATTTCAATAATTCAAAAAGTAATTAACAGGTATTGAAACAGTCTTCATTACGAAATAATTTATTTGGATAAGAATTAATACAAAGTTATGGAAAAAATGGTCTGATTTTGATAGGCATTTTTATCAACTTTTAAAATGTAAAAAAGTAGTTATAGTGACTTAACTACAATAGTTGGACATATGGTCTTGCGGACTTTTTTGTAGATATTGATACGTTCTATAATATTGTAGAACATTTTTTTGTTCTATCATCAATACTTTTCGCAGCGCATGCGATGAAAGATATTTTATGGCTAATTTTTTTGCACCTTGTGTTGGTTTTAGTGAGAATTTCTGGGGATCTCTAATTTTTTCTTGTAATAAATATAGCCTATGTTACTCAAGGATAATGTAGCTTTCTAATGGTGAAAGAATTTTTGAAATCGGTTCAGTAGTTTTTATGTTTATTCGTTACATACAAAAATACAAAAACCCAAAAATACAAATCTTTCCTCTTTATAATATTAGTATAGATATAGATAAATTTTGTAGTTGTTTTTAGCTTGCTTTTAATGTTTTGGCCTATCCATATTAGGACAAGTATGAGAATGATCCAAAAAAGCTGAACCTTCCAAACAATCAAACACGAAATGCTATCAAATATTTTAGTATAGAATCCCCTATCCGACCGGAAGGCGACCGGTTGCAGCGGAAGCGGTGCCGGCGGCATTGTTCCAACTTCCTCCACCTTGCCATCAGATATGAATATACTTTAATACTCTAAAATTCGCTACCACGCCACCACGCGACCCCTACCATATCTAGTCAGCGATAATAAAAGCTACCACTATCTTAATGTCAATCTATCTAATTTCTTGAGTTGAGCTGAATTACTAGCCAATCTTTGAATTTGAAAAATATTTTTAATGAATGACCTTTTTCTTTTATATTTTATACCGCAACTTCGTTTGCGATACTTATTGAGGTAGTTATTGAGTTATATTAGCCTACAGTAGATCGTCTGTAGACATATTTAATAATTTTATGAGGTAGTCATACTAACTTTGCATCCCCCTTTTACCCCCTTAAAGGATGATTTTCGCAAAAATATTTTATACGTGTTTCGTGACTTTTAATGAAGAACCTTCATACTGAATTTCATTTGAATAACTTCAAAAACAGCAAAGTTTTATACTAACTTTGCACCCCCGTTTTACCCCTTTAAGGGTGAATTTTCAAAAATCCTTTCTTAGTGCTCCTCTACGTTATAAACGGAACTCCTGTGCAAAATTTAAAGTTTCTAACCCTTATAGTTTAGGCCCTGCGTTAAAATGTACCTGGAAAAAAAAGGAAAAAATTATGTGAGAAGAAAACATTTGTTCACACAAAACTAGGACAACAGATTTCAATGAAATATTGAACACATATACTTTATAAATTAGAATAACATATACCTAAGACACTTTTTATCCCAATATAATTATAGAGTAGTGGGAGAGTGAGTGGTGCGTGTTTTAAATAAATCGCCCCATATAAAAAGTTTTCGCAAATGAAAATGTGTGCGGAAACTAATATCTATTAATAAATTAGAACAGACAATGAAAATTCGGCGCCATATTCTTATAATGTAAAAAGTTTTCTTCGGGCAAATTCTTTCATTACGAGGGATCAAATTAAGTGATGCCATAAAACATTTCCCACTCTCTAATGACAAAAACTTTGTGCTTGCTCATCTACAGATCTACAGGAGATTGTAGATTTACGATTGTATTCACTCAACTAGTGAGATATCCCAACTTTCCTTTGATGTGGTTTAGAAAAGCTTTACTTAAAAATTATATAGATAACCTACCTTTATCCCCCAATTTAAAATCTCTTATATATCCTATTTCTATTAGTCCCCGACGCAAAAACTAATTTTTATTTTGTAATATTTATTTGAGAGGTGATTAGATAGGAGTGTTTACTATGTTTTATAAAAATCGATCCAAGATGGTCGCCGGCCCAAAATATCTGATTACATTTTTTTTACAACTCCCTCAATATGGGTATCAAATGAAAGGGCTCGACTGGTAGAATAATGTACACTATATTGAAAGAGAATTAGGTATATCGAATAACGAAATGAAAACTAAAAATCTAATAATTATACTAATGCTCTAGATATTTATTTTTCAATAAAACTGCCAATTCTTTTTTAACTTTTTGGTTGAAAGGTAAATTATATAAACTAGGTCTGGAATAATTAAGATATCTAATACTTATGAAATACTTGTACGACAGTTACAGAACTAAAGAAAGAACTAGAAAAATATAATAAAACAAAAAATCAGTTTAGTCTTAAAAAATATTTTTCAACTATTAATTAATAATTATTATTTTTTGGCGAATAAACCTGATTTAACACCAAATTACTTGAATCTGAAAACACAAGAAAATAAAAGAAAAGAAATAAAAAATTAAATAAAAAAAATAAAAAACCCCCAGAATCAACATAATACAAAAATATAAATGCAAAAAGTTTAAAACAATTTTAAAAAACTATGAAAAAAAAATATACATATAGAACAAAGAAGTTATAAACATGAAACCCTTTTCATATCCTTCATTTGACAAGATAAATTATTCGATTCTATTGGTTCTTAAAAAACACATCCTTCACTTCACATAATCGCACATATCTGGTGGAAAAGCAGCCTTAATTATGAATAACAATCAGACAGTCTGAACTGCGCTGTAATGTCCTGAAATGAATAAAGATGTCGTCACGTACGCGATTCAATTATACTCATTTCTAAGTTAGGGAAGCAGGTCACAGATTCACTTAAACCATTTAAAGAAGAACCCTAATGGAATCATTTTATTGTCCATCTAAGCCCTTTTTAGCAAGAATGTTTGAAATATTAAAGTATGTAATCCCTTAGAGTTTCTAATTCAATTAAATCAACAGATTAATGCTGCATGTGTTGACATTTTGACTCTCACAAGGAATCAAAAACACAGGTGGGCCTAAAATCAAGAAAAACCAAGAAATTTGGCAAGAAGCAATGTGTAATGGTACGGGAGCCAGTGATAGATTTCATGACCAAATTTTTTTTTTCAGGCATTTCCTCCCATTAGAAAATTTGTTGGATTATAATTTACCTAGTATCTTGAAGGAAAGATGAAGTCAGCTGACCATAACGTGGTGGGAATATACGTCAGCTGGCTGCTTGACCATGTCAGCTGACTTTATCTTTCATTCAAGATACTAGGTAAACTATAATCCGACAAATTTTCAAATGGGAAGAAATGACTGAAAAACAATTTTTTTTCCTCATGTTTGGAAGGCTGCCACTGCTCGCCCCACCCACGGAATCACAGCTGTCGGTCACGAGTAATCATAATATATATTCCTTATGCAGTATACGAATTTTCACTCGAGAGGAAATTATTGACCGAATTTAAATCTGGCTCCCGTACCATCTATATCTATGTTATCAAAACCATCTATCTTGGATACTTCCTGTTGATTCCAAATAATGCAATTGATAGAAAAAAAATTCTTCCAGCGCTCGGATATAGAGAGCATAAGCTGTAAGTAAATACATCATAAACATGTGCAATTGGTAAAGTGATCGTAACCTATGTCGTTGTAAGAAGACATTTATTTTTAAACAGCAAAGGTAAGTTTGTCCCTCACTCCAGTTTGTACGAAAACTTCGATGTGTGCGTCAGACTCGTACTTGGCCTACTTTATTAAATACTAGCCGAAAAGAATCAGCGAAATTGGTCCATGCCGATGCCGTGACGACGGGAAGTAGTCATTTATTTTTAGGGTTCCGTACTCAAAGGGTAAAAACGGGACCCTAAGACTCCGCTGTCCGTCTCTCTGTCAGCAAGCTGTATCTCATAAACCGTGTCAGCTAGACAGTTGATTTTTGACAAATGATGTATTTCTGTAGGGGCACCTATAACAACAAACAGAATAGTATAAATATTTAAGGGGGGGGGCTCCCATACAGCAAATATTGGTACGGAAACCTTTGTGCGCAAGTGCGACTTGCAGTTGGTCGTTTTTTTTTAATTATATATATGGCGGAGGTGTGAGTTAGGTTAGCCTTTTAAGTTAGGTTTTTGTTAGTCTAATCTTAGGTTAAGATGGTGAAACTAACCAGTGGAGGAGTGTTGTGATCACTTAAAGGATATCCTTATATCCTATCCTTGGTCACAAGGCCAAGGCTACTTAGGTTCCCGTCAGAATAGTACGAGATCGTAATGTTTAGTTATATCCTGACCATATTGCACCCGTAGCTTATATTATAGGCCATCCATTATGCACATGCGATGCTTATAAATGATTATATATCCTTTTAGTTTCCGACATATTATTGGTCGAAAATACACAAATAACAGGTAGTTTACCTCATTGAATTTCCTTTTTTCTTTATTAAATTTTAGTATAAGCAGTGATGGCCCAGTGTTTGAGTCTTCAAGTCTTCCTCGGGAGGTCCCGAGTTCGATCCTAGGCTCACACCTCTGACTCCGAGTTATGTGTGTTTTAAGCAATTAAATATCACTTTCTATAACAGTGAAGGAAAACATCGTGAGGAAACCTGCACTCCTGAGAGTTCCCTAAAAGTTCTCAAAGGTGTGTGAAGTTTGCCAACCCGCACTGGGCCAGCGTGGTGGACTATGACCTAATACCCATACCGTAATATTAAGCGAAACTCTAGTAATGACGAAATATAATATTACTATGTCTACACAACATTAAACACGCCATGAAGATGCAAAAACATCTTTCATTAAGAAACTTTTAATGAGGCGAACAACCTTTAGAATGTACTGGGGCGGGAGCTTGCGCACTGTAAACTCAATTTACATCAAAAGTTATATTCTTGAAATACAACACGAGATGATTAATAATATAATAATAACACCTTTTTTTACCCATAAACTCTCTAAAGCGTTAAACGTCATTTACTAATAATTATATATAACATATTAAGTATTATGTTCCTGTGTAGTCACCATATGTTTATACTGAATAATAAAGACATATATGTCGGCGCAAAATAAAGGAATCACTGTAAGCCTAAGGTTATGCTAACATAAAGATCCCACTTCTGATGTCGGGGATTTTAATGATGATGAGAAGGAAGGAGGTGAAATTATATTCCCCATATTGGAAAACACTACAAGGGGGGATGATAATGAACGGACTATTGAGTAAATGCAACGTAGACACTTCTATTGAACCGATAAAAGATCAAATATGATCTCTAACAATTACGAGAGAAACCTAAGCAGTGACTTGGACTTGTGACCAAGGTGTAGGCTTAAGGAGTTCCTTTATTCGATCGAGATACTCGCCTCCACTGCCAGGGTCTGTGTTTAAACCTAAGGTTAAACGCGCATAAACCTAACCTTACACAAGACGTGGCAACTACATTGTTAGCTGACATGAACTTATTCGGACAGCACTCCAAGCACTAACACTATCCAGAGACTACTTCACTCCTTGCGAAACCGCGCAAGACTAAGACTTCAGTCAGACTGTCGATGGCATATAAAGGGTCGAGACTGTTAAAGCGACGGAAGTGATTACTACCGTACTTCAGCGCGAGAAGATTCCGTGATATATGTCGGAGTGTAAGTTAGGTTTAAGTTAGCTTAACCTTAGTTAGTAGAGGGGAGTGTTTCAATTGAATAAAGGATATCCTTAAGCCTACACCTTGGCCACAAGGTGATCACGTGAATTATTTTTCTCCTAGTTATAAAATTAATGGACATCTACCACCACTACGTGACATTAGCAAAGTAAACTATTGACCCTTTGAGTAGAAGCCACTAAACCAAGAAGAGAAATAAAATTTTAATGAACAAAGTCTTGCCACTAGATGGCGTTGAAATGAAAATCCTAATAATATTATAAACGCGAAAGTTTATAAGAATGTATGGATGTATGTTAGTTACTCTTTCACGCAAAAACTACTGAATGGATTTTGATGAAACTTTACAATAATATAGCTTAAACATCAGAATAACACATAGGGTATAATTTATAATGATATAATATGAATTATCCAAAATATAGCGCAAGATTTTTTTTAAACCAAAATATAGCAAAAAAGAGACAAATCGAACGAAAGACAAAAATTGATAACAATAGCAATTTATTTGTTTTATTTAAATGAGAACAATAATCTAATAAGTTTTAATATGGCGGTTTTTTTCGGTCTTTGATGAATTGTCACTGTCACTTCAATATTGTAAAAAAAAAAATATTTAAAAATAATATTTGAATTAGCAAACCCTTTGTTGACGTCTATTATTTCATAATAGACTTTATAATTTTTTTTGTAACTTTTTCTTTCGCAAATTCACTTTCTACGTGTAGAATATGTAATAGAGTGCACCTGTATATTTCCATACGGTTTACTTTTTAATGTTATTCATACTATCATTTGTATTTATGAGTTTTATATGACCTTATTTACATAACTTATATATTTATTTCCCACAGAAATAGAAACTTTCTGTTATAATTAGGCCTCGTATTTAGTACATCCTATCATTTTATTGTTGGAGCAAAAAATACGAATAATCAGACGAAAGGAATCTAGACAGACGGAACTAATTAAATAGCGGCAATAAAATATAAAAATCGATATCATGAAATATCGATATTTTTTCAGATAATAAATTAGTACATTATTAGCTGAAATTCATACCAAATCTTAATTCAAAATCTTTGGATTACATATTTTTATTTTTTAATTAATTTCGCCCTTATATCGTCGATAATTTGAATATCAAAATATTCATTTACAAGTAACTAATTTGGTTTTAAAGAGTTTAATATAAAATAGAAAACTTAAATGTTTTATAAGCTGTGTCTACGCAAAGAGTATTATGGAGTATTTAAACTCATATTTGTGTTATCTGTGACGGACATGACATTTCCCGCCAAAAGCCAACGTCAGAAGTTTTGACACTTAAATTTTATTTACTAAACACTTATAGAAACTATCACATTTATAGGTTACAAATATGGGAGGTATTTTATATCATTTTGATTTATTTAAAAACAATATAGATAGAATATTTAATTTTTTTTCTCGGAATTCCATAATAACAAACAAGATTCCACACGTATGGAGTATAAAAATGGAGTCAAATAGATTGCGGCCGCAGATATTATGATTACTAATTCTTTACACTCGCAATAGTTATATGGATATTGTTAAGGTGAGTGTAGGAGTGAGGGGAAATACAATTAGGAGTGGTTTATATCCACCGTTTGCAGATGGCGCTATAACTTTCCTTCTTATCTGTCTTATATAGGCTGTCTCTCTAGATCAAATTTCAGAATAATTTACTTGATGGCATAAAATATTTTTAAAAATATTTTATAATTTATAATTAAACTAGTCGACCCGTACGACTTCTTTCGCGTGTAGCTCCGCTCCTATTGGTCTTAGCGTAATGATATATACCCTATAGCCTTCCTCGATAAATGGGCTATCTAACACTGAAAGAATATTTCAAATCAGACCAGTAGTTCCTGAGATTAGTGCGTTCAAGCAAACAAACAAACTTCAACTTTATATATTAGTATAGATTTATTTATATATTCTGTTAAATAATTAATGTATATTTTTGTAAACATTAATTAATGTGGATCTAATACAGATTTAACTAAGTCAATAGATGTAACAATTTTCTTTAGTTAATCGGCTTCTATTTTATCACTATTTTCATGAGTAAAATCGTATTAAAATCTGTTTAGTGGTCTAAAAAATATTACTAAATAAAATGAGTCTAAACAAAATGCGACTTTATTTTATACTAGCGACCTGTTACTGGCTTTGCACGGTTCTTCTACTATAATATAAACCTTCGTCTTGAATCACTCTGCCTATTGGTGAAAACTGTATTAAAATCCGTTGTGTTGTTTAAAAGATCTAAGCGTACAAACAACTTGAAGCAACTCGATTTCTTAAAAAAAATTGCTAAGTATCGGGAACCTAAAATGTTTTTTGATAATAAAAATCAATATATAATGTAGACTAACCTTATATATTCAGCATGCTGAGCACATCCGCCGAACTACATGTTTGATAGCCGTGATTTACGCCCTCACAGTACAGAATAGCAATGGCGTCATAACATGCTCAAACGTTCTTACTACATTCATTAGAAGGATTGGCGAACCAAAATATTGGCTAACGAACCCCCCTCGCCACGGTGAGGAATTAAAGCAGTTAAATTTAACTATGTGAGGAACTTATGAAAGCCGTCGTAGCAATACTTCCACCTAAGTAACTGTCTTATTAACTTTATCGACTTAAACAAGTAATTTTACAATAAAACATTTTGAGTTTTGACTATTTTGGATAGATTTGGCAACTCTTGTCGGCTCTTTTCAGCAGGTACTCCAGCAGGCTGATAATATTAGCCTGACTAAGTAATTCAGATGAAAGGTCAAAAGTAATATTGTAAAAGCTTTTAAATAACTCAAGGACTTCAAAGTTAGAATTTATAGAAACAAGACAAACTAATTGACTCTAGCTAATATTAAGTCAATATTAAGTAAAGCTTCTGGTTTTAAAGTTAGAGATAGTTAAGGAAAAAAAAATGAAAAATTTGAGACCGGCTTACGTACTGCAGAAAGCTTATTTTCCACAAATAGGTAATCTATAAACAATAGATACAAATAACAGTGGAACTAAAAGGCAGAGATATTAGGTAGCTTATTTAACTGCAGAGCAAAATAATATTTAAACTTGTCTTGAATGAATACCTTCTTCAAACACCATCAAATTCAAGAGTTTTCCTTCTCAAACTTTGTAAGAATTTAAATTTTTGCATCATGGGAACTTTATCAATTTACGTTTTATTCAAATGACTGTGATATATTTTAAAGAAAGATTGATGAGTTTCTTTGCTTCTACCGCTGCTTAGAATTCTTTTAGAGGTATTTCAGCTAATCTGGATTCTAAATCAAGGTTTAGCTTTGATCCAATGCAAAAAAATTTCACACCAACCTTCACTTAACCTTCTAATTGTGGTAATCTCAATTAGAGTAAACTATCCGATACTGTTTTCTTCAATGTTGAAGGTATTTGAAAGATATATATGAGACATGAAATTTAATTAATGATATATTTAACTGAGGTAGGGCACAGCAGGAAATTTCCTGCTCAAATATGGAGCAGCCCAACTGGGGTAGGACCTCGACCTTACAGAATATCACAGCTACCATAACACTACTCTAAAGCAGTGTTGTGTTCCTGTTGGTGAATTAGGTGACCAGAGTTCCTGGGGGGAAATTGGGGATAGGGTCGGCAACGCGCTTGCGATGCTTCTGGTGTTGCAGACGTCTATAAGCTACGGTAATCGCTTACCATCAGGTGAGCCGTACGCTTGTTTGCCGACCTAGTTACATAAAAAAAATATCGTTAAGTTAAGAAATTATTATTTATAATCTAACCTAAGGTTACCAAGTTAGATCTCTTCAATACAGTGTAATGCTATGTTTACACCAGAAATGTACGAGAATGCGTAGCGAGTACTGGAAAGACCAGCTTTCCTTGATGTCTTGAACCGTTGCCATTTGTTGATTTACCTTTTTTTTAATTTTTCTACCCTCTAATATTATATTAAAAAGTTTACAATGATATTTCTTAAAATATCAAGCCTTAAACATCGACCTTTACAACCACTACATTAAAAAGCAAATTTAGTGCATCATTACGAGTAATTTAAAAAAATCCGGCGCATGCGCATCGCAAATCTTAAAACCAATTAATTTTATCTCGAATGTTTGTACGTCAGTGTCAGGTTGAATAACTTAATAAATTAAACTGTTTAAGTACTTCTTTGTATTTGTAAGTTACAGACTCTGGCAGCAATAAACATAAGCTGGGCTTGCATTCTTTTTAACAGAAAGATCTTCGTCGTCTTTAGTTCTTGCAGAGTATTATTTCTTTTATAATTTAGGACTTAAGGAAGCTGAAGCAGCAACATCATTTTCTTTACTCTTCTACTCTATCCTATCTTCATTCCATAGATGATGACATATTTAATTCAAAATTTCCCTGAACTATCCCCCAACGCTTGTTTAATTGCATAGCTTCTAATCTATGTTATGGCCATCATTTTGAATTCTAAAGGCGCTAATTCTTTTTATGCTTCTTCAGCTATATTCATAGATAAATTTCTTCAATTTCTTCCATATATAAGTCCTGTTCTATCTCCTTTTCCTCAAATTAATATTATGCTCTCTGAATTTTTGTTAAAGTTCAGCTTATTGTGATTTGTGGCATATTTTCTCCTCCATTAAAATTCAAATAGGATGTTAAATCGTTTGTTTATCTTATGACGGCGACAATATACCATCGATAAACCATTATGTCAAAATATTGTATAAAAATTCCGAAATACCAATTTACGAGTGAAAAGCAACACCTGAGTCACACCCTAATATTAATATTCTATGTCGCTTTTTTCCCTGTTCCTGTCAACACAATTTATATTGGTATGTCAATAAATATTGGAGGTTTTGCAGATAAATGGCAATCTAATTATTGTGTGACTATCCTTGATCCCAGTCGAATTCAGGATAATTCTTAGGAAATTACAATTTAAAGATCGCACTTCCTATTTTTGTTTGTATCGTTTTTATCCTTCCTTTGAGAGAAAAGTTGCTCTAAATCTTTTTCTAGTTAAGCTGAACTTAAGAACTTCAAATTTTGAAGTAATTTAATTAAAAGTATTAAAAGATCAGGAATTAACTTACTTCTAATTCTGAAGATGAAGCGACTTTCAATTTTCAGCCATAATTATGTTTTAAATACCCAAAGCAAGCAAAGGCGGCTTCAAATTTTTCATAAATATATTTTGAAAATTAAGCCACTGGTAGTAGGGGTATATAACATGAAAACTTTTGCTTCTAATGATTCCAAATTTTCTGGCAATATTTCTTATAAGTTTTAGAATTAGAAATTTTTCATTCACAAATGCGGTGAAATATCACTGTAGCCTTAGCCTTAGTAAAGGCTATAATAGGAAGCTAACGAAAGAGCTCCTTGAACTCCAGAAGTTCAAGGACACTGCAAGTTAAACAAAACATGAGCAATAGTCCAAGTTGCAGATTCTGCAATGAGGCAGACGAAACTGCTATGCATGTACTCTGCGAATGTGGCCCGCTCATGTTTAAAAGAAGTATCCACCTAGGGCGACATATTGTGAACCAAAAAGAGATACAATCGATCACTCCCCAAAAGATTTGGATATTCCTAGTGTCTACGGGGCTAAGCAGTGATATCTAAAACAGGGTCGCCACAAAAGATCAGCAATGGTAGAGGTGGCAGGTGCTTGCTGGAGCATATGGCCCCCCTCAGATATAATATAATAATAGCCTTAGTTTCATAAGCTCACTGTCTATCAGTCAATATTTTTTACATATAAATGATTTGGAGTACCGAAGTAAAATCTCATAAAGCACACAAACCGTCCAAACAACACCTTTGTTTATTTTAAAGGAAGCTAATATTGTTATTTAAGACTCACGTTATTATCACCTTTATTGTAATAGACATAAGATTGACTTTACTATAACAGTGTATAGCAAATGTGGGATTTACGCTCCATGGTGTCGCTTCCGTTCCGTCACTTTTTGTTTCAGTGAGTTTTTAAGTAAATATAAACAAAATCAAAATCAAAATCAAAATCAAAATTATTTATTTCAATTAGACTTTTTTGAAAAGTACTTTTGAAACGTCAAAAATTTGTCGGTCAGTTAGTTTGTCTGAAGCTACCACCAGCTCGGAAAGCAGTTTTCTGTTGAGAAGAGCCGGCCAGAAACTCAACAGTCGCTCGCATCAAAAAGCCATGTTTACATAGCCTGTTATACAAATCATTTAATTTGAGAGTCAACGTCACTTAGATTCCAAGCATTCTCATCATTTAAGTAATCCTGTACATTATAGTATGCTTTATATATTAATGACTTCTTGATACGAGTTTTAAATTGTTGAAGTGGCAAGTCTAATATAGGCTGTGGAATCTTATTATAGATGCGAACACCAAGCCCCATGAAGCTATTACTCACTTTGTGGAGACGATAGTAAGGCGTTACAAGTTTATTTCTGTTTCTAGTATTAACATTATGTTTGTCACTGTGTTTTGAATACAAATGAATATTCTGGTAAATGAACAAAATATTACAATATATGTATTGAGATGGGACTGTAAGAACGTCTATTTTTTTATATACATCTCTAAGGGAATCCCGCGCTCTTAAGTTATAAATGGCCCGAACAGCTCTCTTTTGAAGAATAAAAATGGATTCAATGTCCGCGGCCCTACCCCACAGTAAAATGCCATAAGACATAATACTGTGAAAGTAACTGAAGTAAACTAGCCTAGCAGTATTGATATCAGTCATTTGTCTGACTTTCCTTACTGCGTAGGCAGCTGAGCTGAGTCTTCCCGCTAGAGATGATAGATGGGGGTTCCACTGGAGTTTTGAATCTAAAGTTATACCCAGAAATACCGTCGAGTCCGCCACATCTAAAATTTACAAACAAAACAAAATAGCTTTTCGAATTTAAGAAATTTTTATTTTTAACACATTTAATTTTCTATACAGAAGTACAATTTGTATTTGTATGTAGAAATCTTTGAACTAACTTATAGTTACAGTTTAGTGGATTTATAAAGTTCATTAAAAAATTTTGGTCACTTTTACAATTATGTATAAGTATGGTCATTTATTGAGAAATATATTGATGTTTAAATCGATTCGAATCGAAACCTGTTGAATCGATTCACAAAAAAAATCGAGATTAAAAAAATTGATTCCTCAAAAATGGTTTCTAAGGTGGAGAGCAAAAAAGGTCCCCTGAGGTGATGAATATCAATTCATTCAATCGATTCAGTACAATATATCGATTTAAAAAATCTATTTTTGTTAGTCTGAAAAAATCGATTCTTCGATTCGATCTCGGATCGCCATCCCCACTGGCCACTTCGCAGCTCGTCCAACAACTGTAAAATACTTCATAATGATATCTAAAAGGGGTTGGGTAAAAAAGCTATTTTTTGTACTCTGCACGAAACATATCACTTATACTTTTGGAATGAAAGCTTCTAACGATTTCAGTTCACGTGAGAAAACGTATTTCTGTACTCAACTCGGAACGAAACTTGTCGGAGAATTGTAAACGATTATCGAATAATCGAATCGTCATCGCCATCTATGGTGTTGGAGTAGGGCAGTAATCACTTCCGTCGTTTTGACAGTCTAGACCTTTTAAATGCCATCGACAGTCCGACTGAAGTCTCAGTCTTACGCGGTCTCTCAAGGAGTGAAGTAGTCTCTCACATGAATACCTTACGATGTAGTTACCACGTCTAGTGTAAGGTTAGGTTAATGTTAGACTAACCCTACAGTGATTCACTTAATATGCGCCGACATACTATTTTATTTAATGTTTCCTTTACTCTAAGTAATTTCAATTATAACTTGTTTTATTTTTTACATTAATGCTCATGAAACTCGGAGAGTAACGTTAAAGAAAAAGTGAAGAGAAATTTTGATCTAATTAGCGGTACTTTGATCATATTTCCAGGAAGCAATAGGGAAATATTCAAATTGAATTTGTATCCTTAAATTATTTAATAACAGATGAAATAACTCATTTCTAGGTAATATTTTTTTTCACTCTCATTTATTTACTTACTTTACCCACAACTATGAATCATATCTCTCATCGTTAAGACAGTTAAGTTCGTAAGAAACGTTTTCGTTCGAACGTTTTTTCTCCGACTTACTTTGCAAATCCGACTACCACGAAAAAGTCTTTTTATTTTTCGGGTTAATATATAGCCTAGGAAACTCTCTAATAATGTGGCTTTCTATTGGTAAAAGAATTTCCAAAATCGGTTCAGTAAATCCAGAGATTACCCCCTACAACTTATGTTGATATATATGAATAATTCCCAGACATATTTACGGTCGCACAGTTCGACATGCAATACATCTCACATTTCAACCCCCTCAAGTCTTTTTTTTCGATAAAACGTAGCATATGTCCTTTGCCAAGATCTATTCTATCTCTGTATCAAATTTCATCAAAATCGGTTAAGTGGTTTAAGCGTAAAATTGTAAGACAGACAGAGTTACTCTCGCACTCACTTATAGCTGTTAACCAAGTTTAACTTTGTATAGTTTTGTGTATCTAGTTCTTAATATTTCTATGTTTTGAACTCACGTAACGCCGGGGAGAGTCACTAGTCTACTATAACATATTCATATCTGTTTGATATTCATTGAATTCAAAGCAAATATCAATTATATTCAGTAAACAGCCACAAAGCGCTCGTGTAATTAGCTCTCTCATTACGGAAACGTTTCATTACTTTGTGTATTAATTCACATTAAAACCAAAACATCAAGGGCTATAAATAGCACAATACCTTTTAAATGTAACTGACTATTTTTTTACTATCACTTAAATAGTTAAATAATAAAAAATCAGTTGAGCTTAGTATCAGACATAATGACAGCAGTACTGAATGCGCCGGCGCAGGCCACGCACGCTTTCTTCGAAGCGCGCCAACGACCGTGATCCGAAAATTGATTAGTGTTTGTGTTAGTGAGTGTGTATTTGTGTGTGTACGTTTGTGTGTGTTGGTAAGGACCTTTGTACGTGTGACTATTTTTTTAAATATTTTTCCTTATAAAAATTTTAGGGTAATTTTGAAAATTAAACATTATATGTATTATAACTAGCTTGTGCCTCGGCTTTGAGCGGGTAGAAAAACATATTATGACTAAATAAATACCACAATAAATTGTTTTTTATATTTAAAAAAGAGATTTGAAGAGAAAAAGAGATTTAATTAGAAAAAAGTAACGTTCGAGATGAAAGCTCTCAAACGGTGCGACTTTTTCCGACAGTTTCAACAATTAGTGTCATATATCAACCAATTTACACACTTTAATATATTATACACTTAAACCTTCCTCATTAATCACTCTATCTATTAGTGAAAACCGCATCATAATCTGTTAAGTAACTTTTGAGTTATTCGCGAAGAGACCCGGTGGGGAAACATGTTTTATAATATGTACTTAGTGTTTAGTTTATAAAGTATGTAAGAGTTAAATACTAGAATTGCTGATCCGAAAAAAGTCTACACTCTATTTAACGTTATTTATTTTAATAACAAACTCCAGGAGACGTTCTTTAATTTTGTTTTAAGTCAATTGGTAAATATATTGGTATATTGAAAGGTTAGAGAGTTATGGGATAGGATAGATGGAGATTTAAAATGAATTTTGTATCCTATACTAAATAGTTATTTTAGAGAATTTATTTTTAGATTTAATTACGTGAAATTAAATTTTTTTCTACAACACTTTTTATTTTTATTTATTGCGATAAAAAATAATAAATAAAAATTTAATACATTTCGTTGACAAAAATTCCAAAATGGAGTTTGAGGAGTTCTTCCTTTGAAAACTAGATTTTTACCAAAAATATTGCTGTCGCGGTGACCCCCAAGCTTACTTGGTCTAAGCAGTACAAGGTCTAAGCTATGCCTTACGTTTTGCTTTTTTTGTTTATGTTAGTAATAATTAGTTTGCTGGATGTTTGTAAATGTAAATAAAAAAGTCGTTTTTTTTTCTTCTGTAACTTCATTATCCTAGGAGGAAACAGGGGACTACATTTGTATGAAAAAAGTGTCGACTGATTTCCTCTCAAAGCACTCGCATGCATTCTATATCATCTCTTGTGGAAACGCAGCCTTACACGGGAAGTGTTTGTATGTACAGTAATTAGGGCGGGATGAGAATGCATATGATAAGATGGTAATCTGTAATCATTTCCTTTACTCAAGAAAGTTACTTTTAGAAAAATGTTTATTAATAAGATGTTATAGTCTATACGCAGACTAACAGTATGACGGCTTGGTTAGAATATTCTTCTGGGTTAAACTTTAGACTCAGTCCTTCAACGTAACTGCTAGATTATTCGCGATGTAATATAAATTCCTGTCCCAAAGGAAATGGAGTTTACACTAGGATAAAAAGTATCCTACGCGTTAATTAAGTTTGTATGAATAATTAGCTTCTATCCCATAGAATTTGTGTTATTTTTTAAAGCTAAAAAGTAGCCCATGATACTTTTAGGACCATAAGTTAGGTATGCTTAAAATTACATATGATACTTAAAATATATATAGAAAAACATAATATTATAATATACTGTAAAAGATTTCATCCAGCCAACCTAGGATATGTAACCTATATATAATCTAGGACGATTCTTTCTCATCACTATATTACTACATAAATTGGAAGTACTGCGTCTGTCTGTTTGTTCGCGATTTAAGGGCCTTCTAAGTATTACGTTTGCAATTAAGGGGTTGGGGGTTCTTGTTTTGCTTCTTTTTGATGATATGGGTGATAGGGGGGGTCAGTATGGTGATAACGTCAGAGATAAAAAAGTAAACACGCACATCGAAACGTGAGATAAATGCATGGATGTACGTAAGCACGGGGGGGTTAGTGCTTTGCTTACTTTTGCTGGCATGGGTGCGAGGGGGGTGGGGTGATAATTGTAAATCTTACTCAAAAACTGAATTAATTGTCATACGATTTATAGATTATAAGAGAGAGAGAGAGAGAGGAAAGAAGAGATTCATGATGATGGTTAAGGTTTGTATAAATGTTTAAAATATGATAATACTAGTCGACCCGCGCGACTTCGTGCCGTGTAGCTCCTCTCCTATTGGTCTTAGCGTAATGATATATAGCCTATAGGCTATAGGCCTCGATAAATGGGCTATCTAACACTAAAAGAATTTTTCAAATCAGACCAGTAATTCTTGAGATTAGCGCGTTCAAGCAAACAAACTTCAACTTCAGCTTTATATATTAAGTATAAATTTAATTATCATAATAACATATTCTTATCTTATATATTAAAAAACTATGTCTGAAACTATTTTAATGTAATTTAATTTAAATACAGCTATTTTATATCAGGAAGAAGCAACGACAGTAAAATTACCAAAAAAATGAGGTCGACTGTTAATTAACGGATTGCTTATCGTTAAGATGTCATTTGGATGCACAGACTTACAATTAAAATAATATATTAATTATTCATACTAATAAAAGCTTGGAGCTTGTGACCCACGTTTTATTTTACTCACATTTAATCAAACTAAGTAATTATTTTTACTTGTTATACTGTCTCAGATTTATCGGTAAAGAATATTCTATCTTTTTTAAACTATCTGTAGTATTCCTTAATAACGGAATAACTTTTAAATATTGATCTATAATATTATAGATTCACAATCAGCGTTTAAAAGTCTCCAACATAAAAGAGCTCCAAGACGCAAGAGGAAAGTTCTGTTGCACTAAATTCTAAATATAATAACGTGGGAAAAAATATAGTTTATATAATTTTTCGTCTTCAATTCGCGAAGACGTATTGGCTAGTAGGTTAAAGTTTTATCAAAATCGTTTTAGCGTTACTCACCTTTTAAACCAATTTTGGACTTATTTCAAAATAAAAAATTAGCCGAATCGATCCAACCGTTCTCAAGTTTTAGCGACACAAAAAAAACGAAACTATTTTTCTATTTGTCGTTGTCATTAAACATTTTTAAAAAGAGACAATAAATGTCGGTGCTAATAAGCTAGCTTAACCTTAGGTTTAAACAGAAAACCTAGGAAACCCGTGAGGGGACGGGTTAGAATACAATTCCCCTCTGCCGCTGGGAGAGCATCTCGTAAGAGCCGAGTAACCAAGCACACCCTTGGTGGAAGGGGATCTGTTCCCCGACTGGCTTGCGACCACCAGCATACGAATCCGATCGCCAAGTGTCATAGACGCGTTCCGGTTGAGCCGCATGTGGGCTAGGGTCCGCTGAATCCGCATCATTTTTCTTCTTCATTCCCCCTTCCCACTCTATCTTCGGGGATGCAACGCATCGACAAAACGAGAGAGTGCTTCTTGTTTTGCCGATGTCAATGGGCGATGGTTGCCACTTACCATCAGGTGGACCATCTGCTCGTTTGCACCTTATCTATTATATAAAAACACACACGATAGAAGTGAAACTTCAGTAAATCGACAAAAGAATGAGATGAATATATATATTAATATAAAATAGTATGTATATTTCTGTCTCGTTCTTTCTTACACATTTTTGTATTTGTGTCTCTTACCTGTCGTTTTGTATATTTCTGTCTCATTCTTTCCTACATATTTTTGTATTTGTGTCTCTTACCTGTCGTTTTTTCCGTTGCATCCGGTTTGAAATCACAACGATTCTAAAGAAGTTTCACTTCAAAAAAGTAGTGGAGGAGAGTGTTTCAATTTAATGAAAGAATCCTTTAAACCTACACCTTAGTCATGATAATAGATGGCACAGTGGTTGAGACTGCAATGTTTTACTCGGGAGGAGGTTCGATCCTGGACACACAGCTCTGACTATGAGTTGTGTGTTTTAAGCAATTAAATATCACTTGCTTTAACGGTGAAGGAAAACATCGTGAGGAAACCTGCACTCCTGAGAGTTCCCTAAAGTTCTCAAAGGTGTGTGAAGTCTGCCAACCCGCACTCCTCCTCATTCTCAGGAGGAAACCCGGCTCAGCAGTTGGCCATTGACAAGCCGTGATGATGATGATAATGATTTACGTTGCGTTTACCCAATAATCCATTAAATAACACACCCATTGTAGTATTTTTAAAATCCCCCCAACTCTCCTCCTTTTCCTCCGAATTAAATTACATTCGTTTAGACGTTAAATTAAATACGAACATTCACGAAATATCAAAAGACAGCGTCCATATTACAATAGGTCAATGTGATCAAAGATAGGATCGTTCAAACATACCAACCCTACAAACTGAGCAAGAATAAAGGCAGTAATTGAATGGATCCGAACAATTGATTCATTGAATGAATGAATTAGTCCCATCCAAGGTCATGGAGATATCATTCATTAAGCTTTATATAGACGCTTTTGTTACTCGACCTTTGAGACCCGCCCTCGCTTCCAAACACCGCGTCTTAAAGATGACTGAACTTATAATTATACTCATTTTTTATAACTAACTGATCCAACAGACTTCCTGTCTTAACTATCAATATTAGTCAAATGTCTGACAGTTATGTCAAACGCCGTAAACGTTATATTACAAAAGTTTATATAGTCGTTAAGTTTCCTTAAATTTTCTAATATTCCGCGCAATTTTTTAATTTTTTTCTTACATAAGAACCTTCTCCTGATAATAACAAATACAACGAAAAAAGAATTAATGGAATCGGTCCAGCGGTTCACGCGTGAACCATTTTTATATATATAGAAAGTAGATAAAATCATTCTTGATGTATTACATAGTTGATAACTACAAACCACCCCGGCTTCGTTTAAGATAGGGCAGTGTTTACACACTATACATTATACACTATACATTATAAATTTCATGCTGTAAAGGGCCATATTGATCTATATTAATTGTACAATGTATTTAAGGTACTTAATAGAATAAGGATTAATGCTGTATTAATTAAAATCACTTCGTAAATAAGCCATTATTTCTCGTAAAAAGTAAAGGATAGAAAATGGTTATTGGGGGTTATCCCTAAGAGATAGACGTATGCTATCTGGGACTTTTTTGTAGATCTTTTTAGGGATTACAATACTGTAGTACATTATTTTGATCTATCTCGTAGGGTTCAGCCAGCGTTTGCAATATAAGCGCAAAAAAATGTGTTTATTTACGACGTCACATTAGAAACAGCTAACATTATCAGTGTTTCTCTACTATATTATGTAATTATTATACACATAAACCTTCCTCTTGAATCTAAGCGTACATAGGACAGCGGGAAGTAACTTTGTTTTATACTATGTAGTGATATATGGTTGAGCTTTTATATAAATTATTTCTGGGATAAAAACTACTATTACCAGTCTACTCTCGCAGAGTTGTAAAAAAAAAGAAAAATATATTACTAAGCAAAGTATTATTTAATCTTACAAAGAAAGCAGACACACACACACACATACCGATGTGATCAGCTATATGTAGATAGTGATAGCTGCGCCCCGCAGTATCACCCGCTATATATTGGATAATTCACGCTATATCATTATAAATTATAGCCTATATGTTATTCTGATGTGTAAGCTATATTATTGTAAAGTTTCATCAATATCCATTCACTAGTTTTTGCGTGAAAGAGTAACAAACATACATTATTATATAGATAAGATTATTAAAATAGATAAGTATAACTATTTGGCCTTATTGTTATA
This sequence comes from Limenitis camilla, assembly GCA_905147385.1. Taxonomy (NCBI): domain Eukaryota; kingdom Metazoa; phylum Arthropoda; class Insecta; order Lepidoptera; family Nymphalidae; genus Limenitis; species Limenitis camilla. The sequence continues at coordinate 14,074,570 of LR990238.1, forward strand.
CTGTTCTTGTGAACTTATGTATGCATATTAGTTTATAAAATGCTGTATGATTACCTTAACAATAAATAAATATAAAATAATAATAATAAAGCACTTACTTTTTTTCTAGATAAAAAGTAGTCTATGTGTTAATCAGCCTTTTTAATTCATAAGTAAAAATTATACATTCATTCCAATTACTATAACACTCTAAAATAGATAGCGCTGTGGTTAGAAGAGTCAATGACCGCTCAAAACCACATTCAACCCCTAACTTAAGGGTAGCAGGTAGAGATTGACTGCGATACATATTAAATTACTTCAAAGTGAAACAAAGTTACTTAATTCACTTCACACAATCACGAAATTTGATTATTGTTTGAAAGATATTATTTGTAAACAACTAGCCCTCGCTTCACTGAGGTGTAGTCAAACTGTTCACTCACTCACTCGCACAACTATGAAACACACATCAATCATCGTTAAGGTAGCGTTAGTCAGGTTTTATCGTTTTTTCGCCGACTTACTTAGCAAATCCGATTACTACTAAAAAGAAGTTTCATTTTTCGCGCCAATATATAACCTATGACACTCACAAATAATGTGGCCTTCTATTGGTAAAAGAATTTTCAAAATCGGTTCAGTAAATCCAGAGATAACCTGCTACAAACTCACACACTTTACCTCTTTAATCTTCTTCTTATATATAAAATTCTCATGTCACAATGTTAGTTGACACACTCCTCCGAAACGGCTCGACCGATTTTTATAAAATTTTGTGTGCATATCAGGTAGGTCTGCGAATAGGACAACATCTATTTTTTATACCCCTAAGCGTTAAGGGTGGCCCACCCCAATTTTTTAAAATTTATATGGCAAAACAGCGTTTGCTGGGTCAGCTAGAATTAATATAGATTTCAAAGAACCGACAACAGTTGATCAATAAGAAGAGTTAACAAGAAAACTTTAGAATTGGATGAAATAATTAAAAAAATGCACGCCTTCATTCACTAACACAACGACTCATAAACTCACTCAACCTTTAGAATTAAGTCCAAAGAGAATTGAAGTGTATGAGGTATCACTTTACTACAATACAATACTTCATTGCATTAATCTATTAAATCACTCATCTACTCACTTTTTTATATTTGGGGCCAGTCATTTATTACGTAAGACTACTTTCGCTAGTTTTTAACCCCCTCCCCCCCCCCCTCCTGTTTAATATTTATTACGTAAGAATCAAAAGGAAAAAATTAATGTTGTCCGCGCTTTTTCAAAGTATAATTTTACCTTTGAGCATTTTTGTAATCTTACGTAAGAACTATCGAGACTCTCTTCCATCCCCATGTAAGAAAAAATAAAACACGGTCGACCAGCCTTCCCCCCAAAATCGACATTAGATAATATAACAGTATTTTTTAAATTTTGTATTATACAAACATCAGTAGATATAACATTTAAAAATATACGTTACAACGGTCTCAAAAACTCAGATACAAACCACATCCGGTGAGCAGAACTATAAACAAAACGAGGGTCATGAACTAGTATACGTCATTGTCTTCCGAGGACTCTCATACAAGTGCACCTGATTTGACTATCAATTACATAGAGGGATAACACTCACAGCACATTGCGAGGGAAACATGCTGGTGCTCCAAATATTGCGCGTGCTATTGAATTCTATTTCCAGTACGCTACATAACAATATAGGAATTATCGATCGAATATAGTATCGGTATATCTTTTTTCTTTTTCTTTTATGCTACGAATTTTGATGCGGTTTTTTTAATAGATAGAGTGTTTCAAGAGGAAGGTTTATATGTATAATAATTACATACTATAATTGAGAAACACTTTTTTGCGCTTACATTGCAAACGCTGGCTGAACTCTACGAGATAGATCAAAATAATATACTACAGTATTGTATAGCTTAAAAAGGTCCACAAAAAAGTCTGCAATGGTATATGTCTATCTCTTAAGGATAACTCACAATCACCATTTTTTATCCTTTAATTTTTACGAGAAATAATGCATCAACATTGCACCCGTGCGAAGACAGGGCGGGTCTTTAGTACATACTATGTGAACAAAGCTGAAGTTGGTAGATCAATCATTAAGAAAGTACGTTTATTTAGGCTTCAGTTATAATCTAAATATCGGAATATAATCATAATGGTGTTAACTTACTTGTGGTGAATTTAAGTAGCTTTCTGTGGGTACGTCTCTGTAGGTTTCTTTCAAAATCTATTGACACCTCAATGAAGCGGGGGTACGTAGCTAGTAATTAATAAAAAATAAAACTTCACTTCAAACTATTTAAAACGCCGGTAATGTGCATTAACTTTAACTACTATTTCGGACTATTATAACCGATAAACTTAACTATTATAAACTTTACTCTATGGAAATAAGCGCTATATTATTTTGAAAGTTTAATTTTTTTTTAGATGACGCAATAATTTAACATTCACGGTTTAATTCAGAGCCCGAATCGTAATAAAAATCAATTGATGCTAAATTCTGATGTCTAGCCATTATTACATGGGAACTAATATCAAAGATATTTTTCCCAACTTTACAACCAAGCTGCACCGACAGACGTTGTCCTGTCTTAACTATAATATTCTTCTTCTTATTTTTGGTTTAATGACTTCTAGTGTCACGTAGTAAAGACAAAACACACTTGTGAAGTTTGACCGGTGAGACTGAGTTTTTAATTTAATTATAGAAACTAACGTGGTAATTAGTCATTTTTAAAACTATGCAAAAAGATACCTGTCGAGTACATTAATTTAATACGGTACATATTAATGAGTGGTTATTTTGTATGGAAAGGGGATTTTTATTTACAAATCGACGGTGTTGCGATGGGTTCTCCATTAGCCCCTGTAGTAGCCAATATATTTTGAAGAGTTGGCGCTACTACACACTCCACACAAACCGAGACACTGGTGGCGGTATGTGGATGACGTGTTCGTGATTATACACAGGGACAAGATAAATCCGCTATTAGAACAGCTCAACCAGGTCCATTCGAAAATAGCTGTAACGGTGGAACGTGAGCGAAATGGTGTTTTACCCTTTCTAGATGTGTTGGTGATGCGCGAGTCCAATGGCCACCTTTCTCACACAGTGTACCGCAAACCAACACACACAGACAGATATCTTAGAGCTGACTCACACCACCACCCTTCTCATCTAGCTTCGGTACCCAGAACACTCATAAATAGAGCTCTCAAACTGTGCGATCCTAAACACCTCAATACTGAGCTAGATCACTTGAGACGGGTCCTTTATAGCAACGGGTACAAATGGAAACAGAGTTGGCGGTTTGCGAATGCGTCAAACAGAACACGCGCAACATCGGTGGAAAGAGCGGCAGTATTCCTGCCTTTCGTAAAAGGAATAACGGACAGGATTGGAAACCTATTACGCCGTAGATACAGCATTAGGACAATCTTCCGCCCTTTGACACAACTCAGGCAGTTACTCCGCTCTCCTAAGAATAATGACAAATTAGGTGTACCCGGTGTGTACATGATCCCCTGCGACTGTGGAAAATGTTACGTAGGAGAAACTAGAAGGAACGTGTCCACTAGGCTCTCGGAGCACATACGCTCCATGAAAAAGTTAGATAGCGAGAGTTCCGCGGTGGCAGAACATTCCCTGTCCTCAGACGCGAGACATTACATCAGGTTCGATAAGGCTAGGATCCTGGCTAGAGAGAAGCATTTTATACCTCGAAAAGTCAGAGAAGCCATCGAAATCAGCAAGCGTCCAACATACAACAGAGACGGAGGATGGAAACTGCCACCGACTTGGAAACCGTGTCTTCACAACGCTCGAGATATGGACCGAGAGTCTAGTGACGATGTGTTTAGTTCCGCATGCTGGAATATTCCGCTTAAACGAGGTGATTCCAGTGAGGAAATTCTAAGTGCCTCAGATGATGACATGATAGCCGTTCCAGTTTCCTCACCCACACCGCAACCGTTATCCTCGCGCGCTCGAAGAGCGGCGGCCCGCAGTGTTCGCCGAGCGGCCACCGCGAGCGCGTCCACTGGCTGAAGAAGATCGCCCAATGCGATCGAAACTGTAGTACCAATCTACCACAATAATACGTGAGTGTTACCGTTTTGCATAGTTTTAAAAATGAGTTTTTAATATTTGAAACTTCAACTACAATATATAAATAAATATCACAATAGTAAGTATTAATTAAAAACAATAATTGAAGGAAACATTTAACATCAACAGGACGAGGGATAGAAGGAGGGAGAGGATCAGAGTTTGCAAAATAGTTTTAAGCAAACAAATGTGAAATAGTGCCTTCGTCCAGGCCACATTCACACAATGTGTGATCCCAAATTCTTAGATGATGAAGGTGTACCGAGGTATATATTGGTCAAATGACTGACAGTTATGTCAAACGTCATAAACGTTACATTAGACAAGTTAATATGGTCGTTAAGTTTTCCTAAATTTTCTAATTTTCCGCGCAACTTTCTTAACTTTTTCTTACATAAAATCACAACAAAAAAAGAATTACCGGAATCGGTCCAGCCATTCACGCGAGATGCCGTGACTAAGAGAAAATATTTTCTCACACGAAAAATTAACATATACAATTCCATGTCGAAGGAAAGACATAGAGAGACAAACAAAGAGAGAAGAAGAAAAAAATAGAGACAGACAGTGAGGGAGGAAGAAGAGTGACAAAGCGAGCTTTTAGTTGTTTTGATCTTTCTCCAAGATTATAGCAGAATCCTCTATAGAAAATTGATCTATCCTATTTGGAAGATTCGATGAAAAGCTTTAAAGAGAACGAGAGACCAGGAAATAGCTACGAAGGTCATAAGGGATATAATATTTGAAAGATACTGTAGTATCCAGGCTTACTGAAGAAAATAGGAAAGAATTAAGAAGGTTAGAAGTGATAAGAGAAAAGGAAAAAAGGACAGAAAGAAGTAGAGGAGTAGTAGTAGAGTAATAAAGGGAAAGAAAATGAGAATACTACACATACTTAGTACTAAAATGCTATTAATCTGTCATCAGAAAATTCTAAGAAGATGTTTAACTTTTTGAAAATACATTAGCCTAATATCTAGAGTTTTTTCGGTCTGTATGTGAAGGAATTTATAACCTATTGTGTAATATGAAGTGTATGATACATAATAAATAATAACTGTATAACAAACGGTATACGTGTTCATAAGTGCATAATTATATCTATTGTCTAACTCGGGAATAGTTTACATTGGTATTATAAAGGCTATCAACTTCAACTATAAATCATTTCATTAATCTACCACCAACTCGGAATACTATTAATCTGAGGAGAAGAACTGGCAAGAAAATTCTCTTATATTCCTTTCAAATAATAGATTTACAACTATTTTCCTTGAGGGACGGGTTGGAATACTATTTCCCTCTGCTGCTGAGAGAGCATCTCGTAAGAGCCGAGTAACCCAGCCCCCCTTGGCATCTGTTCCCTGACTGGCTTGCGACCACCAGCATGGGAATACGACCGCCAAGCATCTCTGATTCTCCTCTTCCTCCCATCCCATTACTGCTGTGGTTCCTATGAACACAGGGTTCCTGCTCGGGGTCCATTGAAACCGCAGCAGTCTTCTCAACGTTCTCCCTCCTCACTCTATTTTCGAGGCGACAACGCATCGGCAAAACAAGAGCTACCCTCTAGTTTTGTCGATGTCGACCGACCATGAGCGACGGTGTCTACTTTCCATCAGGTGGACCGTCTGCTTGTTTGTCCCTTATCTATCATTAAAAAAACAATGTGATTCACCATAATAACAGTATTAAATAATTATAATCATTAACATATCTTTATGTGGTTGAACCAAGAATAACCAACGGCATCACCACCAGCACCTTGTTACAGAGTAACAGAGTAACGACTAGAGTAGAGTAGAGAATGATCCAACTCCTAACTCCCATTTTGTAGAAATAATCCGCATAAGAGATCTTCTATATATATATAAAAATGAATCCCTATTTCCCTTGGTCGCGCAAACGGCTGGACTGATTTCGAGAAGAAGAGAGCGAGAGAGAGAGTGAGAAAAAGTTGTAAAAAGAAAAATGATAGAAAGAAATAGAAAAGCGACAGATAATATAAGAGAGAGGAGAGAGCAAAAATAAAGTCGAACAGAGACTGACGATTCTGAACAGAGATGAAGATAAATATTAAAGAGAGAAAAAAAGAGAGAGGATGAGAGAGAATGATAGTATAAGAGAAAGAGAGACGGAAATACAATGGACTCTCAGTGAAATAATTTTTAAAATCAAATTAGTAACAACAAAATGGCCATATTCTATTAATTGAAAATCGTATATGGCAACACTAAATCACATTTGTCACTCACGAAAAGTGTATCTGTTAAAAAAAAAATTAAAATCGGATTAGTAGTTCCTGAGAAACCCTTCAATTTACAAAATGACCAGGTTATGGCAATAAATTGCCATATCTTTTTAATAAGAACATTTATGGCAACACCACATAGCCTATGTTATCCGGAAAGGATGTAGCTTTCTATCGGTGAAAGAATTTTCAAAATCGGTTCAGTACTTTTCGAGCCTATTCGCAACAAACAAACATTCAAACATCATCATCATCACGACCCGTCAATGGCCCTCTACTGAGCCGGGTCTTCTCCTCAGAATGAGGAGGGTATCAGGCTATAGTCCACCTCGGTGGTGGTTCACACACCTTTGAGAACTTTTAGGGAACTTTCAGGAGTGCAGGTTTCCTCACGATGTTTTCCTTAACCGTTAAAGCAAGTGATATTTAATTGCTTAAAACACACATAACTCAGAGTCAGAGGTGTGTCCTGTGTGGGGGATCGAACTCGGACCTCCCGAGTAAGACTTGAAGTCTCAACCACGGGGCCATCACAAACATACAAACAATCAAATCTATCCTCTTTATATAAAAGTGTAGACAGGACAACGTCTGTCGGGTCAGCCAGTAACCAAATAAATACGCCGCCATGACAGTAGGTAATCTTTATTATTAGAATTAGATTCCCTCAGGAGTTATGTTTTAGTCAGTAAACCGCCATACTGTTGGTCTGAGTCTATACTATATACCATTATTTAACAATACAATGAGAAAATACTTGTTTGTTAATAAAATATTATAAAACAGTACAACCTTGAGGTCTGACTATATTTGTCTGAATTGGTCTCTTCACGCGTCACTGGTGTACCTAATAGAGCAAGTAGATGACGTCATTGAAAAAATAAGGGTAAAGAACTTGACTCAGTTATCTTGTAAGTTTAAAATCTGCTACTTATTCCAAACTTCCTAACTAATATTATTATTACGCAGGTAAAACTTAAAAAACGTAGGTACTACATTAATATACTACTTACGCCATCTATTGACGGATAGATGACGTTTGTCTGTCTGTTACACAATCAGGCTTAAATTGCTGAATTGATTTTAAGGAAATATGATTCAGAGATTAAGTAGAGCTTGAGGAATGATATAAAGGCTATGTTTTGTCGCGAAAACCATACTTAAGTGTACGATTTAATCTACTACTTACGCCATCTATTGACTAGTATATTCGTAGTTTCGTATTTTTACAATCTGACTGACTCTAATCTGTGTCGATGTATAGAGACGTCAGTTTTCCATGATATGATTCAAAAAAATTTTTTTTTACATTTTTTTAAAACTATTAATAGAGATCAGTTTCTAATACTTTATTTCAAATATATCCTTCTTGGCAGCTTATTAGCTCAGTCCCGATTGTTGACGAGTAATTTCATGACGTTTGTTACTCAATCACGTAAAAACGACTGAACGGATTTCAATGAAATTTTACACACAAATACCCCGGATTAACATGTAGGTCTATCCCATAAAAAATCAGAGTTCCTGTGAGATAATAATTAAATATATTTTTTTAATAAAATTGAGTATTCTCTCGAATTTAAGTCTAAAGTGCATGATTTTTTTTCTTAAATATTCCTGTGCTTAACTTTCTAGTTGCTAAACTAAAATAGGCTATGCAGTGTATAAATGGCGTATCAACGTCAAAACTGCCTAACTTTGCTAATGGTATGCTACAGTTAAACTTTACAGAGTAATTACTACCATCGTTAGGTAGGTTAGTTGTTTAACCGCAACCCAACCCAGGTCTGTCCATCATAAAAGATGGTCAGACCTGGACTTGAAGAATGTAAATCAGATATGATACAGGATATTCACTTTAATGAGTCCTCAAACTTCTTCTGATTTATAGACACTAAATTTAAAGCTAGTTTCTTGAGTTTCTGATAAAGTTTATGTTAGTTAACTGGTCTAATGTAATTGTTTATACCTATATAAAGTTCTGTACTTTATCTTCTGACTAGTTTATCAGGTACTTTATCAGTAAGTAAGGAAACCGGCCCTTACAATCGTAAAAAATTTAAACGCCAAATAATCCATGTAATTTTAAAGCACCATGACTAAATTTTGAAACATTCGTTACAGTAACTTATCTTAACGAGGATTTCATTATTATAGGTTAACCGACTTCTAAGAAGTTTATAGTAAAATCACTAATACACACTTTAGGCTGCATTTCCACCAGAGAAGTACGTGGGTGTGTAGCGAGAAATGTGTTTGTTAAGAACCCGTGAGGGGATGGGTTAGAGTACTATTCCCCTCTGCCGCCGGGAGAGCATCTCGTAAGAGCCGACTAGTTTGCGAAAGCCAAGTGTCTATCACGCGACTTATCCCCTCCCGCTCCAATCCCATTAATACTGTGGTTGCAGTGGATTCTGTGCTCTTGCTCAGCGTTCACTGGAACTCCTGCATGCTGCTCTGCATGCTGCATGTTTCTCTTCACTCCCCCTCCCCACTCTATCTTCGAGGTTGTAACCCATCGGCAAAACAAGAGAGTATTTCTTGTTTGCATGGGCGACGGTAGCCATTTACCATCACGTAGACCTTCTACTCATTTGTGCCCTATCTACCGTTTAAAAAAATAATAGAAACGATTCACTTACCTAGCCTCACTCAGAGTGTTTCAAATGCTTAGAGCATCATCCTGTTACGATTCCGCAGAAGAAAGATGGCAAAAAGAAGTATCCACAGCGATAGTATAGACTCTGCTGGAGAATAGGGAAACAACGTGATACAAGGTTTCTGTGTAGCTCGTATTCCTTTCTGCAAATCGCCACACTTTAAGATTCATTTCAATATCACCATCAAATAGTCTTAAGAGGCCTTACGTTAAAGAAATATATATTTTTGTAATTACATGTAATAATATAAAAGAATCATAGATTCGATTGGGACCAAATTCTTCTTGAATTTTCTAAATAAGCTTGAAGTTAAAACACTTGCAACTTATTCGTACCTGTGATACTTAGACTAACTATTCTTATAAGAAAGGATTCCTATGTAATATTTGCTATATTTTATATAAATTCATAATTTTATGCAATTCTTGACATATGCTCGTGGGGTGGGAATGAATCTCATAAGAGCCGAGTGACTCAGCACTCCCTTGGTGGTAGAAGATCTGTTCCCCGGCTAGCTTGCGAGCTTACCCCTTCCTCTCCTATCTGAAGCCGTAGAATTCTTCTCTTCATTCCCCTTCCTCACTCTATCTTCGATGTGGCAACGCATCGGCAAAACAACAGTCACTCTCTTGCCCCTAAACTGCCATTAAAAGAATGTTCGACTTTTTATGTTTGTAAAAAAAATATTGCATGGCGTGGAAATGGAGCCTTAAATAGCTGAAAGTAAGTTGAAGGGTCTCCTGGGTAGGAGCAGAGCTCTTTACGTTAACTATCGACTTTGCTATCCAACATTACAATAAATGTATAACATTAATAAGATATCTTATAAACTAGGATGGGATTTTTACTGGAATCTAAATATCCTGGATCTATATTTAGGATACTTCATATTCTGGAATAAAGCACAATTTTTGTGAGTTTTATATTTTTTTTATCGTTTAGAGGTGGTTAGTCGGCACTATCATGCTTTTAAAATAATTTTCTGTCTTATCAGCATGCAGTTGCAAATTTCCCAAATAGTTTCCAGTGTTGCTACCATACAATATTTCAAATTTACTAAAAAAATCTACCTAATTGATAAACAATAATTTGCTAGCGCTGCTATTATAATAAAGCTTAAGAGATAAGTAGAAAAAAGTGATTAAGGCGATTGAACTTCCAAAATGCATTTAAAAAACAAAAGGCTCAAGGTCGATGATGTTCGGCTTGGGTTACCGAAGCTCTATTTAGAGTAAAAACCACAATTATCTCATAGCTATTAAATTAAGAGTTAACCGAAACCGGCTCCAGTCTCATGTTAACTGCACGAATGCGTTAGGGTGGGTGCTCACTGTGAGCTGGTTATATATTTTTGTATGTATTTTCCCTTAAGAAGAAGTGGCTGATCTCTCTGGTGGGATGTGTATGTTAAGAACCAATAGAATCGTTTCATTTGACACATTTTGAGCGTGGTCAGCTTAAGAGACCTAGCACGACGACACTACACTCCAATTGCACTACTTTTTATAATGTTTACTGTGTGAAATCATTTGACAAACTGCCTCAAATCTGTCGAGATAAAGTTTATATATGACTTTTATGGTTTTTTTGATGATAGCTTTACTTATGTTCTTTTTGAGGATAACTGTTACTGTCTATATTTATAAGTTCAGATCCGAAAGTTTAGTTTTTTCGTTAACTTTTATAATATTCATCAATTGAGGATTGAGAGGTTTTTGAACCTGGTTTTCGTATCATATGTATCTTCAAATTTGTATGTTTCTGATATAAATAATCAAATCTATAATTGAAAAAATATATCTTAGTTTTTGGTGAACCATAAACAAACAGACATAACTTAAACTGTACTTGTAGTTTGTTTAAACGCATACATCTAAAGTCATGTGATCTAAATTAGCATGTTAATCTTTACATACAAATAATTTACATATATGACAAGTATGATGGCTAACGTCATATCAACACCGTTATTTTTATTACTACCAACTAGTAAAGCCAATTTTTTTCATCGAGTCAAAACTAAATAAATCATTATTTATTTTAAAAAATATAATAATTAATTAATTATTATATTAAAATAGTAATATAGTTAAAAATGTATAAATAATGTAAAACATTTATATTTAATTATTTTACTAACTATATTTTTTATACGCTTTAATTATATACTAGCTGATTATCTCTTCTTCACTCACACACTCACTCATTTATTTATTCAGACTATGAATATATCTCATCGTTAAGACAGCGTTCATAGGAAACGTTTTCATTCAACCGTTTTTTCTCTGACTTACTTTGCTAACCCGACTACCACCAAAAAGTCTTTTCATTTTTCGGGATAATATATAGCCTATGACACTCACAAATAGTGTGGCTTTCTATTGGTAAAAGAATTTTTAAAATCGGTTCAGTAAATCCAGAGATATCATTCTACAAACTCATAAACATCTTTGTAATATTAAGTATACGTCTAGAGTTCAGACTCAAAAAATCAATTTAGTGTCCGAAATTAAAAAAACGGCGTATAGTGTATAACGTTCTTAAGAGCATAGAGTGGCGTGGGGCTCGTAGTTTAGTGAATGAAATGGTCCATAATTGGCCTGCTGGCTATTGGATGGACCTTAAGGTTTGTTCCTACGATAATGTAAATGATAAACATAATTTTTATATTTAAACAATTATTTTAAAAAAATCTGTCCTACGTAAACCTTACGTAAACCTCGATAAAGAAAATCAAGCATTAGTTATACTACACTACATTTTTAAAAATTTCATTACACTATCCTTACTAATATGAGAGTATATAACTCGGAAATTTATAATAAGAAGGAGGAGGAGAGGGGATATATTGAAAAACACTATAAGAGACTATTGAATGGACTATTGGGTAAACGCAATGTAGATACTGCTACTGAACCGATAAACAACTAAACATCTCTTACAATTACGCCAGGAACCTAAGTTGTGCCTTGGATTTGTGACCAAGGTGTAGGCTTAAAGACTAAAACACTCGCCTCCACTGCCCAGGTTATCTGTTTAAACCTAAGGTTAGATTAACCTAAGCCTAACATACGCGCTGACGTATATGGATTATTATTATTTTTTTACGCAAAATCTACTGAATGGATTTTAATGTAACTTTATAATAATATAGCTTGCACATCAGAATAACACATAGGCTATAATTTATAAAGATATTGTGTGAATTTTCCAAAATATGAGGATAAGTGAGCAGTAAGTAGTAAGAAAGCTCGCTCGTGTGTAGTGGCGTGCACTGCAGTGTGTTTGTGTGTGTGTGCGCGTTACAGCTACACGTATCACGTATATAATATATAATGGAAAAGTTTATCTATACTATTATATAAAGAGGAAAGATTTGATTGTTTGTATGTTTGTTTGTTTGTTGCGAATAGGCTCTAAAAGTACTGAACCGATTTTGAAAATTCTTTCACCGATAGGAAGCTACATCCTTTCCGGGTAACATAGGCTATGTGGTGTTGCCATAAATACTCTATTAAAAAGATATGGCCATTTAAGTGCCATAAGGTGGTCATTTTGTAAATAGAAGAGTTTCTGAGGAACTACAAATCAGTTTTAAAAAAAATTTTCACCGATAGAAAACTACACTATTCGTGAGTGACAAAGGTGATGTAGTGTTTAAATATAAATAGAAATTAATCTTTAAACTTTCTATTGGTTGTCAAGCCGCAAGTACTGCTCGGCATCCTGCCTAGATTGTATGATATTATAGCTTTGAGTGTTATTGCGTATCGTCGTAAGAACATGTCCGTATAATGCGTTTTGTTTCGGGTACAATGAAACATCTTTATTATTCACGCTACAAAGTAGTATGATTATGAACAGTTGTGTAATTTATGTTATATTACTCTTTATTCTTTGTAGTCGTGGGTTTGATAACATTAGCCTTTTCTAACCTTTTTTAATAGGTAGCTATTATTTTTCGGTAGTAAAACCTTCAAGATGAAACTACGATTAAGCCTTGATCATAAAACAAAATATAAATGTAAAATAGTAAATAATAATAGACTAATTCCCAAACACATAACGGCCACACAGCTTGACATGCACTTCACCCCCACGTCGATAGATGGCGTAATTGTGTTAAGTATTTTTTTCCCGACAAAACATGGGCTACATCCTTCCTCTAGCTCTACTTTATCTCTGTATTATATTTTATTAAAATCTGTTCAGTGATTTAAGCCTGATTGTGTAACAGGCAGACAGACGCCTATCTATCTGTCAATAGATGGCGTAAGTAGTATATTAAATCACATTTTCGTTTGTTTAGTTAGTACTTTTCAGTATTTTCAACGTTTCTTAATAGTTTTTACAGTTTCACGTATATATAGTTGCTCAGGGTCACCTTTTCCCAAACTTTGATTGTTTTAAAGTCTGCATAGTATCTCGTGGTTCAAATAACAGAACCAGCTTCGAGGGGGAAAAATCGATTACTAAATAATCGTTTATTCTCACTTTTAAATAAATCGATTATCTAAAAAATAATCGATTTTTTGTCTCACTATTCAAAAATTGCATTTTTTCGTACTTTTAAAATTACCAATTAACTTTTTCAACCTAAATAACGAGGAAATAATTTTATTCAGAATTATACATACTAATTTTGAGAACTATTAAAATGTGTATAAAACAAAACGATTAATACAAAAGAATTGACTACTTATTGGTCTCAAAAATGAAATACAAAAGTTTTTGTTTAAATGTTGTTTAAACATTAACACAGATGTCTAATATCATAGAACAAAAATAAAATTAAACAATAATTACAAGAAATAAATCCACCTTTTAAAGACCTAAATCCTTATTTAAAATCGATTATTAGTATTTCGATAATCTTTTATAAGTAATAATCGATTAATTTTAAAATCGAATATTTCTTCACATCCGTGATTTAATGCAAAACCTTAAATAATATGGAAAAATTAATTTCATCAAATAAATCTTGTTTTAAAATTGGATGACAAACAAACATTATGTACAATTTATAATATTTTTATTACAATAACCGTTAAATTTATAAGTGAACTGTATAACGCCATAGTTATATTAATGGTGTTCATCGCAGTTTCTGTTTTTATTTTCTCATTCTCATTATTGTTATTTGTTACTGTACATTATTGTACAGTGCGTAACTTTTTATATCTTACTTTTACAAATAAACTTATGAATACACTTTATTATTACAATATTTTTAATAAACCCTAGAAACATTACGAGAAAAATAAACATTCGTCGATTCGACGGTACTTAAGCTTTTATAGGACATTGTATAAAACATCAATGAACTATTGTCATAGATAAGAGAGAAATTATACCCATTACAGCAATACGTATTCACATGCAATTTAGACTGAAGCGAGCAGTGCCTGGGGCTAGAGACCAAGAAGCAGTTTTAAAACTCTCACCACTCGACTTCGCTAACTACAATAAAGTAAACTTACGATTACGTGGAGATTTCCATGTATACTTAGTACGCGGACACACCAGAGAGACTGAGACTAATCTATCGCTCTAAAGGTTATATATTGTGTTCACGTCGGAATACTTGACAAAATGTAAAATGACTTAACCTACTTTATTAATAATATAACATACTCTTAGAATGATTTTACCAAAAAGTTCAACTGCAACATTCATTAGTAGACCCAGAGTTCATTGGAACCGCAGCATTACTGGGATGGGAGAGGGGCCCACATGCGACTCGACCGGAACACGTCAAAGACACTTGACAGTCGGACTCGCATGCTGGTGGTCGCAAGCTAGTCGGGGAACAGATCCCCTACCATCAATGGGGGAACTGGATCGGTTCTTACTAGATGCTCTCCCAGCGGCAGAGGATAATTGTATTGTTATGTATTATTGTAAACACCGTAAACATACGTCAATTTGACGTGGTTATTAATTATACAAACCAGTAGGATTTTACATTTTAAAAACCATAAAATCCGATCGCAGCAAAACCTACCGGAAACAAATAATAATTAATTACAGTATTTCGACCACTCTACAATATTACTGTAAATTACTTTTTATCTACATAACAACAACTTTCGCGACAGGAAGTGTCCTAGTTCATATTCAAAGAAATATAAAGATAAATTAAATTGTAAACGGGAGTAACGGAAGTGAAACAATGTGCACTCGCCTTAACGCGTCGTTCCCACGCACTTTCTATACAATACTTGCAACTTGTTTTTTATTAATTTTTTCCTTTTATTTAAAAAAATTAAGCATTTCATGGATACTTTTTTAATCTACATTAAGTACTACTAACTGTTCTCCAACTTACTTTGCAAATCCGACTAACACGAAAAAGTCTATTCATTTGTTCGGGTTAATATATAGCCTATAACACTCGCAAATAATCTGGCTTTCTATTAATCTAAATCGGTTACGTAGATCCAGAGATTACCCCCTACAACCTCACAAGCTTTACCTCTAATCCATACAAATAAATATAATTAGAGTGTCTGTTTGTAATATTAAAATAACACACGGTACATATACCAACAACTACATTTTTTATTATTTTTGCCTGTCTGTTTGTTCCGGCTAATCTCTGAAATGGTTGGACCGATTTTGACGGGACTTTCACTGACAGATAGCTGATGTAACAAGGAGTAACTTAGGCTATTTAACATCTCGCTACGACCCATAGGAGTGGAGCAACACGCGAATGAAGTAGCGCGGGTCGGCTAGTAATAGAATTTCTCTCAAGAATTTGCTCTTGAAAGGTGGTTCCTTATAGTAGACATTGTCTAAAGTAGTACAAGTGGTGTAGTTTAATAAGTATTTATTACGTACTTGGATAGTATCAAGCAGTGGATGATGTGTTAAAATTGTGGGAATGATTTCCGAAATTTAAAATTACAGACAAATATTTTAATTACTTTTATTAGTTATCTGTTACCATGTAACGGTTATATGTTAGACAGACAGAATATAAAGACAGACATAGTAGCTATACCGGAAATCGTGAGCTACATACACTTACTGTATATGTTAATTAGAAAAAGCTAGAATTTAGTTATTTTTAGTTTGAAAGGTAATTTAATCGAGATGGTTCTTAGCTATGTATTGTGAAGATCTGTTCTGCCTTATAATATTAATATATTGACAATTATAACAATCTTGTAACCATGGCAACACACATTGCTTACACTGAGTACAGGTGAAACAGAAAAATAGAATAGAGTATTAAACTTTTTGAAGGTAGATAACAGTTTATAGTTTATCTATCATCTGTTTTTTTATTGCATTTGAATATTAGTTAAGTCTGTATTGACTGTTGTTTTTATATTTTGTTTTCAACAATAAAAAACTATCGACATATAGAAGTTATTATCGATTATTCTAAATCTATTGCGAGTAGGTAAATTTTAATTATATTTATATATATAAATTTTAAAAAAAAATGTTTTTGAAAATTCTGAAAGAAACAATTTCAGAAACAAATACTTACCTATAATTGTATTAAAAAAATTCTGGATACTTTGATTTAATTTTTATTACTTTTCTGATTTCATATTTATACACTTAATTATACACTGTCGTAGTTCAGCTACTTTTTTATTATAGAAACTAACGTGGTAATTAGTCATTTTTAAAACTATGCAAAACGGTAACACTCACGTATTATTGTGGTAGATTGGTACTACAGTTTCGATCGCATTGGGCGATCTTCTCAGTGTTTGCCGAGCGGCCACCGCGAGCGCGTCCACTGGCTGAAGAAGATCGCCCAATGCGATCGAAACTGTAGTACCAATCTACCACAATAATACGTGAGTGTTACCGTTTTGCATAGTTTTAAAAATTCAGCTACTTTATTATAAATATTTATAAATTATATACACAAATGTTCATCATTTATCATTATTAGTAAAAACAACATTAAGCGCTTTTATTTAAAAATTAATTTATAAATTATAAGCAATAAGCGAAGAAACGGAGGCCCATAATATTACCAGTGTTTACTAATTTAAACATTTATTCATATTTTTCTCACCTTCAATAAACTTATTCACAAATAACATATAAAAATGACAGGAAATGAACTATAATATTCATATAAAAGTATAAATAATTAATGTAAATGTAGAATATTAGCAAAAAGATATCAACACTACGAGAGTAATAAAGATTGTTTAACTGATATAACAGGTCGAAATTGTTAAGTGTGTACTGTAATTATATTCAAAGGTTCTGTATATAAAACAATTAAGTATATAATATATATGTCAAAACATGTTAACCTAACCTAAGGCTAACCTAACCTAAACTTAATCTAAGGTTGTGTTAACACATCTAAATACAATGTAGAGACTGGTATAGAAAACCATAAAAACATTCATAATAAATAAGACGTAAGTGATCCTTAATCCGAGAACTCCAATGTCCGTAATATAGCGACACACTATTTGTTACACTTCAACTCCAGGTGATGTTCACTCAAAGAGATTTGTCAGGAGGCTAAAGTGTACTGCTGTGTCGGGGGATATAAAGGGACTAGACAATGGTAGCAATGCCCCTCCACTAGTGGGGAGTAGTAAATCATCTTTTACTCGTTTCAGACTGTTAAAAATCGTTGAACATTAAAATTACGCGACGAAAGTGATGATTAATTTTCTTTATTATTATCCGAAGTAAATCAACAAATAGGAAATGAGGCGCTGGCGTCGCGATTAATCGATAATCGTTTACTCGTTTGAGGCTGTCAAAAATCTTTGAATATAAATTCGCGATGGAAGTGATAATTACTAGCCCGACACGGCCTTCACTATATTATCCTACCCCAACTATATACTATGTAGTCATACTAACATTGCACACCCCTTTTAGCCCCTTAAGGGATTTTTTTCGAAAAAATATTTTACCCCTGTTTCATGACTTCCAATGAAGGACCTTCATACTGAATTTCATTTCAATAACTTCAAAAACGGCAGAGTTTCATACTAACTTTGCACCCCCGTTTTACTCCCTTAGGGGGGTGAATTTTCAAAAATCCTTTCTTAGTGCTCCCCTACGTTATAAAAGGAACCCCTGTGCAAAATTTCAAGTTTCTAACCCTTATAGATTAGGCCCTGCATTCTCCTTTTGATATATATAGAGAGATAGATAACAAACGGTGTGGCAAAATCGCGATAATAAAAATTCTTTATGACGTCATTCAGACAGCAGCACCGACAAAATTACAACATGTGTATATCATTAAATTACTAAGGGGATATCAAAAAGATTTAACTCATAATTATACAACCTATAAGTACTTTTCACTTTTTTCATACACAGATACTGTCTATGTTCGTAGAAGGGACGCTCTAAGGAATTTAAGTATTAATAAAAATATATTTTGGCAACACCGTTTATAAATCAGTGTTCACGGGTAGTTTCTATTATATTATTTCAAGTATACCCACGTGTAGATAATATATAACCTTTAGTGCGAGAGTTAGTCCGTCTGATATTGTCGCGTAGTGTACATGGAAGTTAGTGTTATAGAGTCGTGGTTAAGGTCAACCTTCTTTAGGTCCACGTAAGTTTACTTTTTTATCTATTGTATTTAGTGTTCGAGCAGCGAAGGAGAGCGTTGTAATTATATAAAAGGCATTTAACCGTACACCTTACTTAAATTATTATTTAACCCCAAAAATATTATGATCTTTTAATTTATAAATAAGCGAGTGTAAATTATTTAATATATTTGCATCATTAATTTTATAACTTAGTAGCGGTTATATTTATTACATTAATATACGGGGAAAATATTTGATAGCGCCACTTAAACTGTTTCCTTTACTTAATTACAGACCCTCGCTTCGATGACACATCAATTCTTTTTAATCGATTAAGTTGAAATTTTGCTTGACAATTCATGGTTAGCTAAATGACGCCATTGTATACCTACCACTCCCTCTCTCTTCCCATTACTGCTGCGGTTCCAATGAACACCGGGTTCTAACTTGAGGTCCATGGAATCCACTGCAGTCTTCGCTCCCACTCCTCACTCTATCTTCGAGGCGACAACACATCGACACGACGGTTCGGGCGACGGTGGCCACTTTCCATCAGGTGGACCGTCTACTCGTTTGTCCCTTGTTATAAATTTTTATAAATACCAAGATGGCGGGTCAATTATATATTTTATACCCCCATGGCTCAATGTGTGGTATCAATTTGAAGCGTCAGTAGCTCAGTGGTTCGGGCGTTGGATTCACGATCAACAAGTCGTGGGTTCAAATCCCGGACATTGGACTACTGGCGTGGCCCACTCCGGACACAAGCTATTTATTAGCTTACTAGGAGGGGTAACGGGAATACTTGTAGTATGTGATCCATACTGCTAGTAATCTTTTAAAAAAAAAAAAAAAAAAAAATTGATACGATTTGCTGAGAAGACAAAAAACCTAAATACCACTCACCATTTTTAGGGCCTATTGTTTTTAGGCAAACTGTTGTCGATGTTGTACTTCAAGAGTACTCTATAGCTGAAGTTAATAATCAATCTTAATCCAAAATCTTTGGGTTATTGATTAAAAGTAGACTCCAGATGGAAAAATTAAATTTGGAATCTATTTTCAATCTTTCTGTGTATCTTTATTTTGCTTATTTTTAATGACACGGGGATGGGGGATCTGCATGGTGATTACGTCAGCGATACAAAAATAAATACGCACATCGAAACGTGAGGGGGCGAGAGATTTATAATTGCAAAAATATGCTTACGTTTTCATCACGACCCTTCAATGGCCCACTGCTGAGCCGGATCTCCTCCACAGAATGAGGAGGGTATAAGCCCATAGTCCACCACGCTGGCTTGATACGGGTTGGTAGACTACACTTTTGAATAAAATGGAGAGCTCTCAGGAGTGCAAGTTTCCTCACGAGTCTTTTCTTCACCATTAAAGCAAGTATAATTCAGAAAAGTCAGAGGTGTGTGCCAGTGTGGAGGATCGAACTCGGACCTCCCGAGTAAGACATTGAAGTCTCAACCACTGAGCCATCACTGCTTACTGGGCAATCACTGCTTTGGAATGTACTTATTTTCAATCCAATAAAAAATCCAATTTCAGCTGATAGAAGACATGCCGAGCTCTATGGCGATTAAAACATGTTCCTGGAAGTTTGTCTTAATATAAAAAGTATAATAAAACGTTGAACGTCGTCCGTAGTATATTTTATAGTATGTTTGAAGCACTTCCTCGACACTATAAGGATATTAGCCGCGTCAAAGGCGATCATATTCAATTATAGAGTGCAAGCCGCACGGCGCAGGGCTGACCACATCCTGCGTTTTATGCTCTCCCAGGAATTACCTGTTTCGATCACTACGACTATAATATACAATGTATCCACACTTTTACTATATTACCCTCAACTATGTTACCATGGTTACGTGTACACGTATATTAAATAGTAGAAATATTGATTAAGAACTGATTATGTGTGTCTATCGTCATCGATATCTATGGCTTAGTCGTGCGTGATCTCTCAAGGAGTGAAGTAGTCTCTATATAGTGTTGTGTGAGGTCACGTGAGTACCTTACAATCTAGTTGCCACGTCTTCTGTTAGGTTAGGTTTAACCTTGGGTTTAAACAGAGAGCTTGTTAGAACTCTGTTATAAAAGCTCTCTAACCCTACACCTTGGTCATAAGTCCAAGGCACTGCTTAGGTTTCTCTCGTAATTATTAGAGATCATAATTGATTAATTATCGGTTCAGTAGCAGTATCTACGTTGCGTCTACCCAATAGTCCATTCGATATCATCCCCCCTCTTAGTGTTCTCCAATATTTCATTAAAATCCTCGACAAGTACGAGTGAATTAAATTACAATTAGTATTTTATTATAAAATCGATTTTTTTTCAAAGAATCATCAATCTCTATAATAGCAGTTGCATATATGAGATTGGAATATTTCAGAACGAATCGTGTGAATGAAAGAGAAAATATTTATTTTATTTTATTCGCACCCACACATTTTTGAGGCTCGTCTGGGACGTCGGAATAAAGTCTATCGTGGACTCAAGAAATTAACCAAAAGTATTTAAATAAACTTCATCTAATTTAAATATTCCTATTTTCCTATTCCTCAGAAGGAATGAACTCGATCACAACAGAACGTATTCTAATTTGAATGATTAATTTAAATATTCATAATATTGTGAAAACTCAATTACTTACAGTTGGTGAACTCTATTATATCCTCACCTTCTCTTATAAATTATAGTCTATGTGTTATTCTGATGTATAAGCTATATTATTGTGAAGTTTCATCAAAATCCATTTTGTAGTTTTTGCGTGAACATTCTTAATAGCTGTGATGACCCAGTGGAGGAGACGTCAATGTCTTACTCGTGAGGTCTCGTACTCGTACTCGTACACACACCTCTGACTTTTCTGAGTTATATGTGTTTTAAGCAATTAAATATTACTTGCTTTAACGATGAAGGAAAACATTGTGAGGAAACCTGCACTTTTGAGAGTTCCCTAAAGTTCTCAAAGGTGTGTGAAGTCTACCAACCCGCACTGGGCCAGCGTGGTGGAGTATGGCCTAATACCCTCCTCATTCTGAGGAGGAGACCCGGGTCAGCAGTGGGCCATTGAAGGGTCGTGATGATGATATTATTGTTGCAGGTGGGGCCATAACGACCCGATGATTAGAAAATGCAAACTAAAAACATTAATCTCATCCAGGATCAAAGGAATAAAGACCCCTGTGATATACAAGTAAGTCATATTATATGTCAAAATATATAATTTTTGCTCTTGTTATATTTATTTATTTATTAGAGTAGTTACAGCATCGCCGTAACACAATACACAATCCTAATCTAATTAAAATCTAAATATTTCTAGGTGTTAAGACATTACAGGTATACATCATTTACCTTTAAACGATTTATGATAAGAAAAAAAATATATTTTTACCTTTACAATATTATATATATAGAAGAGAGTTTAACAGTTTAAAGAAAGAAAAAAAAGAAAACATTACAATTTACCTTTTAATTTCAAAATGTAAAATCTAATTAATTTTGTATAATCAGCGCCATCTATTATATCAATATTTCATGAACAGAAACTTCACCACTTGTATTTACAAACATTTTCCTGGATATGATATAAAAATTTATTATAATCTATATAATTAAAAAAAATGTAATATATTTTTTATTATTATAATTACGTATTTCGCTTACTTCGTTCGCGTGTTACTCCGCTCCTATGGGTCGTAGCGAGATGTTGAAAAGCCTAAGTTACTCCTTGTTACATCAGCTATTTGCTAGTGAAATTGCCGTCAAAATCGGTCCAGCCATTTCAGAGATTAGCCGGAACAAACCGACAGACAAATATTTGTAAAAAAAAAATGTTACTACACTCTCCAATTTTATTTATTTCTAGATTTTTCTAGATTTAATAAGTTAGTTTAGTAAGCGCCATCTATACTTACATTATAAAAACTCTCAGAACATACACAGTTATAGCGTTGTTTGTAAATGTGCCAACAGATGGCGTTGCTGTTAATATATGCGAGTAAACATTGTAATATTAAAATTGAATTAATTTATGTTTTCAGAAAATAGGGCGTCAAGATGTGGAGTCAGTGAACCAGCAGCAGCAGGGAATATCAAACCAAGTCACGAGCGTTTCCACGTATTGCGGTCAGTATGAAAATTGTATTAAATTCATCAGATGCTCCTTCTGTGAACTACTTTGTACTGTCTGCTCACTGCTTGTAATGGAATCGGACCTTTCGACTTATTTAAATGTTTTGCATAAAGTTTAATATCTAATGAAAGTCTGCTCGTATATGTATTGATTGTTCTGAGAAAAAGTGTATTGTTCATCGCCATGTTGCCTAAGCTAAATAGCTTGTGTTAGGAGCGACCTATCGATCATAAATCTGACTGACCCTATTGACTTACACTATATAGATATGAACATTCTTACAGGAAATTATAATTTGCATAATTATTACTATATACATATTATACACTACTCGCGAAGTTGAACGAAGTTAGAAGAATACGTTAGGTAATGTAGAGAAAAAAATAATAAATAAATCATTATCATCCCAACCCATTTATAGCTCACAGCTGAGCCGGGTCTCCTCTTCAGAATGAGGAGGGTATTAGGCTATAGTCCACCATGCTGGTCCAGTGCGGGTTGGCAGACTTCACACACCTTTGAGAACTTTAGGGAACTCTTAGGAGTGCAGGTTTCCTCACGATGTTATCCTTCAGCGCTAGCAAGTGATATTTATTGTTTAAAACACGCAAAGTCAGAGGTGTGTGCCTGTGTGGGGGATCGAAGTCGGACCTCCCGAGTAAGGCATCAATGTCTTAACCACTAGGTCATCACTGCTGTATCGTATGTAATAAATTAAATTAAAAAAACCACTATTCATAAAGTTGAACGATGTTAAACGAATACGTAACTTTACCTCGCCTCGGGCGACTTCCATTTGTTTTTTTTTCCTTGTGTAGTAGTGTAGCGGAGGCTTAAGAGTTTTCTACCTTAGAAAAAAATAGTAAAAAAAAATAAAGATAAATTTGGTTAACAGTTAACATATTGAACACGTAAATAAAGGTATGTCTCAAACTTATAACATAACTAGAGATGGCGATGCGAATCGATTTTCGAACTACAAAAATCGATATACAGAACTGAATCGATCCAGTGAATCGATATTTCACCATAGTAAATCGATATTCGTTTTTTTTTTCTAAAAATTGACTAATTGGCTGCTGAGTTTATGAAATTAGTTTTGGCTACAATGACCTTTTTTATTGCTCTTCACATCAGTGGGTATAATAAAATCTCACTTTACATCAGATGATCGTTTTTTTTGCTTTAGGAAGCACAATATTTACATTCTAAATTCAAACTCCATTTTTGCGGAATCGATTTTTTTGGTCTCGATTTTTTTTGTGAACCGATTCATAATGTTTTCATTCGAATTAATTTAAAAATAGCCATCCCTCTTTATAACTAAAGTAAACCGAAATAAAGTTCAATTTTTAGAATGTCAATAAAGTTCTGAATCTCGTGTAAAACTTCGCCTCGAATATTTACATTTATTATAACAATTAGCATATCCAAAATTAAACAAAGAATCTCTAGAATTCAACGTCCTTGCCTAGCTGTAGCAGCGACGCACACATAGACAACTCTATGCGTATGCGTGTGTTTGTGTGTGTAGTCAACAGCAACACCAGCGCCACGCGGCGATGCGTGACCCGAAACTTAAACAGATTCTAATCTATCCTTCAATGAATCCGACGAACAATTGAATCTTTTTACATATTTATCTATTTTAATATTAATACAAACATTTTAAATATTTTTTATCTGTGAAGTGAAAGTGTTTTAATTAATTATCTGTGTTAGTGTTTATACAAACTGGATCGCAGAAATGTATTTGGATATCCTCCAGATGTCCTTTATTTTATTGGTAAGTACTAAGTATACTATAAAACTAACCTCAAAATAATTTTCCCGCGTATTGAAAAACTAGTCGACCCGCGCGACTTAGTCCGTTTGATGCTCCGCTCCTATTGGTCTTAGCGTGATGATATATAGCCTGTAGCCTTCCTCGATAAATGGGCTATCTGGCACTGAAAGAATTTTTCAAATCGGACCAGTAGTTCCTGAGATTAGCGCTTTCAAACAAACAAACTCTTCAGCTTTATATATTAAAGTATAGATTAGTTTACAAAAGCAGTTCATAGATGGCGTTATCATACAAATAAATATTTTTAAGAAAATAATCTGCTATTGAATTTTGTTTATTTTTTTCGATAAAACTTGTATTTAATAATTTTAGTTTACAAACATAGTTCATAGATGGCGTTACACCGCATGTTAACACGAGTTCATTCGCTCTACTTTATTTTACTACGAAAACTAAGCCATTTGTCTGTATTCTTCCCGCTCTTTTATAAGTTTAAAAAAAACTAAATAAAAGTTTTTAAACAATTGCAATACTCAAGGCATTGTTATAATTATATTAATAGGATTGTTTAAGAAGTTTGCGTGATCGTTTGAGAGATTGCTGCATGCGATGTCGGTGGTGAACCTTGAGTGGTGAGGTTTGTCTGTTCATTGTTACAACAAAAATTATGCAAAACTAGTAAGTAACTCCCGATTCACGTCGCTGTTAAAATATGTAAAAAAAAAATTTTTTCTCCTATGTTTATTCCAGAATCGAAAAGGTTTTACACCGTATAGCCCTGTCTTTAGTTACATTTTGATTCAAATATTAGTCTTGGGTAGTTCGCGAACGACCTAGTTCAAAAGAGCGCTCCTTTAGGTGAACTATACGAACTAGTTCGTCGCTTATCCGCTCTTAGTTCTTTTTAGTTCTATATTTTTTTTAAATTGAATTAATCACTTTTAGGGATGTTTATGTTACATCCATACTTGACTACTTGTTATCTATAAAAATATATGTGTAAGAAATAAAAATAGTGGATTATTTCTAATAAAAAATTGATATATATCTATATATCTAAATGGTGATAGAAATATCATAATATTGTTCATAAACATCGATATTTCTAAGATCGATGTTTCACTTTTGAGAATATTTATATTTTCTTTCCTTCATTTATTATTTTCAGTAAATTATTTTAAAAAAGAACTATCAAACTCAAAAGACCTAAAAAACTAGTTCGCCTTTGGATTGTGAACTGAATAGAGCTCTCATTGGTGACCGACTAGGTCCAAGACTAAAAAAAAGACAATTTTATTCGTTCGTTCGAACTAAGGAACTCAAAGGAGTGCTCTTTTTGATGACCGATTGGGCCTAAGACTATCAAATATGCCACAGACAATACAGCATCAGTGTTAATAACTTTAAAAAATGTTTCTCCCTAAAAGGGAAAAATAAAGTTGGCAACAGTGTATAAGACGACAATGTTGTCATACGTAATGGCACCAAAAAGTGCTGTCACCCTTTTCACCTAGGGTATAAAAAATATCCTACGCCTTTCAAATATACACAAAAAAAATAGAGTTGTGAACAAACATACAAACATGAATTTTATATGTCAAAAAAGTGTTACCTTCGATTTTACTACTAAAATACAGATAAACCCAAACTAAATTGAAGCGTAGGCGAATATAATTGGTGCTGTTTCTAAGAAGCCTTTGCCTTATGAAATGTTTATGTATGTGGAGAAACGTTATGTAACTATATAGTATATTATACTAACGTCACGCCATCTATCGGATGCGGATATAACCTCGATAACATGTTGAATGTCTATAAACTATCTTACACAGCCATCTGTTAGAAACTTACAGAAATGAACATTATTTTAAGTTTAGTTAGGGGACGGGTTAGAATACTATTCCCATCTACCTCTGGGAGAGCATCTCGTTAGAGCAGAGTAACCCAGCACCTCCTTGGTGGTAGGAGATCTGTTCCCAGACTGGCTTGCGATCGCCAGCATGCCAATCCGACTGCCAAGTGTCATAGACGCGTTCCGGGCTAGACTTACCCCCTCCCTCTCCAGTCCCATTAATGCTGCGGATCTGGTGGAATGTGGGCTCTTCCTTAGCAGCTCTTCCGCTGAGATCGTAACATTTTTCTTCACTCCCCT
This sequence comes from Limenitis camilla, assembly GCA_905147385.1. Classification (NCBI taxonomy): domain Eukaryota; kingdom Metazoa; phylum Arthropoda; class Insecta; order Lepidoptera; family Nymphalidae; genus Limenitis; species Limenitis camilla. The sequence goes on from LR990238.1 coordinate 14,101,240, forward strand.
TCCCCACTCTATATTCGAGGATGCAACGCATCAGTCCATGGGCAATGGTCAGGAGGTCAGTGGTTCAGGCGTTGGATTTACGGTTGATAAGTCGTGGGTTCAAATCCCGGACATTGGCCCACTCCTGACACAAGCATTTTACCTTACTAGGAGGGGTAAAGGGAATACTATTAGTGTGTGATCCATACTGCTAGTATTCTTTAAAAAAAAATATATAGGCCACTTACCATCAGGTGGACCATCTGCTCGTTTGCACCTTATCTACCATAAAAAAAGTAACCCATCTCTCAAGCTGGACCTAATTACACACAGTGTAACATTTCAATATAGTTACTAGACGCTGGGTTAAAACAATTTTGTAACCTGTCCTATCTTTTGAGATGGGGGAAATTACACACAGTTGGGAGTTACTGGACACTGGACTAAAACAGTCAAACTAAACTTAAAAGACAGACAAGAATCTTATTATTATGATATAAACTTCGCGGTCAAGCCATTTTTTTATTTCAAAATCACCGACAAGGAAGTAATATATTGATCCACTTGTAATACGTAATTGCTGTCCGCCTACGCACAAAATGATATAGTTTCGAACAATACATATTTGGTATTGCTTAATAAGCCGTAAAAAAAGTTAATATCTTTATACCAAAAACGGTCCTAGATACAAAAAGTTGCCACAGTAAAGGACATTGTTTTTATGACCTCGTTATAAATTGCGTAATCCGTTTTAGAAAAAAAATATTTTTTTTTTGCTTTTAAAAAGGTAACTTATTTTTAGTGGTAGACTGTAGGGTTACCATTAAATGTGATAGTTTTTAAAAAGTAAGTCACAGCATTAATATTGAAGGTCTTAATATAAAAAATAGTTTATGTGGAGTAGTTCAGTTAAGTGACAGTGGACTGAAATTGGTACGAATAGCAGTGGAATAACGGTGGAATAACGGTGGAATGACAGTGGATTAAATGGAGAATGATAGTGGAGTTTGGATGATGTGACAGTGGATTTGAGTCAAAGTGAGGATAGAATAACAGGGAGTGAGGATAGAATGACAGTAGATTGAAAGTAGATGAGGGTGGAGTAGGCATGGAATAAGGACGAAATAACGATGAGTGACAACGTAATCAAATTGAAATAAATTTAAAGTGACGATAGAATGGCAGGAAGTGAGGATAGTGTATTAGGGATTAGGATTAAATAATAGTGAGTAACAATAGAATTAAAATAGAATGAATTTAAAGTGAGGATAGAATAACAGGGACTGAGGATAAAGTGACAGTAGACTGAAAGCAGATGAGGGTGAAGTAGGGATGGATAAGGACGAAATAACGATGAGTGCCAACGGAATTAAATTGAAATAAATTTGAAGTGAGGATAGAATAACAGGGACTGAGGATAGAATAACAGGGACTGAGGATAGAGTGATAGTAGATGACGGTAAATTAAGGATGGAATAAGGGCGAATAAAGGTAAGTGACAATAGAATTAAAATAGAATGAATTTAAAGTGAGGATAGAATAACAGGGACTGAGGATAGAGGCGAATAAAGGTGAATAAAGGAGATAAGGGCGAATAAAGGTGAGTGACAATAGAATTAAAATAGAATGAATTTAAAGTGAGGATAGAATAACAGGGACTGAGGATAGAGTGATAGTAGATGACGGTGAATTAAGGATGGAATAAGGGCGAATAAGGGTGAGTGACAATAGAATTAAAATAGAATGAATTTAAAGTGAGGATAGAATAACAGGGACTGAGATAGAGTGATAGTAGATGACGGTGAATTAAGGATGGAATAAGGGCGAATAAGGGTGAGTGACAATAGAATTAAAATAGAATGAATTTAAAGTGAGGATAGAATAACAGGGACTGAGAATAGAGTGACAGTAGATTGAGGGTAGATGACGGTGAAGTAGGCATGGAATAAGGGCGAAAAGGCGAAACAATTGTGAGTAAAAATGAAATGAAATTAGAATTAATTTAAAGTGAGGATAGGGTGATAGTAATTTGAGAGTGCAGTAAGAATGGAATAAAGGCGAAATGATGAAGTGACCGTAAGATTGAAGAAATGCATAATGTGGTTTGAATGACAGTGAAACTATAGTGGATAGATAGTGGATTAAGTAGAGTGAGGTTGGATTGGCAGTGAAATATAATGAAATGGAAATAAATACCGTTAATTTTTAACAGATAATGGATTTAGTCGAAAAAATGGTAATATAATAGTGACAACGATGACTTAATTATTAAATATCAGTTTAATTTAGACCTCAAGTAAAACCACTGGTAGTTAATTATTCCAATGAAAATAAAAGTGACAGCTCTATTATAGAGTTGTGTTGGTGTGTGGGACGATATTGACTCTCACGAAACAAAATTTCAAGGTTCATTAATTGGTACCTTTTTACCATCACGAACCTTGGTGTCTTGGTAGCCCCGCTTTGCTGAGGTCATGGAAGTGCTAAATAAAACCTTTTTTTTTTAACGATGGAAGATGCTTTTACGCATCTTCTCACGGAGAGAGGTATGTGGGGTCGCAGCGATAATCACTGAATACCCAAGTCTTTTAGTGGGCACCACAGGATCGCTAAATATGCACTCAACTGTGGTGTCCCGACGGAAGTCCACGTGAAAGGCAAGTCTATTCAGTTCGTCGCGGAGAACTTCTCCGAGGCTTCATTAGAAAGCCTGGGCCATCCGTACTACATAATTGCGGATGCGGATGCCCGTTCTCCTCCTACGGAAAGAAGGTGCCGACGTCTCCGCCTCTCTTCCGCGTTCTGCTTCGTTGCTCGATGCTGTTCGTTACTCGATGGTCGTGTAGAGAGAAATTGATTTTCTCTTAGTAAACTGAGGGTAGCTGAACTAGTAAAGAAACACATTACATATGTACAATAGAACTCTACCATCTTGATAGCCATATAGGAGAGAATTGAAAAGAGAGAAAAGCGATTCAAAAATTCTTTCATCCAAAACTTCTATTCTAGGAGCTCATAAATTGAAATACATGGTTTCTACAGTCTACTGGATATGTAGGAAATGATCAGGGTATTGATTTACTCATAAATACATTAAGCTTTACGATATATAACCATTTCAACTCCTCCCCTGAGGCGACAATCGACCTTACATGTCAAACTGCTAACACTATCATTTGCTACAATTAATTGCAACACCAACATTAGTGTTAACCGGTAACATTACAGATCAGTTATATACTTAACACTAGTCGATCCGTCCCGGCTTCGCTCGTGTGCAATTTCATCGATAATTACATATTATATGTCGGGGATTTTAAAACGATGTGAAAGGAAATGGAAGGAGGGAGATGGGGAATATTGGGGAACTCTAAAAGGGGGTGATGGTATAGAATGGAATATTGGGTAAACGCGAGGCAGATACTTCTACTGAACCGATAAATGATCAAATATGATCTCTAACAATTACGAGAGAAACCTAAGCAGTGCCTTGGACTTGTGACCAAGGTGTAGGCTTAAGGAGCTCCTTTAAGTAATTACAACACTCGCCTCCACTGCTAGGCTCTCTATTTTAACCCAAGGTAAAACGCACATAAACCTAACCTAACACAAGACGAGGTAATTACATTGTAAAGTACTCACGTGACCTTGATCAGACAGCACTCCTAGCACTAACACAACACTGCACAACACTATCACTATTTTGATACTACTTCACTTCTTGAGAGACCGCGCACAACTAAGACTTCAGTCAGACTGTCGATGGCATATAAAGGGTCGAGGGTCGAGACTGTCAAAACAACGGAAGTGACTGTGTACCCTACTCCAACGCCATAGACAGCGATGATGATTCGATTTAATCGATAACCTTTTACTATTCTCCGACATATATATCTAATTTCTAAAGACATAACGTTATCATAGCTCGACATGCATTTCAGCCACTATTTCAACCCCTCCAATCCTTTTTTCTCGACAAACATAGTCTATATCCTTCTTCAAACTATACTCTATATTTACACCAAATTTCGTTATAATCGGTTCGGTGATTTAAGCGTGAAAAGGTAAGAGATAGACGGACCATATATCCTTCAATAGATGGCGTAAGTAGTATATTAAATCGCACATTCATTTGTTTACTTTGTAATCTTAAATTTTAGGATTAGGATTGTTATATATGTCTTGCCCGCTCCTCGCTGAAATCTTTGCCAATGCTTATTAAGGTTAAATACTACTACGAAAGTATAAGTTAAGGTACTTTCTGTCTTTAAATATCTAGAACAAATACGAAGATTCAGTACTCTATTTTCTATATAGTCCAACAAGATTATTTGCTTAAGCTGCAAAGGCAAGCGTATGTTTTCGCACTGTGTTACGCAAGGGCTACCCTTCTCATTGCACCGGAGACGTCACAGGAGTCTTTAAGACAATATTGTTGTCAATTCTAATTTTTTAACTATTTTTATATACTGTAACAGTTTTGTAACTCAATGATGGATTATAATCTAACGGTATTTACAATTTTACAATAACATACAAGATTTGCTTACTAAAGATTATTAGCTGGTGTATAGTAGAGACACTAGATTACAACTTATGGCTGTATCATTATTGATAATAATTATGCACACAAACGGCGCAGCGTTGATGTTTAATTTTGACATTTAACTTGATCGCAAAGTTAATAGGATGTTCTTTATTTTGGTATAATTTGTTTGGTAATATAACATGGTATGTCATTTATATATGAATGCCTGCGGCTTTGCTTGTGTAATAATATCACGCAACATATATCAGAGTTAATTGTGTAAATTGGCATAGCTAATTAGGAATAGCTTTTTATATACTACTAGTTGCTCCATCCCGGCTTCGCCCGGGTGCAATTTACGTATAGCCGTAACCGCTATGTCCCTGCATTTTAAATCTGTAATATCTCCGAAACTATTCATTTAAATTTCATGCTGTAAAGGGCTATATTGTTCTATATTAAATGCACAATGTATTTAAGGCACCTAATTGGATAAGGATTAATGCTGTAATTGCTTAAAATCACTTCTTAAATAAGCCATTATTTCTCGTAAAAAGTAAAAGATAAAAAATGATTATCGTGAGTTATCCCTAAGAGATAGACATATACCATCGCGGACTTTTTGTAGACCTTTTTAGGGTGTACAATACTGTAGTACATTATTTTGATCTATCTCGTTGGGTTCAGCCAGCGTTTGCAATGTAGTCGCAAAAAATGTGTTTATTTACGACATCACATTAGAAACCTCTACAATTATCAGTGTTTCTTTACTATATTATATATGTATTATACATATAAACTTTTCTCTTAAATTACTCTATCGTTAAATCAAGTCACGTTACATGGAGTTTGTAAATTAGTAGTTACAATGATAGATATTGTATATCTTGAGAATTTAAGAACAAACGAACAGGCATTCTCTTTTGTTTGACATTACGAAATAGCAAAAAAAGTATTTATGTCCTTGCCACATTTGACCTTAACAGGTGCTGTAACCGCCATGGTATTTGCAACCCCCTAGGCAGGTGTAAGTAATTACATAACAGACGGACAAAAATAACACTTAAAGTTTACTTGTTAACTTAAAAATATAACAAGTTAAAATCGATCAATTTTAGTATCTTTGGAGTCACGAAAATCTCCAAAAAAAAAACTCTATTTTAATACAGTTATCAAGTATCGATACCCACACCCCACATCGGTTTAGAAAAATCGATATTAACTTTTTGTTAAAACAATTAATACTTGATATAGAATGAAAGGTATCGAGAAATACCGTATCTGTACTCAGTGTAAGCAATGTCAGTGTGTTACCATGGTTACGAGATTATTATAATTGTCAATCTATACTAATATTATAAAGAGGAAAGATTTGTATTTTTGTATGTAACGAATAAACATAAAAACTACTGGACCGATTTCAAAAATTCTTTCACCATTAGAAAGCTACATTATCCCTGAGTAACATAGGCTATATTTATTACAAGAAAAAATTAGAGATCCCTAGAAATTCTCACAAAAAACCAACACAAGGTGCAAAAAAATTAGCCATAAAATATCTTTCATCGCATGCGCTGCGAAAAGTATTGATGATAGAACAAAAAAATTTTCTACAATATTATAGAACGTATCAATATCTACAAAAAACTCCGCGAGACCATATGTCCAACTATTGTAGTTAAGTCACTATAACTACTATTTTACATTTTAAAAGTTGATAAAAACGCCTATCAAAATCAGACCATGTTTTCCATAACTTTGTATTAATTCTTATCCAAATAAATTATTTCGTAATAAAGACTGTTTCAATACCTTTCAATTACTTTTTGAATTATTGAAATCGGACATTCCAGTCAAAAGATATTACGAAATAAAAATATCAAGATAAATAAAAAATAATACCAGACGGGCCGCCGGCGCGGTGTGGCGTGCCTCGCAGCGCAGCGAGTAACGCGGCGATAGAGGGAGCGACAGAATGCGGAAGCCAAAATGTTAAAAAAAAATTATCCACCCGTGCGAAGCCGGGACGGGCCCCTAGTATATTAATATTGTGAGGCAGCTCGCAAGTGAGCAATGAGCTGATAGTCTTCAAACGGGTGAACAGACCTACACAATACATTGCTGAGAACTATATCGATTAAATTACCTTTCAAACAAATAAAACTTCATCAGAATCGGTCCATTATTTTGGACGCAAGTAAAACTAATAACACATAGTCATTGTAGCGTCGGGGGTTAAAAAAGAGATTGAAATGGTTTTTATAATAATTGTTTAAAAATAAATTAAAAGGGTTATATGATATTATATAATCAACATTAATGTAACAATTATGGCAACACTGTACGCTCTGAATCACATGTTTACAAACAATTTGCTAACGTCGAGATGAGTTTACTAATTATTATGGAATTATATGTCTTACTTACTAAGCAAAATTATATATTTACAATTCATTCACCATATTATTCTTTTATTCGTTCTTTCATTCAGTTCTTTACTCACTTAATTATTTACCTTTCTTCACAGTCACATAGTAAAGACAAAACACACTTGTGAAGTTGACCAGTGAATCAGAGTTTTTATTTTTAGAGACTTCTTTTATAATACGATGACTCCTTCATGTTAATATCAATCGACAACAACACATATTAGTTAGTATCCACACTAAACACGCTAAAAATAAAAAAAACTTACATTCTAATAAACAGTATATACAAAAGCAGTGATGGCCCAGTAGTTGAGACTTCAAGTCTTACTCGGGAGGTCAGAGTTTCGATCCCCCACACAGACACACACCTCTGACTTGTTTGAGTTATGTGTGTTTTAAGCAATTAAATATCACTTGCTCTAATGGTGAAGGAAAACATCGTGAGGAAACCTGCACTCCTGAGAGTTCCCTAAAAGTTCTCAAAGGTGTGTGAAGTTCTTCTGAGGAGGAGACACGGCTCAGCAGTGGGCCATTGAAGGGTCGTGATGATATACAGTAAGCATACTATTAACAGTTTAATGTTGTTAGACTTAATAAATTTACACACAAATTTTGACGCGGACAAAACACTAATTGAAGGAATCAATTAACATCAACAGGACGAGGGATAGAAGGAGGGAGAGCATCATAAAGTTTACAAAAAAGTTTTGCACAAGAAGTGTAAATGTGAAACTGTGCCTTCGTCTATACCACATTTACACAGTGAATAATCTTGGATTCTCAATTTATGAACATGCAAATCCGACCGCCAAGTGTCACTGACGCGTTCCGGCCGAGCCGCATGTGGGACAGATACCCCCTCCCTCTCCCATCCCATTTCTCCTGTGGTTCGAATGAACACCGGGTTCTTGCTCGGGGTCCATTGAAACCGCAGCATTCGTCTCTTTGCTCCCCATCCTCACTCTATCCTCGAGGCGGCAACGCATCGACTCTTGTCGATGTCCATGGGCGATGGTGGCCACTTTCCATCAGGTAGACCGTGAAGATTTGATGGAAAAAAACAAGGTCTTCGTGGAATATCATGTTGGATTGCTGCATGATGTACCCTTTTAATACATAAGAAGTGTCAAAACTAATTGTTTATGATAATTTTAGTAAAGAACAGATTATTTAAGAAGATCTGAATTGATTTTAGGAATTACACAACTGTAATACTTCCATAGGAAATGTTTTAAAAATTACTTCCATATTACCTTTTATTAAAATTTGTAGCTTGATATTATGTGTATTTGATTCGGTTTACTGATTTTCAAACTCTAAGCAAGCAAATTCAAAAACATTCAGTAATATTATAGGGAAATAAAATCAGATGTAATAATAGATTTTATAATAATATAAATAAAGGAATTTTTCAAAAAAATCATATAAATATGTGTTAATAAGTATAATAATCCCGTGAAGGAGACTTTACACAACAGTTACGCCAGGTTACGCTCTACGACGCGTGGCGCTCTTCTTTATTAGATAAACCATGGTTTTTGTTTTTCTTAATACAAGTCCCAAATAAATCTTTAATCAGTACATATTTTAAAATAAAGTTACACTCCACGTATCTATACAGGATGGATTTTTGAGACGGGTCAGTAAATACAGGTACCTTAACCGTTAAAATTACAAGAAAACGTTCCTAGGAAACCATCCATAACTTTTTAAGATATTCTGAAACGCAATTACAGATTTTTGAGAAAAAGTGCTTAACTCCAAAAAAAAACGTTTTATGCCTATCGATCTTACTTCGTATGGGGATTTGAGGTATGAGTACGTAGTTATTTTATTTAAATTTCAGTTGGTCCAAAAGAATCTTTTAATCACGGTAAGTAATAGGATTGTTTGCCAATAAAAATATGACGAGTTGATTTATCGTTTTCAGTACAAAACGTATGGAAAATGTTTTTGGCGATTTCTGACATTTCTAGTACTCATATCTTAAATGGTCGCATAGAGTCTTTGGATCCTCATACGAAGTAGGATCGGTAGGCAAAAAAAAATTTTTTTTTGGATTTTAGAACTTTCTTCCCTAACCGTAAATTTTCTCAAAAATCTGTGAATGCAGTTATGAATATTTTAAAAAGTTATGGATGTAACTGTAACAGTTAAGGTAACTGCCCTTACTGACCCGTCTCAAAAATCAATCCTGTATATCTATCGGTGATAACATAAAAACTGCTAAACGGATTTTTATCCCATTTTTATCAATAGATGGCGTGATTGATGAGGAAGGTAGTTTGAACTTGTGGTTTTGCGTGAATTAATAGAAATATGATGACAATTGTTGAAAATATAGGCATAATATCATGCTCTACTACCCGTGGGAGCCATTTTGAATTATAATTTTGATGTCTTTGACTTATGGGAGCTAATCTTCATAATAACTGCACCAATTTATACTACCATTTATACTTTTAATAACACTTTTAAAAAGAAAGGTCTGTGTGTGACAAACACAGAACACTACTTCTTGCTGACGAGGGAGAGAAGTTGGTAACTCTTGTGAGTTGCTATTTTTTTTTTTTTTTAAGTAAGGTCAGGTCTAAAAATAATAACCATGAAACTAAAAATAAAAAAGTTGAAGTGAAAACCTAATATCGCGTTAAAGAATACATATATGGAAGCTACACTGCGCAGTGACACTCAAACTACAATATTAAAATGTAATCTAGACGGAAGCCGAGCAGTACCTGGGACTTGAGACCCAGGAGCAGGTTTAAAAACGTCTTTGATAACCGTTAACTCTCATCACCACCGCTTGACCTTGCTACCAAATATTAAATTAATAAAGTACATTACTCACGTGCTCCTCGACAATCGGAGGCCTATACACTATAACACTAACATGCACACTACGTAAAAACACCAGAGAGACTGAGTCTAATCTATCGCGCTTAACGTTATATATTGTCTACACGTCAGTATACTTGACATAATATAAAATGTTGTTAATAAATGTCCAAAGTAAAATTCAAATACAATTTAGACGGTCTTCAATGACGAACCTAAAAGCAGTTTGGAAAAGTTTTCAGTAATCTCAGCTAAATAAGAAAAAATAAAGTGTTTGTACCAAATCCATAGTCACCCTAGTAGGAACTCTACCATAGCTACAGCAAGAATTGTATCACGACTGATATGGTGAAGAATTACTTTTTGCAATTCTTTTTCTTACATTACATAATAATAAACAAAAAGCTTCCGAATGCAGCCTTAAGGGGCTGCGTTTCCAACAGAGATGAGCGAGTATGCTTAGCGAGTTTGTTAAAAAACTGGTGGAAACGCAGCCTTATCATATCTAGAAATTTTGTAAAATTAGGGTATAAAATATAATTCTCAAAACTGTTATCATTTTAGATTCAAGTTTTATATTCTTTGTCAATAAGAGATATTCTTAGAATGTGTTATCTATAAAGTTTGTCCATACTGTTATCACTAATTGCACCTCTCGGCATTAAAAGACCCTTTTTCTCAGAAAGGGAAAAGAGAATGATGAAATTAATATTAAATAGTAAGATTTACAATCTCTTGGAATTCCTTAAGCCTACATCTTGGTCACAAGTCCAAGGCACTGCTAAGTTTTCTCTTGTAATTGTAAGAGATCATATTTGATTATTTATCGATTTAGTAGCAGTATCTAAGTTGCCTTTATCCAATTATTAGTCCATGCAATATCACCCTCCATTTAACGTTTTTGATATGACCCCTCTCCTCCTCCTCCTTTTCATCATAAATCCCCGATTTCTAAATGACACCTACTTCCAGTTCACCTACATAAAATGATGCATGAATGATTGAAGAAACATTGATTCCCAAAGTAATCTATATCGACTTCCTAAATCGATGAATTTTGTGTATGTTATCGATGAAATAGTTGTCATGAAGACATCATGTCATCGAAAAAAAAAGGTCAGTGAGACATAAACCACCACCACCAAACGAATCTTACTAAAATATTTTATGTTTGTAATTTAGTCAGGATAGATTACCTTATAATATTATAAAGAGGAAAATTTTTTGAGGTTGTAGGGGGTAATCTCTGGATCTACTAAACCGATTTTTTACCAATTGAAAGCCACATTATTTGTGAGTGTGTTAAACCGAAATATGAAAAGACTTATTATTGGTAGTGGGTTTAAAAATGTTTACTGCCCAACGAAGTGGGCACGGGTCAGCTAGTTAACCCAAACCACCCTAGAAGGCATATATATCTCTAACTAAGTCTATAAATACTACCTAGATAAGATTCTAATCTGAGATTAGGTTGTCCACGGGACAAATAGTTTTGGGAACCTGTGATCTAGAGTTTAGATTCGAGACTATAAGGTTAAACTAGAAGACAAGTGTTTACAATAAATATTTGATAACAATAAAAATAAAATAAATCTTATCTTTATTAACTATAATAATTATTATTATCTTGTTATTTTTTTAAATGAAATATTTAAAAGGAAGACACCTACTTTCTTCAAGTAAATCACAGCATATCTTCCCATAGTAACTATTATAATAATAGAGTAGCAATAGTATCCTCACTGCTGCGGCTGGGGCTGTGGGCAGCGATGCCCAAACCACTTATGGGGACCAGCCACGTGTGACAGACGGTACTGCACGATGTAGTCTTAGGAAACGATTAGATAGCACAACAAATAATAAGATGTGATAAATATTTTATTGTTATACTCATTTTCTTTAACGTTAATTCATTACTATTAACTTTTGAATGATTTACCCACAAATACAATGCCACGTACTGCCTCACTCACTCACTCTCTGTCTTTTTATATCTATACTAATATATAAAGTTAAAGAAATTGTTTGTTTTTTTTTTGCTTGTTTGCTTGAACGCACTATCGCAGGAATTACTGGTCCAATTTGAAAAATTATTTCAGTGTTAGATAGGCCATTTATCGAAGAAGGCTATCATCACGCTAAGACCAATAGGAGCGGAGCATCACGCGAACGCATCCCGGGTCGACTATTTAACAATATTTTTAAAATTTCTTCGTACGTTTTTTTTTTAATTATTTTGTTCAAACCTTATCCTTACAATAAAATTTCCAATTGGAGAAATTAATTTAAATATTCTGGACATATTCAGTTATGTAAATTTTAATCCACCATCCCCTCGCATCGCTAAGAAATCCTACCTGTTGGCGAATTTAAAAAAGTCCGATAAATTATCCTATAATTTCAGAAATACTTTCCCAGGATACTTTTTGAATTAAAAATGCAATTAAATCCGAAAACAAAAATCTCATTCCTTCATTATATAATGAATACTTTATTACATCATTTATATAAGAGAACAAAATAAAAAGAGCCATTACCAAGATACATACACGTTAAAAAGCCCAATTAATTTTGTACATCATAATTAACGTTTCCAGTGAGTTTGAGCAAAAAGTCACCAAACTGGAGCTCAAACAATTGTTTATTCAAGCCCGCTCTGTTTTTTCTCAGCTCTGCGTCACTCTTACCAAACGAATCTTACTAAATCATTCAGTATAATTTGTGCGCTTGTGGCTTAATGTGCTCTACTGGAGTGCCAAAAAAAAAAAAAAAAAACAATTTAAAAAATTCTCAAATGAAGGTTAGTGTTATAAAAAAAAAGAACTGACAAAAAAAATTAAAAAGTGACTGTGTTTGTATTAAAAAAAATTAACAATAACGTCATATATACAAAAAACTGTTTAAAAAAAGTGAATTGTTCCAAATTAAAAAATTTAAAGTGATTTTTTTTTTTAATTTAAAATCCAGATGTGTTTGCATTTACAGTTAAAACGGTTTGTTTGTTTAGCATAAGAATCCAAATTTTTTGCTCTACATGTGTTTCCGTTTTGATGAGGCTCTTAAAATGTATAGGATAAGTTATTAGTTCTATTATCTATTTATACATGATATTAATAGATAACTAAAATAGTTTTTTTCTATTTAGCATTTTTTTGGTGTCGATGACAAAAACCATCCTTTTAAGGCGAAACTTCAAAAACTGTTTCCAACAATTCATTAAACATAAAATACTCTATCTAAACAATATTTAAAAAAAATGCTTTCTTTTTTATTATTTTCAATTTTTTTCTACAACAATGAATTTCACACTAAATTATATGTATGTTTGAATGCTTGTATCTCAGGAACTATTGATGTAATTCGAAAAATTATTATTATATTATTAAGACCATTTCTTCAGCTAATAACAAATACATAAGACCCATAGGATTAGGTTAACCAATGTATTTTTTTACATTAATATACATAACCATGACAACATAGCCTCGCAAACCTGGTAAACATCTGCAGGAAGTAATATCAATAAAATACAGACCCTGAGATCTTGGATAACATTCTCGCATCCTGAGTGAGATAATACTTTCTACTTTAGACAATGCTTATAACATATGACCTTATATAACATTGAGTAACACGTTATTACATTCAAATATGAAAATCTATTTATATACTATCTTGTGTATATAGTGACTAGCTTCTGCTGCCCCAATTTTTTTCTTCGATTTAAATAATCCTGACATGTAAGTTAATTTGAAAAAAATTACCAATTTTTTTTCGTAACACAGTTCAGAGAAACTGTTTTCAACTGTTTAGGATACTAACATTTCCATGTGAGTCACACAGTGTGACCAAATTTGTTTTTTTTTTTATACTATCTTAACTACTATAAAAATGGCATAAATTCTATACAAAAAGAAATTAGGAAAAGGGAGATAATTTTACTATTATCAAAGCATGAAAAAAAAGCCAATTCTAAGCTTAATAATACCAAAAGATATTTGTCTGTTACTTTACTATTTATTTTTTTTGCAACAAATAAAAGGTAAACCAAATATTTGTAATGAGATTTAAATACGATAGGGTTTCGTGATACACGAACACACTGACAGGCTACTGGTTTTCTTCAAATTAGGAAGATTGGTTAATAACATAAGAGAAGAAACAGGATATTACATCCAAGAATGATTTTACATATCATATGATGAGACACCTCAGTTGCTCTGGCTAAAAAAATGTTTTTGGTTTAATTTTTTTTGTCTGTCTGTTTGTGGTTTTCGTGAGAGATAGAGCTTGGCTTGACGGTAGAATAAAAAGTCAAAGTCAAACAGAATGAAAGTAAACAAAAATTTTTAATTTAATATACCAAAATTTAATTTGGATTTACTTTTAATCTATAATCCAAAAATCTTGGATTAAAATTGGTTATTAATTTCGACAGTTAGAAATAATCGGAAGCTTTCATTCCGAGTGTAAAAATATATCATTTTCAAGTCATTTGGTAATAATGGGTATAAAAGTTTTGTAATGTTGATATTACATCAAGATAACTAAAAGAAAAATGATTTCAATGTTTTTTTTTCACATTATGAGATTTACTTTCTTATATAACAAAATAAAAAGTAATTGATACGTTTTTGTTGACACTTGGAAGTTATGTGGGACTCACGGCAAATACCATAATGGGGCATAAGGAGCTCGTAACGCCTTCTCCTAAGTCCTACTCTGTTTCTGAGGACAACTGGGGAATTAGCCCTTCGCCCCGCAGCCTCCTTTACCTTCATTACATTCTTACAAAAGGAAGCCATCATCTCCATCACATTTGACAACGAGAGGTCCACTCCTAAGGTAGATGGCAGCCGTGACAGATTGGCTCCTCTTCTATTCCTACAATCTGACACAGATACTTGCCGAAGCATCAATATTATCAATTGAGATAATATCGAGAATCTTTGCCTTATCCTTAAAATGAAAGCTATTGTACGAAATATATTATTTGTTAGTGGATCCAGGTCAGTCAGTCATTACATATCTATACTAATATTATAAAGAAGTAAGATTTGTATTTTTGTATGTAACGAATAAACATAAAAACTACTGGACCGATTTCAAAAATTCTTTCACCATTAGAAAGCTACATTATCCCTGAGTAACATAGGCTATATTAATTACAAGAAAAAATTAGAGATCCCCAGAAAATCTCACTAAAACCAACACAAGGTGCAAAAAAATTAGCCATAAAATATCTTTCATCGCATGCGCTGCGAAAAGTATTGATGATAGAACAAAAAAATGTTTTACAATATTATAGAACGTATCAATATCTACAAAAAACTCCGCGAGACCATATGTCCAACTATTGTAGTTAAGTCACTATAACTACTTTTTTACATTTTAAAAGTTGATAAAAACGCCAATCAAAATCAGACCATGTTTTCCATAACTTTGTATTAATTCTTATCCAAATAAAATTATTTCGTAATGAAGACTGTTTCAATACCTGTTAATTACTTTTTGAATTATTGAAATCGGACATTCCAGTCAAAAGATATTACGAAATAAAAATATCAAGATAAATAAAAAATAATCCCAGACGGGCCGCCGGCGCGGTGTGGTGTGCCTCGCAGCGCAGCGAGTAACGCGGCGATAGAGGGAGCGACAGAATGCGGGAGCCAAAATGTTAAAAAAAAATTATCCACCCGTGCGAAGCCGGGACGGGCCCCTAGTATGTTATACAGCAACAGTTGAGAGCAGAAACAAAGTATTTACATTTGAGAGCAGCCGTTAAATCTGTAACGTCGGAGTTCGCGTGCAGAATCCTAATAACATCTCGTAGGTACAACCAGTAATTGTTTAACGAACAAACATTTTATTTCCTTTTTATACTGGTTTTGTTTTACGTATTCCGTAGCTTGGATGGGCTAAAATATTTAAGATGAATCAGTCTATATTATAAGTTAGATCTGTAGCATCTTATTGATGTCGCAGTTTTTGGATTAATAAAAAATATATCATTACCGACAAAGCTTTTATAAATTATTGTTTAACTTCTTAAATATCTTCTATGTTTATACATTCATCCATTTTGTTACACTTTTTACTCCTGCCTGTCTGAAATTAACTCTCAGAAAGTAACTCTGTCTGTCTGTTACGCTTTCACGCCAAAATTACTTAACCGATTTAAATGAAATTTGGTATACAGATAGTCTAGAGCCTGAGAAAGGGCATAGGCTACTTCTTATTGCGAAAAAGGGGTTGTAAGGGGTTGAAAAGGGGGCATGAAAAGTTATATGGAAGTATATAACTTGTATAATGTAGCCAAAGTTGTCAAACCTTATTTAAAGAATAGAAAAAAAATACTGTAGCAAGATCTTAAACAGCCTACTATCTCGACCTCGGCAGTTTGACAAGTGACTATTTTATGAAATAGATATTTATAAGTGTCGATTAGAGTGCTAATTCTAGGCTTTCTTTATTGATAGCTGCGCCCCGCGGTTTCACCCTCTATATTTTGGATAATTCACACTATATTATTATAAATTTATAGCCTATATTTTATTCTGATATCTAAGCTATATTATTGTAAAGTTTCATCAAAATCCATCTAGTAGATTTTGCGTGAAAGAGTAACAAACATACATCCATATTTTCTTACAAACTTTCGCATTTATAATATTAGTAAATCGTCAGTCATTTTAAAACTAATTTAGTATGTGAAAGGGTCTTATGAACCTGCAGTTGGGTCACATCCCCCAACCACTTAGGAGTGTATTACAGCGTTGCTAGGTCATTTAAGACAAAGCAAATTGATTTCACCTCAATCATATCAATATTGAATATTGAAAGTTAAGGCATTGACCCCATATATATACAGAGATATAAGAAACGGATCTACAGACGGACGACCAAACACAATGATGTGCTGAATAGATAAGCAGACGCTTAATTAACAACCAAACAATGGTGAATGTACCGTAATGTTATATATGGGGTTCGTTTATCCATACTTATTACTTACTGGTACAGTGGTACTGTATCTCATCACTGTCACTATAAAACATACTTATAACAGACATTTATTTTTCAATCACGATTTCGCCTTTCCCTTATAACATTTATGGTCACCCTACACTGCCTATATCATTCTTAAATCTACTTCTTTCTCCGTGCCTTTTCTCAGTTCATTTGGGGTCGGCCCTTTGTTGAAAAAGTATATGAAGTTGAAGAATCAAATTATATGTAAAAACATAAAATTTGATTCTTCAACTTAATACGAGGAAATCAAAAAAATTTCATAGCAAAGTTATATAAAATATGCCAAAATTAAAAAACTATTTTTTTTTTAACCAAAAAAAAATTAGAAACAATTGTCGTCACATCTTCAAATTGGCAGGAATCATTGCAGAATTAGTTGAAGTTTTTTTAGATGGTCGGACGTTGAGAAAATGAATGGTTTTTTCGAAAAAAAACAAGATATTTCATACATCTGGGGTTCTGAAAATTTTTTCATATTTTTTTTTAAAACTAAATTTGAAAACAAAAATTTAAAAAAAATTCCCTAACGGTCAATTTTTGAAAAAATTCTAGCATTTTCAAAAAAAAACCGGTATTTTTTTTCAAAAATTCGTAACTTTTTTTGTTTGAGACGAGAAAAAATAAAAAAAAGATAGAAAGTTTTTACCGAAATCGAAGGGGGTCAGGTAAAATAATTGTCGATTTGGCATGGCATGACCCATATGTTATCACCATTTGGCCCTGTCATTTTTGTCAGCTATCAAATTTTCAACCTTTTTCTAGGTTTCTCTGCCAAGTAGCTTTGGGTGTCCTTGGGGTTGTTTTCCTCCGTCAATTTTTAGAGCGATTTGACCAGGTGGTGTTCTTCACGGCGCATGACGTGTCCTCACCACCGGAGCTGGCTTTCGTGGAGTTTTTCTGTTACAGCTCTGAATTTAAAACTACCTCTGATGTGTTCATTTCTGACACTATCCAGCTTAGTCACATCACCAACCCATGATAGCATTTTCATCTCAGTGGCTTGGAGTTTGGATACATGCTCTCTTTTAGCTGTCCAGCACTCTGCATCATAGAGCAAAACCTTACACAGGTTTTATATACCTTTGGTTTTAAAAGGCATCTATTTACACGCCATTTCATCCAGTTGTTATTTATTTGTTGATTCTTAAATAGAGTTTCATCATCTGGTGGAATCTGGATTCTCGCTCAGGGTCCGCTGGAATCGCAGCATTTTTTTCTTCACTCTCCCTCCACTCTATCTTCGAGGATGCAACGCATCGAACAAATAGAGGGTATCTCTTGTTTTTGTTGATTGATGTCCATGGGCGATGGTGGCCACTTACCATCAGGTGGATTTGCCTTCTCTACCTTCTCTACCTTCTCTACCATATAAAATATACCCACGTAACAATTTATAACAAGACAATATATAACCTCTGTTCCGATAGATTTGTGCCAGCCTGGTGAACATAAAGGCTGTGGATTTAGAGGGTCTTTGAGATTATATTTCTAGATTTCCATTTAAAGTGCATATTATTATTGTCTTTTATGTATTACTTAATACTAGTTAAGTTACAATTAGAATATCGTCCTTGTAAGTTGGTTAACATATTTAAACAATAACGTATTTCGTAATGTTATAAAAAGTGTGGAAATTCAGTAAATATTGAAAAGAACGACACATGAGAAATACAGTTATCTCTTTTTATTGTTAGTCCGTTTATTATACACCCAAGGATAAACGGTTAAGTGCGAGCCGGATCCGCACACAGAGAGTCCCCTATATACTGTAATGAGGAACAAATTTAACTTTGCTATCAGAACACTATTTTTTTTTTATGTAACTAGGTCGGCAAACAAGCATACGGCTCACCTAATGGTAAGCGATTATCGTAGCTTATAGGCGTCTGCAACACCAGAAGCATCTCAAGCGCGTTAAGCGTTGCTGATCTTATCCCCAATTCCCCCCAGGAGCTCTGGTCACCTTACTCACCAACAGGAACACAACACTGTTTAGTAGTGTTATTTGGCTGTGATATTCTGTAAGGTCGAACTACTACCCCAGTCGGGCTGCTCTATATTTGAGCAGGAAATTTCCTGCTGTGCCCTACCTCAGTAAAAATAGATCTTGACAAACAAAAATGTCAAAAAAGACACGATCCTTTTGTCCTTTTAGGATACAGAACCCTAAAAATGACTTATTAACATCATTAATAATTTATTTAAAACAATATTTTCGACACCTTTATAGCTTTGGCTGATACGAAAATATATTAATGGAAAACTACAGCTTATAGTTTAGTTACATTTCCATAATAATCAAAATCATAAAATAGAGAAACTTGATTCCATTGGCAGTAAAAGGATAAATTTATGGAGCCTGTTCATACTGGCGATTGATACAGAATTTGCAAAGCTAATACACTATTATCCGAGATTATCCTAAATATTTGTTAAATCATTGAATATATAAATTACCTTCAATTTCAGTCGTGTTGACAACAAAGTAGCTTTGATAAACGTTTAGTTTAATAACATTGAAGTTGGATTATTTTCTTTGCTATATCCTTTTATATTATTTCAAGTATACCTACGTGTAGATAATATATAACCTTTAGTGCGATAGATTAAAGTCAGTCTCTGTGGTGTTGTCGCGCAGTGTACAGGGAAGTTAGTGTTATAGTGTCCTGGTTAAGGTCACCCTTCTTCGTTATTATACAGAGTGTAGTTAGTGGTCGGGCAACGAAACGGGGGTGTTGATAGTTAGCAGAGACTTTAGACAAAAGACATATGAACAAAAGCTAATTAGGATTTTAAATTTTTAGATTATCCCACTATACACCAATGGTAGAAGTTTTTAGTCACCAATCCAAATTTTCCAATTGTCGAGAAAGAGCCGTTATTACGTAAGCACTAATGGGAGGTGGAGTCTGTGTTTAGCTTATCTTTGATGACATGGGTAATAGAGGGGACTGCATGGTGATTTTGTTACCAATAAAAAAGTAAAAACGTACACGGAAATGCGAGTAAGGTCATTTAAGAGTAACTTAATAACAGATTGAAAAATTCATGGACTTACCAATGTTTACGTTAGGGCTTTGATTACTTTTGCTGACATTGAAGACGGGGAGTTGGAAATTGAAATCCTGCTTATGTAATACTTGAAGGCCCCCTAAAAATATAGATACGATAGTTATATATTCATAGATTTCAAAACACAATGAAGTCATAGCCACTGACCTCTCACAATATTTTTTAAAATGTCCTTAATACCATATCTGTTGTAACATAAACTCCTATAAAATGTCTTTTGCAATATTCATATTTTAGGGGCGATGTATAATCCTTGTAGGTTGATACTTTATGGGCGATACCTTTCTAACAATAAACCTTATTACGATATTGTAGATTTCGATTATTTTAGAACTAGCGAATTACTATGGGTTTGTCCAGAGATCTATTGCTAAATCTTATTACGAAAATCTGTAATTTTAGAGCCGCAAAACCCTTTTTCGTTTTCATAATAAAATTTTGAAGCAATCTATCCTAGAAGCAGTAGCTCTCTAGCTTTTTTTAGAAGCAAGTTTATAGAATAACCTCCCTGACTTTAGCTTCTTCTAGAAGCAAAGAGGATTCTTGAGATATTTTCAGACTTCTTAAAATGACAATAAATAGTTTATAGAATGAACTCCCTGATTTTAGATTCTTTTAGAAGAACAGAATGTTCTTGAGACATTTCCAGACTTGTTAAAATGACATTTAATAGTTTATAGAATAAACTCCCTGATTTTAGCTTCTTTTAGAAACAGAAGACTCTTGAGACATTTTCAGGCTTCTTAAAATGACATTAAATAGTTTTTAGAATAAACTCCCTGACTTTAGATTCTTTTAGAAGAACAGAAGGTTCTTGAGACATTTCCAGACTTCTTAAAATGATATTTAATAGTTTATAGAATGAACTCCCTGATTTTAGCTTCTTTTAGAAACAGAAGACTCTTGAGACATTTTCAGGCTTCTTAAAATGACATTAAATAGTTTTTAGAATAAACTCCCTGACTTTAGATTCTTTTAGAAGAACAGAAGGTTCTTGAGACATTTCCAGACTTCTTAAAATGACATTTACCTAACAGTTCATAGAATAAATTCCCTAACTTTAGCTTCTTTTAGAAGAACAGAATGTTCTCGAGACATTTCCAGACTTCTTAAAATGATATTTAATCGTTTATATAATAAACTCCCTGACTTTAGCTTCTTTTATAAGCATAGAATACTCTTGGGACATTTGCAATCTTCTTAAAGTTATTTAATGTTATGTCTGTCAGCAATTTTTTAATAAAGGGTGTGTCCAATAGAAAAATATTTCAAACTCGTGTCCACACATATTTCCTAATAAAAAGCCCAAGACAATTCTATCAATGTTCATTATCATAAAGAACAATTGGAATATATGCAATGGTTGCACCAAATATGGTACAGCAATAAACAATGACAGTTTCAACATACGTAATATACGTTTGTCCATAAATACACTATTTAAATTTTTATTGATTATATATTTTTTTTAATTTAA
Organism: Limenitis camilla; assembly: GCA_905147385.1. NCBI lineage: Eukaryota > Metazoa > Arthropoda > Insecta > Lepidoptera > Nymphalidae > Limenitis > Limenitis camilla. The sequence continues at coordinate 14,122,595 of LR990238.1, forward strand.
TGTTCCGAGGATAAATGGTATATTTTTGTACTCAATTTTGATAAATAGAACAAATTATTACCTATTTACTAAAATTCGTATCTTTCCTCGTTTACGCTTAATTTTCGAGACAATTTTCTAGAATAGTTACAAGTTTATTCTTATGGGTCTTAGCTTCATATTGTTATACTAATATAATAATAATATAAAGAAACCAGGTTGCTGCTAGTAGTCAAAGCATATTTTCAAAATAAATTACAAGATGTATAATTTAAAGCTACTCCTAACTACATTACTTATTTAAAATCATTGAATAAGCTAATTTTCTTTTATTACCAAAGTAATTGAAATAGCTTTCACAAACCAAGTGTTTCTTGGAACAGATCATTAATCTTAATCACTCCTTAGCAAGCTTCAATACATTTTAAAAGCCTCAATAAAACGGAAATAACTTCAATCACAATAAACTTAACCAATCTACTTTAAAGAACAATGTTAGATGGCCAAAACTGTAAGAAAAGTGAAACGTAGAGTGAAAGATATTAAACTACCTGCAATTATTATAACACCCCCAGAAGAAAAGATGAATGAACAAAAAATGAATTTCAACGTAAATGAGCTTATTGCTCAACTATCACAGAATTCCAAAGCGTCTAGAAATGAGATTGAGAATATACAGAGGAAGTTGCTACACCAGGCGAATCAGATATTAAAAGTAAACGCTTTTGCGAATGAACCAATAGTTGTTGGTGGTACCCAAAAAGCTGTATATGGGTGTATCCAGAGTAATCAAGATGCTCAATTAGTGCCTGAGAAGTTGCAAGAAAGCGAGGTAAACAAGCAAAGGGTCAGTACGTCGGCTACGGGAAGTTTTTTCTACGAAACAAGTTCTGAGGCTCGCCCGCGCAGTGCTCGCGCCGCGCCCATCAGAGGTGAATGTCTTAAATGTTTCGTTTTGTGGATTGTGTGTTATAACTGTTTGTGAATTTGGTATATGTTTCATTTTATAACAGCCATTTTATTATCAACAATAGCTGATAGTCTGTGAGTACACCTATACACAACAAGAGTCTGTTGTTTATTTTAAAATGCTTGGATAGACATACCGATTCACGCGTTGTTCAATGTGTTATGTTTAAAAATTTATTCTTCAACTGATTTTGATGATATTCGACTAAACTTTAAAGTTGCATGTAAGTAGTAAGTTAGAGCTTTATATTTGTAATTTTATTAGAGCAGGGGATACCATCTTATTTACATCAGATAGTCTAATTCAGAGATATTTTAACATTTTTGACTCATAGACCATTTACCATTGTTTTTACTTTCAAATAGAGTCTTTAGCGTAAGTTGCTAAGCTTTTAAAATAACGTTATTGATATGTAATTGTAATGAGGTGTAAAAGAAGAAAAAAGTAGAAGCTTATCTAACCTACCAAATTGTTTTTCCGTAAGTGGAAAGTAGATATTAGAATTACAACCAACAAAAAGCTTATTGTTAAGTTCTGATGGTGATTATAAACCACTTTGAGAATAACTTGGTTTAAATATTTCTTCTTCCCTACTGCAACTTATTATAAAAACTTCCTTAGAAAGCATTTAACAAATTTTCTATAACGTATTTCAAAGACTTAATCTACACCTGTCTCAAGTATATAAAAAAGGTAATAGTTTATAGCAAAATGGGCCTTGCATAAATATAATAAGAGCTATTATTGTTTAAATATAATGAGAAAAGTGAGAATGTCATATGTCTTGACCATTAGACGTCGTGACATGAAAGGATTTTCTCTATCATTCAGATATGAGCGTATTGCTTTTTAAAACTCTATAGAAAGTCTATATATAAATAAAAAGCTTTATATGCTATTCACTTTGTTGTAACTTATTACAAGATGGCGCTAAAGAGAAAAATCAATTATCCCTTAGTGAATTATTAATAATATTTTAAAGATTCTTTTGGTTATAATGTAATGATTACACTAAAATGGCTTCATTTTTAGGTTATAATATAATGATGCCACTAAAATGGTTTCATTTTTAGGTTATAATGTAATGATGCCACTAAAACGGCTTCAGTTTAAGGTTATAATGTTATGATGCCACTAAAATGGCTTCAATTTTAGGTTATAATATAATGATGCCACTAAAACGGCTTCAGTTTGAGGTTATAATGTAATGATGCTAATAAAATGGTTTCATTTTTAGGTAATCATGTAAAAATGTCACTATAGTGGCTTTCTTTTAAGGTTGTAATGTAATGATATTACTCAAATGGCCTTATTGTTGACTTTAATGCAATTATGCCACTAAGGTGGTAACTTCTCCGGTTCTATTATAAACATGATTCTAAATTTTTTCCATTTTTAATAAATATGCCTATGTTTTATGGTTCTATTGTAATTAAGCCACTAAAAAAAGTATGATGGAATTTTAAAAAATGTAGAGTTCTAAGCTTCTTATAAACTTGGAAAGCTTAAACTGTTTAAGCTTTTTATCAATAGACTTATAATTATTTATGTATAAATAAATAGTGAGATATAAATAACAAGATTTCGCTTGGCTAAGTAAACTTTTACGAGCGTCCTTCATTATAAAGTATAATAAACGAGCTGACAAGCTGACCGTTCTGTCATACGAGGTTTTTCTTATGACAAGTTATATAATCTACAGAGCTTATAATACGGAACCCTTAACTTTTACATAATTTATCTCTTTATCAGTTTATTTCTTTTATTTAAATCTAACTAATATTATAATTTCGAAAGTAGGAAGGTAGGAAATACTTAAAAATACAAACCAAACTTAAACTGCGATTTAATATACTACTTACGCCATCTATTGAGGAATAGACGGCGTCTGACTGTTTGTTACACAATCAGGCTTAAATTACCGATTTTATAATAAAATATGATACGGAGATAAAGTAGAGCTTGAGGAAGAACATGGCCTATGTTTTATTGAAAAAAAATATATATATACTTAAGAATAGAAATTAAACAAATGAGTGTGCTCGTACGCCATCTATCGACGTGGGGGTGAAGTGCATGTCGAGCTGTGTGGTCATTATGTCTTTGGGAATTACTCGTATATAAACTTTTGTCTCTAAGTGATAGTAATAATAAACTATGGTGTATGTATGTATTTAACGCCTAGCATGCCCGATTACTATTATTATTATATCTGCTTAATGTTGCATTTGAATAAAACATTGAAGTATGGCAATAATTGTTCAAAATGTCAGAAAAAAAAAGTCTAACTGCCTGAAAGCTTTCATCTGGAATCCCTTTTTGAGATATAACAAAACAATGCGAAGCCGGGGCAGATCGCTAGTATGTGATAAGTTTGGTAAATTTCTCTATATTATCTATTGTAATGTTTATTTTGTCTATTAGTCACGGATCTCATTTCCATTGACCATTTATTTGAACAAACTTATCACAAAATAATTTATGAGCAATAAAAATATAAAATATTGATCTACACGTCAATGAATGAGATATTTCTTTATTTATGTCTCAAATTTAAATGTTTATTATGTTTTAGTGGTTTTCTTATAAAAGCTTTGTCTGTATTTTAAATTAAATATAATTGAAAAAAATATACAGAACAAAAATAGTGTCACCAACTCCCAAAATTATATCCAAATTTAATTAAGAACTTCTAAAAGAAATCAAATATACTTTTTAATTATAATTTTTTAAATTAACTTAAATATTTAAATAAACTATAATAAACAGTTTTTTAAATAACAGAGTTATCTACTGTCTATATTCCCCATATTCTTACTGTCGTAATTTAACAAAAACATCTATAGTTAAAATTTCTACTTGTTCATTAAATATGATTAGCTAAATAAGGGTAGCTTTTACTTGTAAAATAAAAAACTTAAAATGTCATTTATTTGCTCCTAAACTTTAGGAAAGAATCCTTAAGTTAGAAATACTGCATTGAAAGCATTTTATTAGCCAAGATATTTAGTTTGTTTTATTAAAAAGATCCGCTCTCTCTTTGCTGAGGTGCATTTAAACTTTTCACTCACTCCCTCACTCAGTTATTCTCTACCCGCAACTATGAATCATATATCTCTCATCGTTAAGGCAGTTCGTAAGAAACCTTTTCGTTCGACCTTTTTTCCTCCGACTACCACGAAAAAGTCTTCTCATTTTTCGGGATAATATATAATCTATGATACTCACAAATAATGTGGCTTTCTGTTGGTAAAAAATTTTCATAATCGGTTCAGTACATCCAAAGATTTACCCCCTACAATCTCACAAACTTTAACTTTTTATAATATTTGTATAAATTAATAAAAAACCTTTTGTTTTATTTCAAATGTCTAACTGGCTCAACAATAATATAATTAATACTTTTCTCCAGATACAAAAAATATTTTTTAGTGGTAGAGTTGGATCTTCCTTATCGAGAGAGAGTATACTTTGTATAGTAAGATTTGTAAATTAACCTTGGTCCTGGGTTACAAGACCCAGTAAAGGGTATAATCTTACAATAAATTCAAATTTGAACTGTATAGAGTGTTTTCAATGTAAGTAATATACATACCGTCTGTATATTTGTAAGTGTAATCACGTAGCAATGAGTTGTCACCTCCCGGTAAACCGTGAACGCTTCACAATGGATTCTTGTACTGTACACTTATGAAATTAAGTTTTAAATTATATTTGGTATATAAAGAAAATATTATAATATAAAAAAGCACTCTAGAAACTCGTAAGTTAGATGCATACTTAAAAATAGTTTATAGACCCAAAAAATATATATATTTTATCCTTCAAAAATAGGTTCTATTCAGAATTGTCAACTCTTCTAATTTCATTTCTTAAATTTATGTTAAAATCGCAAGTTAAGAAACATTTCAAAAAACTCTCTTTACGTCATTGTTACACTATCCTCATATTAATGGTATAACTTTAAAACAGATGCCTTTAAAATGACTAACAAAAAAGTTCAACGCATCTGCCGGTCATCGGGTGCCGTAGACTACCCAACTAAAACTAACTAAAATGAACTTAATTCTTTTATATTAGAGTTTCTTTTGTATTGTTATTTAACTCAGAAATATCTGAAATATTACATTAAAACCTAATATGCTTGTAATAAGGCTTATTTTACCATAAAATTATCATCGAAAGAGTCTTAGCATATTAAAAACTTTTGTTGTAAAAGTAATGTTGTTTCTTGTAGTGAAGGTTAAAAATTGAATGGTAGTAAATAATTACTAGTTTTGATACAACGGAAATACTTTCGCAGCTTTTAAAGTTATACCTGCTACAGGTTCTAATAGAATATGTATGGGGAATTATTTTATGTCTATCAATTTTTGAGTTGAATTCATATTTTATTGACGTCTCGTACAAAAGACTTCAACGCGCTCTTAAATATTAATATTTTTTTTATATTAATATTTGAGAGCGCACTTAACTAGCGACTTGCCCAGGATTCACATGTATAATAGATCATATTATGCCTACATCATCCGTCGTAAATATAAAAAAAAATTATGCAGCGTTTTCGATGAAAGCTCCTAGGCGTTTTTACTTTTTTCGATATTTTCAACATTTATCGTCATGTTTCAAACAGTTAATAAATTATGCACTTAAACCTTCTTCTTAAATTGTTCTATCTATCAATGAAAACTGCATTAAAATCCGTCTAGTAGTTTTTGAACAGACAGATGGACTTAGCGTGGGACTTTGTTTTATAATATGTAGTGTATGTTTAGGTAAGTTTAGTTTCAGACCCGAAAGGTGGCGCTCTAATTGAAGGCGGCAAAGCTAGTCTGTGTAATGCTTATAAAAAGATTATTTGAATTATATAACTATATAATATAGCGTTGCGTGTTAGTCTGTATTTATGTCATGGTCCATTAACGTAGAACGAATTTATTGACTGACCTCAGTTTAAGCACAAAAACTTAATGGTTTTATATGTAACGATATTCTGAAAGCGACTCATGAAGTATTTATTCACTAGAGTATACAAAATTTATTCACTAAAATGTTACCATGCTAAAGAAGGATTTTTTTCAATGTTATAATTATCTAAAAAAATTATTTACGATAGTAAATATATGTCGGAAACTAAAATAAAAAGGATATAGATGGATGGCCTATCTCAAAAGCTATACGGGCAGGATATAACTAAATGTTACGACCTCGCACTTTTCTGACAGAAACTATTATGACAGGAACCTAAGCAGTGCCTTGGACTTGTGACCAAGGTGTAGGCTTAAGGATATCCTTTAAATGATCATAACACTCACCTCCACTGCTTAGTTTCACTGTTTAATCTTAAGATTAGACTAACATTAACCTAACCTAACACACAAGGCTAACCTAACTTAAGGCTAACTCACACCTCCGCACATATATTTAATTATTATACCACAGGAACACTGAAATTATCCGGGATAAAAATAGCGTCAATGTTAGTCCAGTTTATTAAGTATCTGTGTACCAAATTTCATTGAAATCTGTTGAATTGTTTTTGTGTGATTGAGTAATAAACATCTAATCATACAAACTTTCACATTTATAATATTAGTAAGATTAGAATTGCTATAACAATGTTTCTTTCTTCCCCTCTATTTTCAAGACTCTTACTAAAATAATATAATTTTACTTTTCGCGAATCTTATATTTAAAAATAATTAAGTTACACAACACACCGTTAACTAACTTTCGATCTTTGACTATGGCTTTAATTCATTAGTTATTACCATCACATTTTCATATTTTTCTGTTACGTCATACATTACGATGAGTTTGATATTAAGCACTTCCGATGTAATATGACTTTCAAATTATGTCTAACTTTATATATTTCCGCTTTCTTTAAATATAAAAATAAAGAGGGGTCAAATACGAGAGACGTCTATTATGGTATTATCATAAATACATAAGTATATCGAGATAACACACGATTGACATAATTTAGTTGCGTGATGATTTTCACCTATCTATCTAGCGAAAATTGTAATTTATTTTTACTATACATCATGACAACCTGTTATTGGCTCACCGCGAGGAAAGGGGTTTGGCCATAGTCCACCATGCTGGTCCAGTGCGGGTTGGCAGACTTCACACACCTTTGAGAACTTTAGGGAATTCTCAGGAGTGCAGGTGTCCTTACGATGTTTTCCTTCACCGTTAAAGCAAGTGATATTTAATTGCTTAAAACTCATATAACTCAGAAAAATCAAAGCAATCAATGTCAAGTCCTTCTCCTCAGCAAGTTTTAAACACGGGATGATATTAATTTTACTCCCACAAACTATCGTAGGTGAAATAATTTAGAATTTTTCAAATAATTAAATACAAGCTATTACTACTTACTATAACAAAATACATAATCCTTAATTCGACTATCCCTTCTCAGCAAACCCTTTCATTTAATACCAAAATAATTGCCCGTTTACCAAAACAATTTAGTCTTAGTGTAGTATTTTTTAGTGCAAGATAAATAAAAACTTGTAAAATACAACGTGAAATAAATACCATCCAACAAATACACTTTCGGCTTATAATATTAGTATGGATGTGATTATACAACAATACTTATATATAAAGTAGAGTTACAGTTTAAGTTCGTCGGTCAGTGTTCACTATAAATACCGTTACGGACCGGTCGCTCAGCTGACTTGCCAAAACACACACACACACACACACCGCTCTGCTGCGCTTAATTAAGCCTTTGTCACCATTACGTTACTTATTTTTATACTACCAGACTATTTTCCTGTTATTTTTTGTGCTTAAATAAACGTATCACCTTTTTAATAATCTAATAGTTAAGATTTCGGTCTCTTAGTCAAAACGTTCTGAGTTCAATCCTTGGCAGATAATCATTTTTTTAAATTTTGAGTAAGGATTCTAGGAGCTCTAACGAAACGTCAAACTTTACGGTATTATATACACTTTTATTGAATTAATTAACAATTTTTATTAAAACATTTATCTATATCTATACTATTATATAAAGAAGAAAGATTTGATTGTTTGTATGTTTGTTGCGAATAGGCTCTAAAAGTACTGAACCGATTTTGAAAATTCTTTCACCGATAAGAAGCTACATCCTTTCCGGGTAACATAGGCTATGTGGTGTTGCCATAAATACTCTAATTATAAAGATATGGCCATTTAAGTGCCATAAGGTGGTCATTTTGTAAATTGAAGAGTTTCTCAGGAACTACAAATCCGATTTAAAAAAATTTTTTACTCATGGAAAACTACACTATTCGTGAGTGACAAAAGTGATTTAGTGTTGCCATATACATTTTTTAATTAATAGAATATGGTCATTTTGTATCTAATAATTACATTTAGTTAGAACATTAGATTCTCTTCATAACCCAAGCATTCTTATCGTCCAGATAATTATCTATTTTATAATAAACCTTTGTTTCGGAAAAGTTTTAATAAGCGTATATGTCAACACCGTTAGATTACAATCTATCTCGCGATATTGTGAACTTATTGCGTATTATTGTGAACCGTAAGATACTGATATTCGAAGGCTGTCCCTGATTGGTTGGTGTTACAGTAAGCTGTTCTGCGTCAACAAAGTTAGGAATGAAAAAAAATGTAATGGACAAATCAAAGAATAATATTCATCCCAACCTTCAGCACTTGTCTGTCCTACCCTCAGTGTATATAATAACTAATAAGCTGAGGCAAGGAGGGAGAGAAGCTCCCGCCCGCTGTAGCACAATGGGAAAACACATGCAAGTCGTAGCGGCTGAGGCTTTTCTACTGTGTTACGCAAGGGCGAAAGGACCACCCTTCCCAAAGCGCTGGAGACGTAGAAGCAATATTTCGTCCATTTTAGTTTTTTGATATTTTCATTATGCCCACTGTAATAGTTTTGTAACTCTATGGAAAATTCATCCTGATTCACAATTTGACGGTTCTATTTCGATATATGTATTATAATCTATCGAAAAATAATTTGTTAAATTGTAAGCTAAAGTTTCAGTTCACAATCTACAGTTCACAATATCGTGAGATAGATTACAAACTAACGGCGTTGACAATTTTACAGTATATACAGGAACCACAGTAAAATGAATGATCCCATTTTCCTTCTAAAATAGATAAAATTAATCTTAATTGGAGAAATCGATATTTTTATTATTAAAACTAGTCCACTTGCCCTGGATTCGCACGGGCTGCCCCCCGCAGTTTCACCCGCTATATTTTGGATAATTAACACTATATAATTATTAATTATAGCCTATGTGTTATTCTGATGTCTAAGCTATGTTATAGTAAAGTTTCATCAAAATCCATTCAATAGATTTTGCGTGAAAGAGTAATAAACATACATCTATATATCCAGACATCCATACATTCTTACAAACTTTCGAATTTATAACATTAGTAGGATAGATATATGTATTAATATAAATATTTTATTATTATCTTGCAGGAACTATGAATTTTTCTGGGATAAAAAATAGCCTATGTGTTAATTTAAATTATATTGTATCTGTATGTCAAATTTTATTGAAATCCGTTCAGCAGTTTTTGCGTGATTGAGTAACATATATCTAAACATACAAACTTTCACATTTATAATATTAGTAAGATTTAAATTTTAACTAAACATTAATTCTTTCAATCGCTTCAATCAGTATTCTCATTTAAATCCAAATTACTTTGAAAGTAATGAAAATAACGTACCAGCGACATAATGTCTTGACTAGAAGGTCTTTTCCCACTGTTTTATATAAAAATGTAACGGACAGACGAACCGTTAACAAATGAATAAGAAGTTGCAGATAAATTACATCTACATAGCTACAAGTTGCCAAGTTTTATAAAATCAATCATCCATTTACGGACTTAGATTAATGTTGCTTAACCTATTCTATATAGTTACAGCTTAAAGATCATTCGCACGAGTGGTTTAGAATGTTCTGTAATCAAGTAGCCTTTATAAATATTAAATTTTGATCTGTTATCTACTCATAATATGTACCTTACTTTTGAGATTCTTTTAATGTGATGAATGGCAACATATTCTTTTTTTTATATATATATATAATAGATAAGGTGCAAACGAGCAGATGGTCCACCTGATGGTAAATGGCAACTATCACCCATGGACATCGGTAAAACAAGAAACACTCTCTCGTTTTGTCGATGCGTTGCATCCCCGAAGGTAGAGTGGGAAGGGGAAATGAAGAAGAAAAATGATACGGATTCAACGGACCCTAGGCAAGAGCCTAGAGTCCACTAGACCCACAGCATTAATGGGATGGGAGAGGGAGGGGGTAAGTCTGGCCCACATGCGGCTTAACCGGAACGCGTCTATGACACTCGGCAATCGGATTCGCATGCTGGTGGTCGCAAGCCAGTCGGGGAACAGATCCCCTACCACCAAGGGGGTGCTGGGTTACTCGGCTCTTACGAGATGCTCTCCCAGCGGCAGAGGGGAATAGTATTCTAACCCGTCCCCTCACCTCCCCTCACCCATCATAAATGGTAATTATACCAAAGATGGATTCGCTTGTTGGTTCCCAAAGTAGTTTATTGACTTCTACGATGGCTTACGATGAGTTTAAAATGGTTTAAAAGGTATTCCAGTACATATTTTAGGTGATGTAAACAGAGATCTACTTAATCTCAGTTTTCAAAATTTCTAAACTTGGTGAATAAGTTCGCACTGTTGGCCTGTTTTCTTTTATACATTAAGAAATGATTTATTTGAATAAAATATTACAAAGAACGATGTCATTTCTAAAGCTATGAATATGGCAGGGAGTCTATGGTTTTTGAATTAGAAAATTAAATGTTTACTTCAATAGTGCAGGTAATCCTGACGTAAAATATAACTGGTAACTGGTAATCTTCGGAAGAGAATTTTTTAAAAATAGTTGCTAAATGTGAATGACTTATTTATTATCATTAAGTTAGAGATGTCTCTTCAAAGCTTCATAACAAAACACATTTCGTCATAATCATCATCATCACAACCCGTTAACGGCCCAAAGCTGAGCCGGGTCGCCTCCTCAGAATGAGGAAGGTGTTAGGTTTCCTCACGATGTTATATTTAGTTGCTTAAAACACACATAACTCGATGGATCGAACTCGGACCTTCGAGTAAGACATTCCAAGTCTTAACCACTGGTTCTGCTTTAAAAAAAACAGTTAGAGCGGTTTAATAAACGCTGCGCTAGATTAAGACATTAAAACTACTCGTGCGAATGATTCCGTACTCAAAAGGCAAGTGGTACTAAAATTCATTTCCTATAAAGATGCATCTTGGAGGAAAATTGCAGGACCGTTATACAAATTATTAGATTATAAAGTAGTCTGCGACCGAGTTTTTGTGAGAAAGTCTATTGAGGCTCGAGCTTGTTCACAACATGACTGGTGTAAAATGCGTGTATTTGCTATAACGAAGATACTTTTAAATATACAATAGTAGTCTGTCTTTGATCTTTTTTCCCTGGAAACAGTAAATGTGAAGTATCCATACTTTTTGCCCAACTCAATACACCACGACACTAAAGTACACCACTATATTGTAGATATTGTTTACTGTTAAAAATTATAAAACAAAAATCTCACAAATCTAAGTTAAGTTACATAATATGTGTTATCTACACGTGGAGGGTATACTTGAAATAAAATAAAATCAATTCGTGGACATAAAGTTATCAAACACCGTTGCCAGCTCAATTATATTAAGTAATGAATATGAATATAATAATTATGATACAGAGTTGTGCGAGGATGTGTAGCGAGGGATATGTTTGTTAACAACCAATAGAATCACATTCACACACTGAGCGACTACCTCGCTACATATAAAAGCAATCTGTATATTGTCTACGTATGAACTAACTGAATTTACTATGATGACAAATGATGATGTCCAATTTACCTTAGATTGGACCTGTATATGATGATAAGAGTGTAATTGTATTTATTCATCATCACAACCCATTAATGGCCCACTGCGAGCCGGGTCTCCTACTCAGAATGAGGAGGTGGTTAGGTCATAGTCCACCACGCTGGTCCAGTGCGAGTTGGCAGACTTCACACACCTTTGAGAACATGGAGAACTCTCAGGAGTGCAGGTTTCCTCACGATGTTTTCCTTCACCGTTAAAGCAAGTGATATTTAATTGCTTAAAACACACATAACTCAGAAAAGTCAGAAGTGTGTGCCCAGGTTCGAACTCGGACCTCCCGAGTAAGATTCCGATGTCTTAACCACTAGGCTATCACTGCTTTATTGTATTTATTAGCTCGAATATTTAGTTGTTTCTTAGCTTAACTGTGCCATTGTAAAAAATCTTGTTTTCTTTACACAGTCATAATAATGATAAATTTTTTAGTTAATTTTTTATCAACTCATTATTAAATTAGAACAGAATAGGTCGGGTTGGATTGGGCTGGATCGGTTTGTATCACAGTGGATCGGAGCAGATCGAATCGGATTGAATCGGATTATTCGATTTTGTATTTTTATTCGAATTTTTTAATACCAACGTTTTCCAATAACATACACAGCTCACACTTTTGTTAATCAATTCTCTAACTAAACAAACAATCTTACAAGTTATTAGGACTATGTGTTCCTGTATCCTGTTTATTTTTTAGGTGATGAAGATCTAGAATTGAAGAGAACATCTATTTTATCTAGTCTAGATTTAATTTCTATTATTAGTTTGAGTATTGTCAGAAGTAATGTTAACTAATTCCTATATTGATGCAATATGCTCCTTTTTTAATAATGTTAGAAATCTAGTAGCTCATTACCATTATGTTTTATCCTTAAAAATTGTACTAATTTTTTCTGGAAATCTATTAACATAACTTTACATTTTAATATATTTTTCTATCATATACTTTATTTCCTGATGAATGAATCATACAAACAGATAAAGAAACAAACCTATAAGCCAACAAACTACCTGTTAATCAAAGATAAAGATCGCACTCGTAGCTTTTAATGAAGATTATCTTTTCGCGGATCCATAAAGATTTAGTTATACGGCACATCCGTGTGATGTTCAGATAAAGTTATCTTAAGGAAATTACTACAATTTACCGTACAAATTCTAGCCTTGCTTAATGTTTAACGACTTAGATACAACTACAACTGATCTAGCGGTTGGTGAGAAGCAAGATGATAGAAGTGGTATCAACCTGTAGATTTTCTTTATCCGATAATTACGATCGAATAAAAATTGGTGAAGGAAAGTAAGAGTTCTGTAGATATATTTAGAATTAGTACAGATGAGATAAATTGATTTAAAAATATATCAAATGCTTCAGCGTTTAAAAAGTTCCAAATTAAAGTATTGCTCGAGAATAAATGAAATCCAGGTGGAGAACAACTTACCATTAATTTGTATGTAATTTATGAGGACAAGCTTTTTATCTCAAATGAGAAAAATATCAATAATCATACTAGAAGAAAAACAGAAAAAGCAAAGTATTTATTAAAGAACACAAATAAAACTTATACATAATTTTTCTCAAAAACTAATTTCCAATAATAGTAATCCAATCAATGAACATATCTGTAGCAATGACATTAGGGGGTATTTTTAGTAAAAACATTGAATCCGACACTTTCCATACATCGTTTAATTGAATAAAAACTTAATGTAATTTCTAATCTCCTTTTTCTTTTATAACTAGTTTATTTGCTGCCTAGATTCCTTTTTAGGTACCGAACAAACCTGACGCGTGTCTTTTTTACGTAATTATTGCAAAAAGTATGTTAAATTACACACGTTTTACTTGTATTATTTATATGGTTGTTTGAAAAGTCTAAGTCTAGGTCTGCAATTAATGCCATTTTAAGACATTTTCTATCAACTCTTGCTTACTTATAAACTCGATTTCATTTCACCCATTAATACAAGACGCCTTAGTAACAAAGCTTTTCGGCTCTAAACAAATAAATATAATTATGTCAGATAACCTAAACAACAGACTTTTATTCCGTCACTATCAAACCGGCTGCACGAGTCAGTGGCTTCTTTCACCATTGAGATATTGTGTTTAAATTAAGCGTGAAGTAGTAACACTTTCAATATTACAGAATCCATATGGAGAGAAAGAACAGAGAATACGCAATGTCATTAATAGATATTACTGTTATTTTCTCTTCAAACTGATTGATTCTGCAGATGTTATATTTATGCTTAAAATGTTATGAGTAAAATAAGCACTATTTATAAATGACCTATTGCAAATTTCTATTATAATTCGACTATCAATTCTAAATGTATAAATTATTTTTTAATTTCAGGATCAACTGAAACAGTACCACCATACAGGATGCCGCCGGCACCTGAAGCGGCGCTCCCCGGCGCCCCTGCACCCTCCACACCCTCCGCATTGCACACACATTCTGCCAAATTTCCCGTAAGTTGACCATTTAATTAATACATTACATTAATCTTATTTACATCTCTTAAATTAACCACTGTTAACTGTGGTGTAGCTTGTCACTTCTTATCGAAAGCTTTTGATAATCTCAGTCATATAATTTTGCAATCTAAAGCTTAACCACCTAGATGTTAATCGTAAACTTTATAACTCATAATTATTTAACTTGACTTAGCTATTCAAATTGTATGATGTCAAATCTATAAAATCTATATTAATCTTGGCTTCACTAGGTGTTCTACAAGGTTCACATTTTGGCCCATTTAATTTTCTCATCTAAAAACTATGACATTGATATCGATTTAATTAAAAAATATATTTTTTATTGAATACTTTTCTCTGCAAATTAATATGTAATACAGAAAATATTTTTTGTTATGTATGAAAATTATCGAGCAACGCAAGTATTACTATATCATGAACATTCTACATATCCATAATTTATTCAACGTTTCTGAGAGAAATCAAGTCAGCCCTACCAATAATTAAGTTATTTATGCATTATCACGGTTATTATATTTAACATATAGATCGCATCGCTGATTACATCATCTCTGGATAACTCTACTAATGATAAAAATAACGCTGTCTTAGAAAATAAATTATTTTCTAAGGCATCGTTTAAGACATTTTTACCTATAATTGCAAATTTATAATAATTAAAGATTTCTTTTAGTAAATTGCAGCTGCTTAGAAGAGAAAGAATTTAATAATAGACCGAACATAACATACGTTGCAAAAGCTCATTTAACCACAATAGAATATCAAGAATGTTTGCAAAAAGCAAGAAAATGTAATAAATGTATGGTCTTTCCATCAGTTCTAAATATAACTATGTCAATGACCCGGCGTCGCTCGTCAAGCCACATGACACTGGAATAAATTGTTAATACTTAAGTTGTTATAGGTTAACTATTACTTTGTAGCTCTATTCGTGTTATTTTCTTAAATTACGTTTGTGTAATAGCGAAATAAATATTTCAAATATTATATGATTGTGATTACGATAAGAATAGAAACGTCTGAGTCTTCATACAAATACTAACGATTTATCTAAATTGCATCCAAATTCTTTCGTCTAAGAACAAATAAGAACAAATATTGAGTGTAGAATTTTAAAAATAAATTTTACGAAATTTGTGAGCAGTGATGCTTTTAAATAAAATAATTATTAATATCGGATAACTAGTTTCATGATCAACAAACAACCAAAATTACAAGCTTCATTAGTACAGTGAAACCATGGTTTCCCATAAGAAATCTCTGATAGTTGGTGCGTATGTAACATGTTATTTAGAGAAATCAGTGAAAGTCCATTGTTGGATCGTGTATGAGTATTTATGTAACGTTTTGAGAAAAATATAACTGAAACAACCTGTCGATGATTGATGAATGATGTTAAAAATGTGTAAGGGCTTTGAAGAACCTCGTAATAGCATTTTACATAACCATCAGCCATTATCAAACGAAATTAATATAATCATTTCAAATCTAAAAGAAGAATTTGATATATTCTATACTATGACAGCCAAAACGTAGTATAAATAACTGATCTTCATACAAAGTTTTACCCCTTTTTTACGACTTAACTTTCTTCCTTAGTATTGAGTGTCGAATTTGGTTTTCAAAAATCATTTAAATAATTCTTACTAATATTATAAATGCGAAAGTAAATCTGTCTGTCTGTCACTCTTTCACGCCATAACAAAAGGACCTCCTTACTAATATTATAAATGCGAAAGTAACTTTGTTTGTCTGTCTGTCGCTCTTTCACGCCAAAACTACGGGCCCGATTTAAATGAAATTTGGTATACAGGTAGTCTCGAGCCTGAGAAAGGACATGGGCATATTTTAATGCAAATAAAGGGTTGTAAGGGATGGTAATATCGGGTTTGTAATATAGACGTATCGTCATTTTGAGAGCTAGAAGCTTGAAACCTATTTTTTAGGTTTTTAATTCGATATAAATAAACACGACATTCAAAGTGAGGGTAACCTCAGGGGTGTTAAATAAACAATAGGGAAAAACACTATTCTACGCGGACGAACTCGCGAGCACAGCAAGTTAAATAATATATTCATTACAACACGAATATAAGATAGTAATAGTAAGAAGAACGATTATGTCTACTATAAAATGGACTTAACTCTGATTTGAAA
Organism: Limenitis camilla; assembly: GCA_905147385.1. Taxonomy (NCBI): domain Eukaryota; kingdom Metazoa; phylum Arthropoda; class Insecta; order Lepidoptera; family Nymphalidae; genus Limenitis; species Limenitis camilla. Next base: position 14,139,170 of record LR990238.1, read on the forward strand.
ATAAACTTTCATTTCTAAACAGTTACCCAATCAAAATATTTTATGCAAGTTACCCCTATTGAAATATTTCGTGCATGTCCCAAATACAAATAAAAACACACAAACACAAATATTTTATGCAAATATTACATTAATCACGTCTACGTCAAACAGTTGTCATCTACATATGGCAGTGATTTAAAAAAATATATCTATTAAAGCTATTTGTAATATGGATGGCAAAGAACAACTTGTTAAAAGATAATATCTGAAACAGGTTTCTTGAAAGCTCTACCATTAATAATTAACATAAATATTATTAGTGTTCTGTACAATATAAATGAGAAATATGCTTTATTTATCGCCACATATTAATAAAAAATTCTAATCTGTTTAACAGCTTGCGATAAACTCAAAAATTTATAAAAGATTTTCATGCAAATTGTTGAAAATGTCGGAAAAGCTTTCATCGAAAATGCCTTTTTGAGCTGATGCTACTTTACGTGCGATGCGTGATATAGTTTTCATAATAGTTTATCAAAAAAAATTGTTGTTATTTTTTTCATCAAATACTAGTAAAATATTATTCTCTTTTTTTAGCTCTACGTATATTTTAAACAATATTTTGAAGGAACTCTTGATGAATGTGGTTAAGTATCTCAAGTAGGCTTAAAAGATTAACACCACTACTTATGCAATATATTAGGGTTGGCACAAACAATGAGAAAGTAATAGTTACTGGTTTAACTCAGTAGTGTTTTCAATAGTTCAATCAATCAATGGATCCCAGATATAGTAGATAAACACATCATCATCACAACTCATTAATGGCCTACTACTGAGCCGAGTCTTCTCCTTCGAATGAGGAGGGGCTATACTCTACCACGCTAGCCCAGTATTGGCAGACTTCACACACCTTTGAGAACTTTAGGGAACTCTCAGGAGTGCAGGTTTCCTCACGATGTTTTCCTTCACCGTTAAAGCAAGTGATATTTAATTGCTTAAAACACGCATAACTCAGAGTTAGTGTGTGCCCTGGATCGAATTCAAACCTCCCGAGTAAGACACCAGGACAAGCACAGATACTGCATAAATAGAACTCTATTTTTTATTTCTGAAGTGAGTAAACATTGCATGTTCTTCGTTAAAAAGCAAAACGCGATATACGCGCCGACTGATCAGTTAAACAGTATCTTTTTCTTGCTATAAATACTTCGAAATGTCAAGAAATAGACTTGGATTCTATATTGATATAATTATTAAAGATTTCAGGCAATTCATTAAAGATAAAATATATGGAAATATATGACATATATATCGAAAGCGTAGACTTGGTTTAACTATAGCTTAGACGGAGAGCCTAAGCAGTGGAGGAGAGTGTTCACATATGTAGCAGGACAGTGCTTAACCCTACACCTTGCTTAGGTTTCTCTCGTAATTGTAAGAGATCATAATGTTTAGTTATTTATCGGTTCAGTAGCAGTATCTACGTTGCGTTTACCCATTCAATATCACCCTTTTAGTATTTTCAATAGCCCTCATATTCAGGTCATTCACCGACTAATATTTTCATCTTATGAGATAAATCCGCCATAAATAGTTTTTTATAGTTCTTCAACCCTACATTCCATTTCGTCGCGAAATTGAAATATATTAACAAAAAAGTATATGCAAATGAGTTTTTAATGCTCTTAGTTGAGTAACGATTGCTAAAGTGGTGTGAGATTATTCTACATTATAAATGGTTACACCATTCAGCTTCGTGCTCCTTGTCTAATAATTATATAATATATATCATTATAATTATTATATTTGCCTCGATTTCGCGTTCTATTAAACAAGTATTATTAGCATGGGAACTATAGTGCGCAGTAACACTCAAACTACAATATTAAAATGTAATCTAGCTGAGGCTGGAGACCCAGGAGCAGATTTAAAAAATTTTCTACTATGCCCAAACTCTAAACTCCACCGGTCGACCTCACTACCGAATATTAAAATAATAAAAAAAATTACTCACGTGCTCCTCTATAACGGAGACCTAGCACCACGACACCAAAAAACGCTACACTATTAGTCTCACTACTTTAATATGTGCTGCACGATATCACTTGACAGAGTAACTTAATCCTATCGGAAGGAAAGTTATATGTTGTTTACTCAAAATAAGATAAAATGTACTACCCGCGAATACTAATTTATTATATAAACACCGTGCACTGGATACACTGGTCCACATTGAGAGATAGGATAGTTTTTATCTCGATTACAGACTACAATATTTTTTAATGCAAATTATGTTCAATAACTTTCTAACAGATGGCGTTGTAAGTTAGTTTATTTTATTAACATTATAAATCTGTTACAGATAGAACGCGAAGTGATTCTCTCGACGGGCGACAAGAGCTCCAAGGTGCCAATCTTGCAGGAGGCAAGAAAGAGAGGAAGATTAGGTGCTGTAGCTCCGGATACACCACCTAAGGCACTGTCAGCCTGGACACATGCCGAGGTCAGTATTTACTAATAACTACACATATAAATATAACATGTACTATAACTAGATATTCAAATAATCTAGGAATAGAAAGAAATACTATCAAAATCGATCAGTCCGTTAATGAGAAATTCCGTAACGTACATATGCATATAGAAGAATTTTTTCCATAATAAACTTGTTACTTGTGTTCAGGTCATGTGTGATCCCGTTGAAGTCTTTTCTATGAAACATTTATGTAGAGTTTTATTTTTAATTGATTTGCTTAAAAAGTGTTAATGTTTTGTTATTTTACTATTTATATACATTTTACATAAATTTTACACGTGAGGGGATGGGTTAGAATACTATTCCCCTCTGCCGCTGGGAGAGCATCTCGTAAGAGCCGCGTAACTCAGTACCCCCTTAGTGGAAGGTCTTTTCTCCGACTAGCTTGCGACTAGCTGCCGCGACGCGTTCCGGTCGAGCCGCATGTGACCCTCTCCCATCCCATTAATGCTGCAGATCCGGTGCACTCAGGGCTCTTGCTCAGGATCCGCTGAAACCGCAGCATTTTATTCTTCACTCCCCCTCCCCACTCTATCTTCGAGGATGCAACTCATTGACAAACCAAGGGAGTATCTCTTGATTTGTCGTTGTCCATGGACGATGGTAGCCATTTGGTGGACCATCTGCTCGTTTGCACCTTATCTTCCATTAAAAAAAACCTTGTAAAAATGATCTATGTCGAATGTGATCTGAATCGAAATCGAATTTCCAATCGTAACTTCCAATTGTAAAATTTGGATTTCTTTTACCATCTAAAAGGAAAGGAAAAATAGTGTTTTTGATTAAAGTTTTTTTAGAAATTTTTTTGCTACAGAAAATTTGTTACTTTCCTCATGAGTTTCTACCAACATTTTGTTTCAAATTACAAAATTCGAAATTTAATTATCAATCGCAAAATTGACAAAAGCAAACTTCAAAAGTCAAAAATTAATGTTTTTATTCTTTGCGGTGTGTAGAAGCAGAAATTATGTATTAAAATAGAGTTAGAAAAATCTACTTTTTATTACTATTAAAATCTCTTTTAACAATTCTCAAGTTTCATCAACTTCAATTGCTATTCTTATAAATTATCCCACACTTGCAACTGATGTACTGTGCGTAGGCTCTATATTAGTCGCTAACATGTAAATAAACTTCAAACACATTCAAATTAAAAGAAAATGAATTTAATTACATATTGTTTTGTTGGTTCATTGTTTATAATGAGACGTTTCTTTATTACGCTACGCCTTTCTACTGTTGTTAAATATCTTGTATCTCTACATTTCCTTTACACTTAGGTATAAACAAAATCGTAAATAGATTCGTACTAAAGTGGCCGAGCTACCTATCATTAGATTCCTCTAGAATCCCATCGTAGCTTCTACTGCTGGGTCCATTTGTAAATCTACACTATCCAGAAAAAAAATATATATTAAAGTTTAATCCTCATATAGTTAGCATACATAAAAGGCATAATCTGCATACTTAAATTGTGATTAAAATATGTATTTTCAATGGATTAAAAATATTATGTATTACAATTTAATTTAAGCGTACGAGCACACTAATTTACTTTGTATTCTTACGTATTTTGTTTCTGCGATAAAACATAGCCTATGCCTATAGTCCTTCCTTAAGCTCTATTTTATCTCTTTATCATATTTCATCATAATTGGTTCAGTGACTTAAGCCTGTTTGTGTAACAGACAGACAGAGCCATCTATTCGTCAATAGATGGCGTAAATAGTACAATGGTTAAGTTTATATTCTTTAGTATTTCCTACGTTTCTTAAGTGTTTCTTTAGACATTATAATATTAGTTTTTTACTCGAAAGTATATATTAATCACATACTCATATATTAAATTTTTTTTTTGTGTCTCCAAACTTCTTTTAAGAGTTTTTGGAGTTCATCCTTAGCTTACTAGATCATTATTTCTTTTGAAAACATCATATAGATTATTTATTAATTTACATTTACAATAATAAAATGATCTTTAGACAAATTGTTGTGCGAGTGTGAGTGCTCCTTCACAAGGTTCTTTTGATACCATATACATGCCTCGGTTTAGGGAGGGCAGGCTAAAGTTTCCTCAGAGTGGTCCAGTATTATTAAAGGTCTGAGCATAAGACCATGGCAAATGTATAAGTGTAGGGCAAAGAACTCCATCGTTATGCCTCGCTTGTCGCCTCGCTCGTTAACCAGGAAGGACGCACGGACGACGGACAAATCAACATATTCACATATACATATCACACTGATACTTTAAGTGTTACATATAATTTACTAGTTACTTGCTTAATTTATTACTTAAACACATAAATATTTTTTACAGCATCAAGCGGCTCGCCCTCGCTTCGCTTTGTTTATTTAGTGCAAAATTATAATCCAATAGCCTTTAATTGTAACTCTATAATAGTGTAGCTTTTAATCTTTAACTTTGTGTATTATTAATAATTGAAAAGAGACAGAGAGTGAGAAATAAGATAGATAATGAGAGAGATGATTAGAAAGGGAGATAAAGAGAGTAAAGAGACAGAAAGGTAAAAATGAGTTCTATCTGTAAAAGAATTATTAAAATCAGATCAGTACTAAATAATGGCGATATTCAATTAAATACTTATGCACAAAATGTATGGCAACACTACATGAACTATTTCACTCGGAAATAGTGTAGTTTTCCATTATATAGAAAATGATGATTTCTTTGCTTACATGTGGTAACCTGATCGACCCGGGTGGGTTGATTAGTCTATACTAATATTATAAAAAGGAAAGATTTGTATTTTTGGAATTTGTATGTAACAAATAAACTTAAAAACTACTGAATGGATTTAAAAAATTCTTACTAGAAAAAATTAAAGATCCTCAGAAATTCTTACTAAAACCAACCCAAGGTCAACCATCGCAATAAGTATTGATGATAGAACAAAAAAATGTTCTACAATATTATAGAACGTATCAATATCTACAAAAAACTCCGCGAGACCATATGTCCAACTATTATAGTTAAGGCACTATAACTACATATACATTTAAAAGTTGATAAAAATGCCTATGAAAATCAGACCATGTCTTCCATACCTTTGTATTAATTCTTATCCAAAAAAATTATTTTGTATTCAAGGCTGTTTCAATACCTGTTGAATGTTTTTTAAATTATTGAAATCGGACATTCCATTCAAAATACATTACAAAATTAAAAATAAACAAAAAATACACGCCGACGGGTCGGTGTGGCGCACCAGGCAGCGAAGTGAGCAACGCGGTGAGAGGGAGCACCGAATTGCGGAAGAGCCAAAATGTCTACTGAAGTTTGTAAATCAATCGAAATTGTTGCTATGGCTATTTTCTGCTAAAAAAAGCTATAAATCATAGAGAAAAAAGGAAGAATTCAGAAAGGAGATAATTCTCCTGTTAATTATAATGTTGGCAACACTAACTAAAGTATTGTTCCGATAGTCAAGATATTTTTACCTTCTTGAATGTTGGACAACTGATAAATATCAATCGCAGAAAAAGGCGGTTGCAAAATAAATACGCCGTCACGACAGAAATCATTATGACATGTGTCTAAAGTATTACCCTCAGAAGTAATATAGTAGAACAAGCCGTCATACTGTTGGTCTGCCTATAGACTATAGCTCCGTTTAATTAACAATAGTTATTATAGCATTTGTATAAATAAAGTTTTCTAATTTAGCAGTTAACCGATTAGATAGAGGTCACTGAACACGATTATTTTAATTTATATCTCTTTGTTTATTCATAACCACTGACCCTCGCGTCTTCGAACGCGTGTAGCTCCGCTCCTATTGGTCTTAGCGTGATAATATATAGCCTATAGCCTTCCTCGATAAATGGGCTATCTAACACTGAAACAATTTTTCAAATCGGACCAGTAGTTCCTGAGATTAGCGCGTTCAAGCAAACAAACAAACTCTTCAGCTTTATCTATTAGTATAGGTTAGCTTCCTTTTATGTTACACTTGCAGGAACTCTATATTTTTTCGAAATAAAAAGTAGCCTATGTGTCAATCCAGATTATATAGTATATGTGTGCGAAATAACATTCAAATATTTTCTACTGATTTTGCAGTAACAAATTAAGATACTAGTGATATCCCCTGGTTAACGCGTAGTTCATCCATTTTGTTTAAAATATTTACAATACATGTATACAAACGTTTCTTATTAACAAATGTTCCATTTAAACATTTCTCGTTCGGACCTTTAAATGAAGATTCACTCTTGACCAGTGAAAGTACTAAGAATCAATTACAAAATATAAATAGTAAACATTCTCATAGAACTTTCAAATGAATCCACATTATTCAAGGAAGTAACTTCGTTACGTGGGTTTAATCTTTAAAACTAATTAATTAATCTAATGTTTTGGACCGACGTAGATTATCAATGAGTTACCAGCATTAACAACAAAGAAACCATTCATAGAAAGGCAACTTGACTGGTTAGAATACAATTATCTGTAGTTAAATAACTTAATATCACATTTTCTTATTCCTTGAACCCTTTTTTTGTTGCGATAGGAAATACATTTTACGCATCCCCCCTGAGGTGGAGGGGTATGTGGGACTCACAGTGGGATTAAAACCCATAGGTACCACCGCCGTCGCGCATTGGGTGATGGAGATTCGCGGGATAGCATTCTACCTCAGCACTCAGACGGATCTACCTGCTTGGGGTTCAAGACACTGTAACTTGTGCTAACTATCTATATACATTATAACACGGCACTGTTTGGCAAAAGCGTTTTTAATATGGCACACGAAATATATAATAAACTTCCAAATTCGTTGGCGGATAATAAACTTGATATTGTTTGTTACAACCAAAAATTTACAGATTTCTTGCTTAAAAAACGTTACTACTCGATCCAGGACTACCTAACTGATATCTTGTAGAGAATTTATTACGGTAATGATATATTACGAATAATTAGCATATCTTGAAATTTATGTAATTATTTTAATATTGCATGCCACTATGTGGCGGAAATAATGATAAATAAATAAATAAAAGATGTAAAAAAGTCGGGTTAGTTACTTAATTTATTACTCAACAAAGGCTGGAGATTTGATGAATTTTATGATATTATTTATAGTACAGAAATATACTAGATCTTGGAAGCTTGAAGGGGTTGAATTAGGGGATGAAAGTTTGTAGACAAAAACACAAAAACTCATAAAGACTTCAACGGTCACGCAGCTTGACATACAGTTTTGTATGAAAACGAAAGATTTCAATATAATTGTCTTACTAGGCATGAAAGTATATAATCAATCAATTTTTAAAATAGTAGGGGAGTTATGTCGCGTTGTGGATTGAACTACCTATTCCTTGTAAAGTATCAACACTGGTGTAAAGTGTGGCTTTGATTGGTTTATCTTGTTACTCATTATATATTTTTTTACTCTCTATAACTACTGATAATCCAATGAATGTAAACTCCATTTAAATACTTTTTATAAAGACATACTCCAATAACGTCTTGACTTGACTTTTAATTAATATTAAAATTGATTTAGTTAGTGATTTAAATTATTGTCTTAAGCGCTATACTGTAAAACTAGGCAACAAATACAAACGGATATTTAACAGTAACACAATTCTATATCGAAGGTATATTATGAACAATATCCTTTGTGATTCGTTGCTCCTAGACATAACAATTCGGAACACGCGCCGCCGGCTGCCTACACCGAAGCGAACGGTGCACCGCCGCCACCGCGCCACCGCGCGCCGCACGTGCGCGTGCGCATGCCCCCATTGCGTAACAAATACTCAGATACTGTATTTAGTCACAGATATGTCATACACGGATTCCTACAACCAAAACAATTTAAAAATAAAATAACGAGCTTTTCAACTTACCTTTAATTTGACAAGTTCATACGTAATAAATAATCGGCCATCTTTGTCAGTCCGCCATATTGGAATTCAACTATCCATGCATAGTCATTTATCATCTAAAACACGGACGTAAAATTTCATTTACAATCTCAGTCAGACTAGGGTTTAAAAATTATTTAACGATTAAAACTTGTCCTATTGATATTATAAACGCGAAATGTTATATATTTTATTATATTTACTTATAAGTGTAGTAAGTCTAAAATCAAATGTTACTCAGATCAATGTTGCCGACATCAAAGTGATATTATTTTTGATCCTATAAAATAGATAAGTTTCCCTAAAACAGCAATATTTGACACGAACCAAACATTATGAGTGAAAGTAAAGCAACTGTGTCGTATCGAATCTTAAATATTGATGCGTGATCGTTATCAACTATTCACTTTCATACAAAAGTATATTCATATATTGTACCAAGTACAAAATAATTTTCAAAGTTTTTAATCCGAGGATTTCATACAAACTTGTTAAATGAAATAGCAACACAGAAGTATAAACAATCTATGTATTATTATATATTTTTTAGGCTATTTCATATAATTTTTCCCTTGTCTATTTGAATATTATTTTGAAAGGTTATGGGCCCAGAAAAGCTGTAAATGAGTACGAAATGAAAACCTGTGAAACATTTCACACTGATACAGTCAAAAAGACTATTTAATGGGACTTAAGAATGAATGAATTTGAATGAATAAATGGATGAGTTTTTATTCTCAGCATGACACATGTGTGTGTAACAAAAAATCAGTACATATCTTATTAAAAAAAGAGAAAACAAATACTTATGATTCCGAGTAGGACAACAGTTTTATTTCTAAGTGTAATCCTATGTTCAAAATAATAGTATAGATTTGTAGTCAAACGGTACAACCTAAATTAGATTCGGCGTAACGGAGCCGCACGCGCCTCACTCCACACTCAACTACGATGCACTAGTACTACTTGAGTGCGGAACACTAACGAACGCATTTATACAATACATTTAACATTCACAACTTTATACTTAACGAAATACTTAAGTGTTTATATATATTACGTTTAGTGTGGTGATGAAGATGATAACTTGATTGTTTTGAAAAAGGTGATAAAATGGTGGAATTTACTATTGAAAATGTATGTATTACTTTATTTACTTAAATGTTATTTTATAAGTATCAATAGAGTTCGAATGTTTGTACGTTTTTAAGGCGTTATAGAAACTCGAAATTACCCTTTTAAAAACAATGTAATAAGCAGATCATTAAAGTATGTTTCTTACCAACTTTCTAGCTTCTAATGTTTTCTAGCTTATCTTCATTATAGCCTGATGATTGACATTAATCAATTTTTTAGTCTAAGAATCCATATTTATTAAATACTGTCTCGACCCGCTGTCGCTTTCGACAGGCATCTCCTTCTTGTATCTTCTCTCGTCGAAATGTATTTTATTTTGGCTTAAAAAATTACAAATATAACGGAGAAAATTGATGAGAAGGGAGAGGTGGAGAGGGGGATATTGAAAAACCCTACAAGGGGAACGTAGATACTGCTACTGAACCGATATGTAACTAAACATTATGATCAAGGTGTAGGCTTAAGGACGTCCTTTATTCAGTTAAAACACTCGCCTCCACTACCCAGGTTCTCGGTTTAAACCTAAGGTTAGGTTAACCTAAGCCTTCTGCAATTATCGTTACATTTAAATAAAGTTATATTCTAATTGGGTGAGGCATTTACTTCAACAAAAATTTATGGTACATTTTATGGAAATAAGAAATTTAACATTAATATCAAAAAGGTTATTTTTGTTAGTTTTTGGGCTCCCTTATAAGGAGAGTTTTAGGGTCATACTTGTAGTTGATGAATATTCTCAAAATAGTAAATAAGAAATCCCAAGTATATTATTAGTAGAAAACAACATGTTCTTAAGGGGTTAAATATAAAACGACATAAATTACACGCGTATATAGAAGCTATTAAATATTAATGTTTATTACTCGCTGAGCCTTACAATTATAACTGTTACTTCATAAACCTAAACGACAGCGTGTTGAATAAAATTACTAGTTCCAAAGGAAATATGAATAAATTACTATTACTATTATATTACTAATAACATATCCCCACTTCACTCAGAAATCAATATCATAAGACCTCTTAGAAAATCACTACATCTACACTATTATATAAAGAGGAAAGATTTGATTGTTTGTATTTTTGTGTGTTTGTTGCGAATAGGCTCGAAAACTACTGAAGCTATTTTGATAATTCACAATTCTTTCAACGATAGAAAGCTACATCCTTTCCGAGTGACATAGTCTATGCAGTGTTGTAATAAATATTCTAATTAAAAAGATATGGCCGTTTAAGTGCTATAACGTGGTCATTTTGTACAGTGAAGATTTTCTCTGGAATTACGAGTCCGATTTTAATAATTATTTAACCACTAGATAGCTACACTGCGCCAGAGTAACAGAGTGTAGTGTTGCCATAAATATCATAATAGATTCTTAAAATATTCATTCGTAAGTTTAAGTAAATAGTAGTTTTTGTTATGATGACATGTTATTTTATATGGATGGTTGATTGGCATGTCCTTTTATACTAATTTTTACATACATAAATTAAAAAATTCTATTCATTGGGGAAATTGAAATCTTTGATGATTTTTCAACAATTAAAAACACAAAAGACATATCTTATCTATTCGTGTAAACTATTTGATCATTCCTTAATTTAAATTATTTACTTTGAAACTCATAAAAGTTGAGACTTACTTAAAAAAAGCTTGAAGACTGAGGAAGTCGTGTAACCTTTTCAAAAAGCGTGAAGAACTTTGATCATGGCGGAGATTGCCTTAACTTGATATTTTTTTTAATTTAGTAACGGCTAATACAAATAAAAAAGCAGTAGCAACTTCTAGTACTTCTAAAGATATATATTATTATAGCTCATTATAGTTTTTTATAACATGGTTAGAGAAGCGAGGGCCAAAGTACAGTTCACCATCAGCACCTCGTACGTTAACAACGCCACCATTGTTCTGACGTTCTCATTGCCGCGTAACACATTCTTTCACCTGTAGACTTATACATCACATCTTGATTCCCATGTTATAAACTGCAATTCAAATGTTATTGTCATTATTTCTATTATTTATTTTTAATTACGTCGATAACACATAAGTCTGTCAGTTTCATTAGAGTACTTTTCAAATAAAATGGCGTCGACACATTTTTATAGAAGTGATAAGCTATTAAGCATCTGTAACCACGAATTTTAAGAAGTCAAAGCAAACCTTTAAAAATATAAACTTTAACAAATATAACTATTGATTTTTATTACATAAATGAAATCCTTGTTTTACATTCGGAACTTGATTGATATAAGGAAATTTTCTATTTCATTCGTAGTAAAGTGAAATAGTAATTAATTTTAGTTGTATACAACTAAAGGATAATAAAAACTAAACCAAATAATTTCATTCACTCCTAACACAATTTATATTTGACTAATTTCAGAATCAACAAGCTGGACCATCCGGCGACTTTAGACAGTACGAACAAAACTACGGGTATGCTATGCACCAAAATCAAAATCCAAACCAAGGAGCAGTTGCGCGAAACATACAAAACTATGAATCTCCTAAACCGCCTATACCAACAAAAAATGCTTATAAACCAGAACAAAATAACTCCCACATCACAGTTACAGTTGAAACTGGTAAAGACAATACACGAGATGCACCAAAAAGCAACAAATCTGTAAGCAAAACCTATCACACACTAAAAGATATGATTTCAAGTAGATTTAAAAACAAAGATGGTAATGAAGACAAAGCTGAAGAAGCGAGGCTAAATAATATTGAAGAAAGAAAAAGACCAGAACCTGAACAAATTACTCCGAGAGCAGAGAGAGAAACACCTAGGAAAGTCGAGCAAGGGATCTATGGAAGGCCGATGCCACAAAATCGACCGGACATGCAATACGGCCACGCTATGGCAAACAATATGGCATATCCAAGTCCGTCACCGCATAGGTAAGACATTCTTTAAACCAAAATAAATTAATTTATAAAAAGTTTTTTTAATATTATAACCTAACCTAAATTATCTAGGTATGTCAGACTTCAAATAAATTTAAGTGTTTCTGCTAATGAAGTTAAAACTAGTAATGTTAGATCGTTCGCTAACTTACCAATAATACACAGAAAACATGTTACTTTAAATCAGCCTGTCCAGGGAGATCTCTGTCTTAAGGATGAATTCCCTGACCTAGATAAGAGTAATACAGTTGTCATTAACGACAACAATTTGCTCGTTAGTGCTGATTTATAACTTGTTAGACAAGTATTTAAAACATTATTTTCATTCCTTGAGAAACATCTTACAAGTAGAAAGTAATTACTATTTTTCACATGCCAATTTGGTACTTTCAGAAACTTGTTATGTAAATAAATGATGGTAGTTTTTCTACTTCTAGCATTGTAAATACTTTATATTTTCCATTAAAGGCAGCTGATTCATCAACAACAGCAAATCGTCCAACAGCAAATGCTACTAAATCAGCAAGCAAGATCTCAAGAAATGTTGGCTTCAAGACCACAAGCTCTCGGAGCTGATGCGTTATACCAACAGTATGGACCTCCAGGACGAAGAAGTGCGGTTTACCAACGAGACTTGGACGTCAGATCTATGGGAAATTTTACGTCTTTAAAAACTGGACCTCAGCCACAGGTAATTAAAAAATAATACTTTGCTTAAAAATCTTGTTATGATGAGTTTCTTTACATGATCACTTGTTTCTCACCAATTAATTTGAAATAGTAATCACAGTCTGACAAATTACTAAATCCTTGGCAATCCCAAATCAAATCTTGGTTACGAAACTGGTAATCCAAAACTCATAGAAAAGCATCAAAAAATTACAGCAATAATTCTCGCCTTTCTTACAAATAGTTCTCACTGCAACAAAGCACAATGAATTCCCAACAATTACACGTTCTCACAGAGCGCAATTAAAATAACAAGTACTTACTTTACGATATCGTGATATCGTGGAACTAAGTTGTATATCGTATTGTCCGTATGAATTTATCGGATCATTGTTGTTGGTATCGATCAGGAAGCTGCTATTTCGTCGTAAATAGATTTCATAACAGCATTGTGTAATTTTGTTTTTATATAAACATAGAATCTATCGTTATGATCTAATCACTATAGATGGCGAAGTTAATTATTGCCATCTATAACAGTGCTCAATATGGCAGTATTATATTTTGCTCCTGCTTATTTTTTTTTTATACCGTTTTTTTACCTTTTACCCCTCCTAGTAAGTTTGCATGTTTGTGTCAGGAGGCCACGCCAGTAGTCCAATGTCCGGGATTTGAACCCACGACTTATCGATCGTGAATCCAACTTCTGTTTAGATTCGCTTATTCAGTAGTGTTAGCCTAATGACTTTGACATCTTACTCGGGAGGTTCAAGTTCGATCTCACACAACAGGCACTCCAAATTGTGTGAGTTTTAAACGATTAAATATAATTTGATATGACGGTGAAGGGAAACAAACCTGTACCCCTGGAAGTTCCCTAAAGATCTCTTTCGGTGTGTGAAGTCTGTCAACCCGTACTGGGCTAGCGTGGTCCACCACCACGGTTATGACCTAAAACCTTCTTACGGGTTTTTACTATGATCTTTTAAAATCATAGATACTTGAATTTATATTTGAAGGGCCTCTTTAATTTTAACTATGTATACACTTTTATATTTCAAGCATATTGATATGTTAATTTTATTTCATTACCCATAAAATTCCAAATACGTTTTATGCCTACATGTCGTGACCAATGGTTGTTGTGAGGCTTATATGAATTCAACGGCTTAAGCCAATTATGGTATTGAGTCTCGTTAGTGAATAGACAAAAAAGTAATAGTACATCACATGTATTAATTATAATTACAGTTTGAAAACTCACATTCGAGACTAGATCTTCGAAGTCCTCAACAATTAGAGCGGGAAATAGTACGACAGAGAGGTTTTGTTGAAGGTAGAAGAGCATCTTCTCATCCCCATCTCTTAGATGAGCCACAACAAAGACCGGAAATAGCAACACCGCAAATACATGACCGATCAAGAAGAAATTCTCATGGAAATCTGCTTGATGGTTTACCAAATGAAAGTCCAAGAAATGAAGAAAGAGAATCAGATGATGGAGGTTTTAGAATGAGGTTAGCAGCACAAGGCAGATCTAGTTTCGAAGATAGAATTCGTACAAGTGGTAGATCAGTAGAATCCCAGCGACAAGAACGTCAAGAAAGACATGAAATGTATAGAAGAACACCAGATAGTCATAAAGAATCAAGAAGAACTCCGGATTCGTTACGACAAAGACAAAATGAGGTATCTACCTCTTCTGAAATTTTAGAACGAAATGATGATATTGTAAGTCAAAAGTCTGCAGATAGCGTATATAATTCTAATACAAAAGCGGAAGTTTATAACCCACAACCATCTTCTTCAAGACAAACGCCAAATAGAATTGAAGATTTGAAAGCAGGAGGAAAGAAAGGGGCCAGTGGATCTGGAGCTAGTTCAGGTAATTTAATTATATTTTTTTTTATAAAAGTTGACCACGCAGCTGAATATAATTAAAATTAAATGAAAGCTTGGCAGGATCATTTTTAAATGTAAAAATACTAAGAAATAAATTATAATGTATATCTCGATTAATTTATTAACTATTTCAGATTACGACAAAAATGGTGGTCAATCTTCAAACGTTGATTCAGGCAGAGGCAGCGTCGCGTACTCAAGTGGGAGAAGACCAGAGGCGAGTCTACACGATACTTCAGCTGATTCTGATGCTGTAGGGTCAAGAGTGCAACCTCAGCCTGGCACTAGTCAGCAAACCACCGGGCCTGGTAAGAATTGTATTAATAATAATCTTTCCAATTTATATTTTACCTTTATTTGAAACATTATTACCCATAGATTATCCCATTGCGAAGATTGGGAATGCTTTATTGTTGTTTTTAAATTCTCTTAGATTCACATAATGAAAAATGATATAGAAGTTATCAAACATATTTTAATATTTTCAGCTGTTGAAAACGAATGGGCAGATCTAGTAGAATGTGAATTACGGCAAATACTCGAACCTAAATTATCGAGCATGAGGCTTGATAGCTCAGCGAGTTCTGATGGTTCGATGACACCTCCGCTTCCTCCACAATCACCGTCTTCGGATTTACATAAAAGAAATAGGTAAGCATTATATGTTCAATAGAATCTAAGCATATCTTATAGTACTCGAGATTAATCGTCATAACTTTGTCCAGTCTTCCAGGCAGGTCATCAGAATATCCAGAGGAGAGGCGTCGTAGTCGGGAGTCACCTCGTTGGCATTCACACAAGAAACATTCATCCAAACGTGATCATCATTATAAAAAACATTGTAAGTACCCTTAATAATTGTCATTAAAGAAATCTTTGGAGTCTCCGAAATAAGTAACAACTTACTTTAAGAGAACTCTTCTTTTTTATGGTAGATAAGACACCAACGATATGACGGTCTACCTGATGGTAAGGTGGTATTTGGGGGAGTGAATAGAAAAACGCTGCGGTTTCTGTGGACCAGGGTCCAGGTGCAAGAGCCCAGAATCCACTAGATCCGCAGCGTTAATTGGCTGGGAGAGGGAGGAGTTAAGTCTGCGGCACTCACGCGGCTCTTAATATTTGTGCTAGAACATAGTATCCTATAGTTATCGCAGGTTCAATCTACACATATTGCACCACTGACGTGAACACACTCACGCTCACTTCAATCAAAATCCTTATAAATACCCAAAATTTAATTTCAGTGTTCGGCCTAGACACAACCGATATGACATCGACAACTACCCGCAGTCTGGATCTGTCCTCGCTCCTTGACGCGCGGTCAGACAGTGATGCGTCTACTGGCGACGCACGCGCAATTCGGCGGCAATTGCGCGGATTGGAGAACATGTATGCGGAGGTGCTGCAATTGTTAGGAGTTAGGAAACCAACCAATCTGTCAAAGCATCCTGCTTGGGAAGCAAGGTGCGAATAGTTCTACTTAGTCCAAATTTAAAGGACCAATTAGCTTTATAGTCTATCATTTCTGCGCTACCTCCAACATCTTAGATGACTATTTTAGTGTCCAATTCCAGGTTATCATCAAAACGTCGCTATGGCAGTATGTCGTCTCTACCATCGAGTTCAGTGAGCAGTCGACCTGTAAGAGACAAACGCAGAAGTTCTAATGAACATAGGAAAAAACATGATCTGAAGGTAAGATGAGAGATAAGGAAATCTTTAGAACAGATTTCAAACCTGAATTAGACTTATTTATCTGATAATTAAATACTTAGCTAGTGGTTTTATTTTAAAAAGAAGCGACGGATTATCTTTTTTATTTTCTTTCGTCTTTTACAATCCATATTTTTTTATTTTGTTCATACTTTACCCAAAACGTTTAAAATTTTACTCAAAATGTTAATTTTCAGGGTATAAACAAACGTTTCCAAAGGCTGGAATCCCATGTAGTGACCCTTGCAAGATCAGTGGCACATTTATCCAGCGAAATGAGAACCCACCACCTCGTAATGCAAGAAATGGATAACATTAGAGCGGAAATCGCCGCGTTAAGACATATGTACAAGTAAGTAAAAGGTTAAATAATTATTGAATTAAAAATATAATTACCCCCCCTATTATCGATACCCACAAAACATCGATTTAGAAGAATCGATATTAAGAAAATTTTTCGTATTGTTAGAAACTAAATATAAAAATAGCGGTAAATACAAACTCAATAAATATTCATCAAATGCAAAAACAAATTACTCTGTTACTTACTTTAAAAAAGTTTAATACTCGATTCTATTCGATACTTGATATCGAAAGTAAGGTATTGAGAAACACCGTTTCATGTGTACTCAGTGTAAGCAATGTGAGTGTGTTACCATGGTTACGAGATTGTTATAATTGTCAATATATTAATATTGTGAGGCAGCTCTCAAGTGAGCAATGAGCTGATAGTCTCCAAACGGGTGACCAGTTCTTCACAATACATAGCTAAGAACCATCTCGATTAAATTAGCTTTCAAACAAATAAAACTTTATCAGAATCGTTCCATTGAATGAACGTCAGGGGTTAAAAAAGATTTATTAGATTGAAGAACAGTAGGTAGGAAATATACAGAATTACCTCGAAGACAAAAATCCTTCAAAATATAATTATATTTTCAGATCCCAACAATATATCAGATCTGGTCACCACAGACACCAGGACCCTTACTCCTTCAGCAACCCTGATAGAGTCAAACGTCTTACGAAGTTCTTTGGTGATGAACCGCCTTTAATGAGACTGTTCTTGAAGAAATTGGGATATGAGGTAAGAACTATAAGATGAGCCTATACCATACTTATCTTAAAAATATAGATGTTGCTTTGTTTGAAAGCTTACTTCTTGATTTGTCTATCTTTCTGTATAGATCGATAATTTTTGCGCAAACACTTGTTTATAATAACACAGTATGATAATAATTTAGACAATTTGATGAACACGTATTTTTTTATATCCCGCTAACACAGAATAGTGCGGTCCCTATAAAAATCCAAGAGGATTTAATCTTTCTTTAGACACTTAAAGATTACTTCTAGATGGTAAATGTGAACCTACTCTTTACAGAAATACGCAGCTCTGCTAGAAAAAGAAAAAGTTGGTGCAGCTGAACTTCCCTACGTTGGAGAAGACAAATTAAGAGCGTTAGGAGTTCCTCTAGGACCTAGAATGAGGATATTAAAAGAAGCTGGTATTCATCAAGACCTGCATCTGAGAGATGA
The DNA here is from genome assembly GCA_905147385.1 of Limenitis camilla. NCBI lineage: Eukaryota > Metazoa > Arthropoda > Insecta > Lepidoptera > Nymphalidae > Limenitis > Limenitis camilla. Next base: position 14,157,460 of record LR990238.1, read on the forward strand.
CCATAACACTACGACCACCACGTTGGCTATTGTATAGAGATACACTTTTGATTGTAAAAGTTAACTTGATTTTGTTCGTAAGGGTATACGCTGGTTAAAGTTCAATTGTCATTTAATATCTAATAAAATTTTTCGGTTACATTAGTGATTGTTTAGCCAAGTAGTGTTCAACTTGCCAAAAGTCATATTGACACTGTGGGAACTACCACGTTGGTTTTTGCAAGGGTACATCATTATCGGTATTTTATCGACTACATTTCGGAAAGTGTGTTTCAGGAACTATATGATATAATTACTGCTTTCCCATTCTTCAGACAAACGCGACCTAAGCGCCATCGGTGCAAAGGCTTTGTATCCACTTTTTTAATTCAAACACCTGCCGACTGTGTTTACTGATAGGTACAACGTTGGTGTCTTCAAATCGATTGTAAACGGGTACCTTCTAGGCAAGTGTGCAACAACCTTGGCCGTGTGGTAGCGTACCATCAGGCTAGTCACGGTCTAACGCTGGCCTATAAAGTATAAAGTCCCAAGACTAGATTGTTTTAGTGAATTGGTTTGTATTACTATATATTTAGGTAAAACTCAAACATATATACAGCCATTTTCCGTATCTAAGCAAACGAGCAGATCTACTTCATAGTAAGTGAATGTCCGTTGTTAGTATTACAGACCTCATGAAAGAACCTCTGAATTTTCTGAGTTATGTGTGTTTTAAGAAATTAAATATCACTTGCTTTAACGGTGAAGGAAAACATCGTGAGGAAACTTGCACTCCTGAGAGTTCTCCATGATCTCAAAGGTGTGTGAAGTCTGCCAACCCGCATTGAGCCAGCGTGGTGGCTTAACCCCCATTTTGCCTTAACCCGCCTCAGGAGTGGGCCATGATGATGATAATGAACGTGAATACACTCACAAAAGTTGACTGCCAGACTGTTATATATAATTATATGAATGTAAATATTGTTCTACTCATACTCATTAAGCACTAGGTGTTCACAATTAGTTGTAATTAGGTTAATTTAAAATTAGTTTATTTCCTTTCCTTTTTAGAACAAACAGTATAATTAGCGTTTACCTTAATCACACTTAAGTATTAAGTCAGTTATAAATTATTTATATAGCTTTTGACAAAATACTGAAAAGCAAAATGACTTTTTAAATAATGTTATACAACATCTAAATAATGTAAAGTATGATATTGTGTTTCATAGTTTGAGAAACGCTACTTGAATATAGATTTTGGTAAGGGTGTCTGTTTTTGTAACCGTCAACAATAGAAGTGCGTTGGAAACCTGTTTTTCTCTGCGTTTAGACAAAATCTTTTAGGGGGGGAAATGGTCAAAAATAAGGACATAATTTTGAATTTTTTATCAAGATTTTTTTAATAAATTTAGTTATTTGAAAATAATAGTTTGCTTGCGGTAGTCTAGATAACTCATGATTGCTTTGTCTGAAATTAAAGAAACCAAAAAGATTTCTTAAGTACTTATAAGTTTTTATCTCAAATTTGAATGAAGGAATTAAAAAAAAATGAGCTTCTAGCAAAGATGCAAAAACAATTAAATAGCGACACAAAGTGCTTCGTTCATAATCGAGTGCTTAATATGAAATCAGTCCAAAGGTTTTTAAGAAACAAGTTTTGAGAAAAATGCGACTAAAAGAGAGAAACAGATACAAACTGCTGGTACAAAAAATGGAATTTAAAAAAAAATTCGCACCCTTTTCTCCCTGTAATAGTATAACCGTAGACGTTACAAGCTTACTTTAAGGCTGCGTTTCCATAAGGAGTGCCCAAGTATGTGTAGCGAGGATGTGTTTGTTAAGAACCAATAGAATCCTCATCATCCTCACTCATATCTGGTGGAAACGCAGCCTTACATTTAGAATCATGTGAATTAATTTGAACTCAAAACTTTCGACTTCCCGTTAGTCATAAAGTCCAAATACTTTATTGTAACTAAATGATATTAAATAATTTATCTTTCCTCAGGTAAGCGAGGTTCCATTTATTATTCTATATAGTCCCAAAGTCCCTGATTTAAGTAGATCGGGAATTTTTCGACTTTCTTTTAGTGGTATCTTTTGATATCTGACGGTAACAAAAACTGCCGCGTTTTTTTATATAACAGTCTTATAAAATATGCCAAAGATATACATCGGCATTGTACATATGTAAATATATTAATACAGACAACGAAAATACAACGCAATAGTTATAAGTTTTTTTATTCCTATTCTGGAAACTTTTTTGTAAATAAAGTATTGAAAGTTAACTTTTTTTATATTCCCTATTTTACTAATATTGTAAATGCAAATAATATAAGTATACTAAAATGGTCGTTATGCGCATCAACGGAGAAACGAATATTTTCAGGAAGTTACTTTTATATATCACCTTTCAAAAAAGATCGATTTTAATATCGAGTCGAATCGCAATATTTTTTGTGAATCAATTCGTCAAAAAAATTATAGAAAAATACCAATACCACGATATTTTAATATACCTGAATAAAAAGTAAAATTGAGAAAGTTTAAGTATAACGTAAGTATTAAAGGGGGGCGAGGGTTTCCTTGCTTTGCTTATTTTTGTTGACATGGGAAATGGTGGGTCTGCATGGTGAACACGTACATTAAAACTAGTCTCGGGTAGTTCGCGAACGACCTAGTTCAAAAAAACGCTCCTTTAGGTGAACTATATGAACTAGTTCGTCGACGATCTCGCTCTTAGTTCTTATATTTTTTTAAATCGAATAATTTACTTCTAGGGATGCTTATGTTTCATTCATACTTGACTACTGTTTTGTAAAAAAATAACTATGTAATAAATAAAAACAGTGGTTTATTTGATTGATATATCAATATATTGTTCATAAACATCGATATTTCTAACATCGATGTTTTTTTCTTCTTAATTTACCAAATCATTTAAAAAAAGAACTAACGAACTTAAAGAGCGAACTAGTTCCATTGGATTGCGAACTAAAAAGAGCACTCTTTTTGGTGACAGACTAGAATTGAGACTAGAATATTCCTGCTCAGAGTGAGGGTTGGGGGGGGGGGTTAGGCCTTTTTTTTACTTCTGTATGGCCCCTCTATTGAATGATAACATTATAAAAAAATCGAGTTAGATTTGAAGGTAATGAGTAAACCGATTACTATTAATTTGGTTTTCCCCCACAAAACATACAAATGCATTATAAACGACAATTACTTTCGAATAAACGAGTTCATATGCGATTACGTTATCTCCGGGTCGAGGGGTCACGATAACAGGACGTTCAGTTCTAGAGACCTCAGGGACCCAGAGAGTCGTTGGCTGCTCCGTCAGAATGTTGTCCAAGAGTTGTGTCTTTGCTCTGCTTGTTTGTGCTGTTGTTGCTAACATTCTAGAATTTAAGAAATGTCCTGAATGTAAGTATATCTTTTTATTTACTACCATGTATATAATGTATTTTAATATGCTTACAAACATCATTACTGTCATAACAGACATTATAGAAGCTCTCAGATGTTTTTGTTTTAATTTATAACAACAATGGATAAATAGCAATTTTTATGAAAAAAAATATTGATAAAACTTGACTTAGATTATTGATTAAATAGATTCCAAATTCAATCTTATACTAATAAAGCTGAAGAGTTTGTTTGTTTGACCGCACTAATCTCAGGATCTACTAGTCCGATTTGAAAAATTCTTTCAGTGTTAGATAGCCCATTTATCGAGGAAGGCTATAGGCTACTTATCATCTCACTAAGACCAATAGAAGCGGAGCTACACGCGGATGAAGTTACGCGGGTCAGCTAGTCTGTAATATGTGGTTTTTGATTGAGGTTATTAATTACGGCCGTTAATAATTATTATTTCTATATTAATTTAAATTTTAAAATCTCTATAATTGTGGTTTTAATAAGTAATAGTTTTTTAAATTGTAAATTATGATGTTGCCAACACTAGTTACCGAAAATACACCGTCACGACAGAATAATGATGATTACATCGCGAGGATTCTAGCAGTAACTCTAGAGCTTTGAGCCTAAAATATAACCCCCAGGAAGATATTCTAATCAAGCCGTCATACTGTTAGTCTGCGTATAGACTAGTCCCTTTAGATTTCTTTAATTTAAAAATAACTGAACCTTCATCCTTTGAGATGTTGAGAGATTTATCTACGTTATATAAAGAGAAAAGTTTTAATAGTATTTTTGTGTGTTTGTTTATTGCGGATTGGTTCGAAAACTACTGAACCGATTTTGAAAATTATTTCACTGATAGAAAATTACACTATTGCTGATTAACATAGGTGATCTAGTGTTGCCATATATATTTATTAATTAATAGAATTTTGATGTTAAGAAATTCCTATGCAGGTCTCATTTTTTCTTTAAAATTTAATCTCTATTTTGTTTGTTTTTTTAAATAATGGAAAGTTATTGCATTAAGTGACAATTTAAGGATTATAATATCGCTTCAAATATCCGGAGAGAAGCGAGGGCAGGTCGCTCGTACTTAATAAAATAACTTCTGAGCTGTAACAATGAATACTGATATATATTTTAATTGAACGTTGAAATCGTCTTCAAAGTGAACTTTGATAAACCGTATCGAGTACTATTTACGTACAAACGTACTGATTGTACTCGTGCTACTTGTCAGAGGTCAAAAGTTAATGACCTTGATAAAATAATTATACATAAAAACTAGCTGCATCCCGCGGTTTCACCCGCTATATTTTGGATAATTTACACTATATCATTTTAAATTATAGCCTATGTGTTATTCTGATGTGTAAGCTATATTATTGTAAAATTTCATCAAAATCCATTCAGTAGTTTTTGCGTGAAAGAGTAACAAACATACATCCATACATTCTTACAAACTTTCGCGTTTATAATATTAGTAGGAAGTAGGATAATTTGCTGTTCGTTAGTCTCTCTATTTTGGTTTTGAATTATTTGTGGGATCCTTGGAAGGTTTAAACGTTTAAAAATTTTAAAAGAATTTTGATAAAACTATTACCTATAGTGTAATCACCTCAGCGAAGTGAGGACAGGTCATAGTTGATTAATAAATTCTAATTATAGAAGATCTTACTAATATTATAAATGTGAATGTTTGTTACTCAATCACACACAAACGGCTGAATGGATTTCGATGAAATTTGACACAAAGATAGTTTATAACCTGGATTAACACATAGGCTACTTTTATCCCGGAGAAATTCAGAATTCCTTGAAGTTCATGCGTGGAAAGCCGGCGCGGGTCGACAAGTATGTAATAGATAAAATTTTTGAAATAATTGTATGTTTGCACGCACATCACACAATAACTACTGCACGAAATTCGATGCTGTTTTGATTATTGTATTGCCTCAAATCTTATCTTTATTCCGTTTAAATTTCAAATTTTGAAAAACAGTTATTGTCATTTAAAAAGATCCGGTTGAATAGTAATATAATGAACACATTTCAGTATTTATTTGTTACTATATTTGAGAATCTGACCAGTGCCTGGGGCTTGTGACCCACGTTACCCAGGCTACGTTAATGATTCGCCAATTACAGTACAATAGGAATTTTCACTCTATGAATTTCCTTCTAAGACTGCTGCTCATCTTATACTAATATATAAAGTTGAAGAGTTTGTTTGCTTGAACGCACTAATCTCAGGAACTACTGGTCCGATTTGAAACATTCTCTCAGTGTTAGATAGCCCATTTATCGAGGAAGACTATAGGCTATATATCATCACGCTAAGACCAATAGGAGCGGAGCATCACGCGGATAAAGCCGCGCGGGTCGACTAGTTATTAATAAAGTGCTTGTTTTTAGCGTCGGATAATTTCTGCGAAGTAAGCGAAGTCAGCATCGAACCTGACTGCCCGATTAGAAAAAGTGAATGTCAGTTAAAGAAGGGACGTCGCTGGGCTATCTCTGCTAACTTTACTTCAAGTAAGTATACCTGTCACTATTATATCCCAATGAACACTGGGTTCTTGCTGAGGATCCACTGAAACCGCAGCATTCTCCGATCCCCCTCCTCACTCTGTGGCCACTTTCCATCAGGCAGACCGTCTGCTCGTTTGTCCCTTATCTATTATAAAAAAAATATTTTTTAGCTTTATTAGAAACTGTGACTGTGATGTGATGTCGGCTGTGTCATAATAACAGAAATTTACGGAGGTTAAATAATTGTGAAATTTTTTGAATTTATAATATTCGTATTTAACTTCCGTTTTAGTATAGGTTTTTTTCATTTTCTGCAACAGCATTTTTTTATAATTTTTTGACGACGAATTTCGACGTATATATTGTTACTGTAAATGCTCGTACTACGGAATATTAATAAATGACAATTGATTGTTTTTTTCAATTTGTTTGGTTAAAAACCACATAATAAGAAAAATATGAAATTCGGATCCTACAAATTTATAAATAAAAATACCAAATGAATATAAAAATAAAAAATAATTAAGGATTTGACTTAGAGGATTTAAGAAAAGTTCATAATTAAGAATTACTCATTGTTTTATTCCCAAAGACAAAATTTACAAAAAAACCTAACATGTACTAAATTCTAATAGTAAAAGCCCGAAAAACTGATCTCTTTTTTTATAAATCCTTACATTTACCAACACATGTCAGTAAGTACTAAGATTTATTTTGGCCAATATACCGGCTTTTACAGTAACATATATACATCTTTGTGTGTATGTATATATGTAGGTATGTGTCTAGATATGTGTGTAAGTATGTAAGTTTATGAATGTGTACTTTATGCATCGCTACGCACTCTCTGGAAGAAATTGCTTAAAGCGATAATAGTAGGGGAGGCCATGATGCTAAATGGGGATTTACTCGAGCGTCTTAGGGACATATAACATTTTGTAGATTAGATGATAGTGAGAATAAAAGGTTATACGTTTCCCATTTTAATGTTCCGAAAAACATCTATAGCTTTTCAAAAATTCTAAAATTAAAAAATTACATGAAGATAATAAGCTAGAAGTCAGATATTGATGAAGTTAAGATGGTCCGACTTGTCACTGATGTGACGGTATGTTCATCTACCGACTTGAGTTGTGGGGGTGGCCATCTAGAAGGGTAGAAAAAAAATGTATTCAAGCGCCGTCAGATATTCAGAGGGGATATTAAGTGATACATACATACATAAAATGACATGAATGCGTTGTTTTGTGATTATCTGTGATGATGTTATGACGTCGGAAAGCGGTGTGATGATGGTGCGAGCTCGTCCGCGGTCCGCCACGTCCAAATCGGCAGATTTTTAAAATACACGCATTCTATCATGCAATTAACCCACCTTACCTTAATCAGACGCGCTCGAGTAAATCCAAAAAAATCCCTCTTGGGCTCCCATACTATAAGTCCGCCTTTACACACTCATATTTGTCTGTAATACTGTATTTATTTTGTGTGCAATAAAGTATATATATCAATCAATCTTTTTTTAAATAATTAGATATTCTTATATAAATAAAAAGTTGTCTCCTCTTAGTATGTACGCTTAATGCGCTTAACTGCAAAATCAGATATATTTTTGTTGTGTTAGTTACAGCCTGACTGTAACTATGTTTTTAAACAGAAAAAATAAGATGTTCACTACAAATTAGTGACATACTACTTGTTTACACCTCGGTGAAGCGTGGGCGGGCATTCCTACATTTCGCGTCTGTTGAAATTTAGTACACTCCATCAAATTCCAGAAAATGTTATTATTTCAAAGATGAAATGTTGAGGGTTGGTTCTAGTTTAGAGATATGGGTCCAATTGATCCTATTATCCAAGAAAACAAAATGGCTACTGTATCCTAATGTTTTACTGAACCCATCTTCATTCCTATGTATATCCAGAGATCAACAGCAGTAAATGGAAGGCCGGTCTTTTTGGAGTCCTGAGCAGTGGTGACGCCTCCTTCGCAGACCTCTACGAGGCTGATGCTTGCCAGTACACCAGCTGTCCCATCGAAGTCAACAAGCAGCAGGTCTTCACTTATGGACTTCGGCTGAGCACGAAATTACCTCGTGTAAGTTATTTATTAATAAACTAAACTACTAATCGGCTAAACTATTTTTCTGACTAGTTAACAGAAAATAATAATTCCTAAGCGCCCTAAGGGTTCCCTATAAGCACTAGAAAATTTTTATTTTCTTGTGTGGGTCAAAATATCGTAAGTTGTGCGTGTTTCTATATATTCAAACGCCTTTCTATGTACATCTTATGTTTACAATCAGAATCAAAAACATAAAACATTTTTAACAAAAAAATTATCGACTTCAAACTTTGAAAAATAAAAATACAACAATATGTAACAATCGGCCCTATTTGGAAGTGAATGAATGAATGAATTTGGATTAATGAATGTTTTATTTACAAAAACCAACAATGCAGTCCTACACATACAACAAACAAAGTAATTTTAAATGTTAGAAAAAGAAACAAAACATACATTTAATACATTACAGGTTACATATATCTTAATATAAAAAAATAAAGTTTAGAAACCCATGTATACTTACTTTTTTTATTAGAGGAACACTTCCATGAAACGGACATAGTGGGTATACATGGGTGCGACCACGGTTCTACCTTGACCATTTTTATACCGATACATTTCTAGGTTTCTGATTATTTTCTTGTTTCGTCCTTTTCAGATCACTTTTTTACGTAGTCGGGTTATAGTTTTTTAAACTTTATTTTTTTATTTAATAATTTTCCGTTTCCCGATCGAGATAACTTTTACAATCTAATATTATAACGTAATTGTAGGCTTTTTTTTTTAAACGAGTAAATAACTGCAACGACAGGACTACATATCTATACATATTTATAATGTACTCGTCAAGACTTTTCTTTTGACACCAAACACGTGATAATCAGCTCAGTTTAATTTTTTTCGAGGTTAGAATCTGATGTTTAAATTCCGTCATTAAAAAAAATCATAAAATTTTTATAGCCTATGTCACCCGCGCCATTATCACGAATCTTTTGACACCTAACTCATGAAAATTGGTTCAGTAGTTTAGGCGCTAGAGTGGAACATACAAACATACATACATACATACATACAAAAAGAAAACAAAAACTTTGCAAGTCATACAAGAACTTTTTCTCGTTAGTAAAATATCATATTGAAACATATTTTGTATGTGATTCTCTGGTGCCTATGGTGGGTAAAAGACCCGTATTACAGGTCACCAGGTTCCCCCCCAACAAGCCACTTATTAACACAAATTTGTGTGCTAGTGTGTGTGACCAGGGAGGTCACTGAACAAATTCATAAATCCTATTTGCATAAATTACAAGTTATAATATAATTTCAGGGACCCCAAACACTGAAGTGGAAGATGTGGAACGAGGACAACCGAAGCGAACTCTGCTGCTTCACATCCAATGTTAATTTAGTTAGATAAATTTCGTTATTATAAATAAATGATTGAGCTTTGATTATACGTTTTATTTACCTTTAATTTTAATTCAAAATAGAGTCTAGACGTAGCAAGACATCAAGTATCAATTTATCCAAATTGATATTCATTGTTATGTGATTCTAATCTATCTATATATATAAAAGGAGAAGCTGACTGACTGACATATCAACGCAGGGCCTAATCTATAAGGGTTAGAAACTTGAAATTTTGCATAAGGGTTCCTTTTATAACGTAGGGGAGCACTAAGAGAGGATTTTTGAAGATTCACCCCATAAGGGGGTAAAACGGGGGTGCAAAGTTAGTATGAAACTCTGCCGTTTTTGAAGTTATCCTAATGAAATTCAGTATGAAGGTGCTTTATTGGAAGTCATGAAACGGGGGTAAAATATTTTTTCGAAAATAATCCCTTAAGGGGTGAAACGGGAGTGCAAAGTTAGTATGAAACTCTGCCGTTTTTGCAATTATTCTAATGAAATTCAGTATGAAGGTGCTTTATTGGAAGTCATGAAACGGGGGTAAAATATTTTTTTCAAAAATAATCCCTTAAGGGGTGAAACGGGAGTGCAAAGTTAGTATGAAACTCTGCCGTTTTTGAAATTATTCTAATGAAATTCAGTATGAAGGTGCTTTATTGGAAGTCATGAAACGGGGGTAAAATATTTTTTCGAAAATAATCCCTTAAGGGGTGAAACGGGAGTGCAAAGTTAGTATGAAACTCTGCCGTTTTTGAAATTATTCTAATGAAATTCAGTATGAAGGTGCTTTATTGGAAGTCATGAAACGGGGGTAAAATATTTTTTTCAAAAATAATCCCTTAAGGGGTGAAACGGGAGTGCAAAGTTAGTATGAAACTCTGCCGTTTTTGAAGTTAACCTAATGAAATTCAGTATGAAGGTACTTTATTGGAAGTCATGAAACGGGGGTAAAATATTTTTTTCAAAAATAATCCCTTAAGGGGTGAAACAGGAGTGCAAAGTTAGTATGAAACTCTGCCGTTTTTGAAATTATTCTAATGAAATTCAGTATGAAGGTGCTTTATTGGAAGTCATGAAACGGGGGTAAAATATTTTTTTCAAAAATAATCCCTTAAGGGGTGAAACGGGAGTGCAAAGTTAGTATGAAACTCTGCCGTTTTTGAAATTATTCTAATGAAATTCAGTATGAAGGTGCTTTATTGGAAGTCATGAAACGGGGGTAAAATATTTTTTCGAAAATAATCCCTTAAGGGGTGAAACGGGGGTGCAAACTTAGTATGAAACTCAGCCGTTTTTGAAATTATTCTAATGAAATTCAGTATGAAGGTGCTTTATTGGAAGTCATGAAACGGGGGTAAAATATTTTTTCGAAAATAATCCCTTAAGGGGTGAAACGGGAGTGCAAAGTTAGTATGAAACTCTGCCGTTTTTGAAATTATTCTAATGAAATTCAGTATGAAGGTGCTTTATTGGAAGTCATGAAACGGGGGTAAAATATTTTTTTCAAAAATAATCCCTTAAGGGGTGAAACGGGAGTGCAAAGTTAGTATGAAACTCTGCCGTTTTTGAAGTTAACCTAATGAAATTCAGTATGAAGGTACTTTATTGGAAGTCATGAAACGGGGGTAAAATATTTTTTTCAAAAATAATCCCTTAAGGGGTGAAACGGGAGTGCAAAGTTAGTATGAAACTCTGCCGTTTTTGAAATTATTCTAATGAAATTCAGTATGAAGGTGCTTTATTGGAAGTCATGAAACGGGGGTAAAATATTTTTTCGAAAATAATCCCTTAAGGGGTGAAACGGGGGTGCAAACTTAGTATGAAACTCAGCCGTTTTTGAAATTATTCTAATGAAATTCAGTATGAAGGTGCTTTATTGGAAGTCATGAAACGGGGGTAAAATATTTTTTCGAAAATAATCCCTTAAGGGGTGAAACGGGAGTGCAAAATTAGTATGAAACTCTGCCGTTTTTGAAGTTATCCTAATGAAATTCAGTATGAAGCTTCTTCATTGGAAGTCATGAAACAGGGGTAAAATATTTTTTCCAAAATAATACCCTAAAGGGGTGAAACGGGAGTGCAAAGTTAGTATGAAATTCTGCAGTTTTTGAAGTCATTCTAATGAAATTCAGAATGCAGGCTCTTCATTGGACGTCATGAAACAGGGGTAAAATATTTTTTCAAAAATCATCTCTTATGGGGGTATAAGGGGGGTTAGTAAGTTAGTAAGACTACTGCATAAAATTATTAAATATGTCTACAGGCGATCTACTGTAGGCTACCTCAATATCGCAAACGAAGCTGCGGGTAAAAGCTAGTATGGTACAAAAGCTACTAGCAAATCAAGCTAAATGATTTGTATAACAGACTATGTAAACATGGATTTTTGATGCGAGCGACTGTTGAGTTTCTGGCCGGCTCTTCTCAACAGAAAACTGCTTTCCGAGCTGGTGGTTGCTTCAGACAAACTAACTGACCGACAAATTTTTGACGTTTCAAAAGTACTTTTTAAAAAAAGTCTAGTTGAAATAAATAATTTTGAGTTTGAGAATAGTGTTAAACACATTTACATTAAAAGGCAGATATAATGTAATTATAAACTTGCTCAATGTGTAATTGCTCAGTTTAAACATCTCGCAAAACTAGATTAGTTAGTTCATGCCGCGATTCGGTTTGACTTCACTTTGCGTTATCCCACATAAAAAGATATTTTAGATGTATGTAGTGTTCAGGGCCAATAGCTAATCAGTCGTTAAATTCTTTTAATTGTCCTTCAAAATAATAATCTAATACTCAATTTAAACTTGTAAGCGATGTATGGTTCTAAATTAATTTTGAACTAGTGACTTTAACAATCAGACATATACATATTTGTAATGTGTTCGCCAAGACTTTTCTTTTGATTTTTTTGTCATATAGTTTCAACCGCATTCGGCGGTCTTCTTCAGAAAGTGGACTCGCTCGCGGTCATGCCAAGCGTTTTAAGGACACCCTTCAAGCAATTTCAATACTCACATCCATTATCTAGGTTCTCTTTCTAAGCTTAAGGCTAAACCAACTCAAGGCCAGCCTACGACTTCATTTTAAGCGTAACATACACTGTGGAGGGACGCATCGTCTACATGTGCAAGGACTTGCGGCGCACGACGGCGTTAGGGCGGAAAAAGCGCCGTGAATCTATTAAGGGGCGCCAGCACGAAAGATCAAAGAGTGCAAATAATTGTAGACAGAGGGGCAATAAAAAACAACTGAAAGGGGCCAATCAAATTAGATCAGAATCAGATTTAAGTATAGGCGCTCATAAGTATTTAGTACGACGGCGCGGATAATGCTTGGCGCGTGCCTGCTGACGCTTCCGACATATAAATTACTAGTCGATCGCGCGACTTCGTTTGCATGATGCTCCGCTCCTATTGGTCGTAACGTGATGATATATAGCCTGTAGCCTTCCTCGATAAATGTGCTACCTGACACTGAAAGAATTTTTCAAATTCGACCAGTAGTTTCTGAGATTAGCGCGTTCCAACAAACAAACTCTTCAGCTTTATATATTAGTATAATATTTTACTAATATTTTTATAATATTTTACAAAAGCTGTAACAATTGTGAATGACGACGTGTCAAAATTACTTGGTTTAAATTCTAATTGATTAACTATATTAAGTTTGAGTAAGTATAAATGTCAACATAATGTGATAAGATATTTGCGAGTAATATAATATGATCGACATCTGGCATATATTCCGTTATCTACATAATAATCGTAAAGCAGGCCTGTTGGAACATCAAAACATAGTATTCATTACAGTTAATTGTTTGATCATTTATTAATAGTTAAGGACAGACGATGGACGCGCGAGTGCTTTTGATCGTCGCTTTCTTTGTTGGGATCAATACAGAAAATGTTAATCGGAAATATTGTAGAACTGGTGAGACTTTTTTTTAAATAGTTTCTATTGTAGATGTTTTAAGACAATCAGGAATACTTATTTAATGTATTGCAAGCTTTTGTTTAACTTGCAATGTTTATATGTTCGAGTCAAATCTTGTATGGTTAGCTCAATAACGTCATTTCAAATCCAATATGGAGGACTAACGAAGATGGCGGACAAGTAATTTTTATTTGCACGCCCAAATACTGGCTATCAGGTTTGCTGAAAATAATGAGAAACATAATATAATTACTTTAATCCAAATCCATTATGGCCGACCACCTGAGATGGCGGACAATTTATTTCTTTGTACACGCCCGTTATGTTGCTACCGAATATTGGCTATCAGGTTTGCTGAAAATAATGAGAAACATAATATAATTACTTTAATCCAAATCCATTATGGCCGACCACCTAAGATGGCGGACAATTTATTACGTTGTACACGCTCGTTATGTTGCTACCAAATACTGGCTATCAGGTTTGCTGAAAATAATGAGTAAGATAATATAATGACTTTAATCCAAATCCATTATGGCCGACCGCCTAAGATGGCGGACAAGTAATTTTTATTTGCACGCCCATTATGTGGCTACCAAATATTGGCTATCAGGTTTGCTGAAAATAATGAGAAACATAATATAATTACTTTAATCCAAATCGATTATGGCCGACCACCTGAGATGGCGGACAATTTATTTCTTTGTACACGCCCGTTATGTTGCTACCGAATATTGGCTATCAGGTTTGCTGAAAATAATGAGAAACATAATATAATTACTTTAATCCAAATCCATTATGGCCGACCACCTAAGATGGCGGACAATTTATTACGTTGTACACGCTCGTTATGTTGCTACCAAATACTGGCTATCAGGTTTGCTGAAAATAATGAGTAAGATAATATAATGACTTTAATCCAAATCCATTATGGCCGACCGCCTAAGATGGCGGACAAGTAATTTTTATTTGCACGCCCATTATGTGGCTACCAAATATTGGCTATCAGGTTTGCTGAAAATAATGAGAAACATAATATAATTACTTTAATCCAAATCGATTATGGCCGACCACCTAAGATGGCGGACAATTTATTTCTTTGTACACGCCCGTTATGTTGCTACCAAATATTGGCTATCAGGTTTGCTGAAAAAAATGAGTAACATAATATAATGACTTTAATCCAAATCCATTATGGCCGACCACCTAAGATGACGGACAATTTAATTCTTTGTACACGCCTGTTATGTTGCTACCAAATATTGGCTATCATGTTTGCTGAAAATAATGAGAAGCATAATATAATGTTTTTAATCCAAATCCATTATGGCCGACCACCTAAGATGGCGGACAATTTATTTCTTTGTGCACGCCCGTTATGTTGCTACCAAATACTGGCTATCAGTTTTGCTGAAAATAATGAGTAACATAATATAATGACTTTAATCCAAATCCATTATGGCCGACCACCTAAGATGGCGGACAATTTATTTCTTTGTACACGCCCGTTATGTTGCTACCAAATATTGGCTATCAGGTTTGCTGAAAAAAATGAGAAACATAATATAATGACTTTAATCCAAATCCATTATGGCCGACCACCTAAGATGGCGGACAAGTAATTTTTATTTGCACGCCCATTATGTGGCTACCAAATAATGGCTATCAGGTTTGCTGAAAATAATGAGAAACATAATATAATTACTTTAATCCAAATCCATTACGGCCGACCACCTAAGATGGCGAACAATTTATTTCTTTGTACACGCCCGTTATGTTGCTACCGAATATTGGCTATCAGGTTTGCTGAAAATAATGAGAAACATAATATAATTACTTTAATCCAAATCCATTACGGCCGACCACCTAAGATGGCGAACAATTTATTTCTTTGTACACGCCCGTTATGTTGCTACCGAATATTGGCTATCAGGTTTGCTGAAAATAATGAGTAACATAATATAATGACTTTAATCCAAATCCATTATGGGCGACCGCCTAAGATGGCGGATTAGTTATTTCAGCCACTTCCTGCTGTCCGATTAATGTGAAACTCATTACACTAATACTGATGGTTAGAGGTAGAACAGTACAGCTAGTATTTATTTTTTTTAAATATGTATTTACGCTAAAACCACGAGCATAAATTTAAAAAAAAATCTTGTATTATTTTTCCAGTTGATCAAAGTAAATGCAACATTCACAGTGTGAAGATGGACCCATGCCCTGATGGTCCAGGATTCTGTCTCCTCAGGAGAGGAAAACCTTACCAGCTCAGCTTTGATTTCACTCCACGTATGAAAAAGCTTCCTAAAATCGTAAAAATTATTAGTTACACGCTTTTTTTAGGGGGAGTTGAAGAAAAAATAACTACCAATTAGTGAGACTAGCATTAGGTTCATAAAATAATTTTGCTTCTAGATTTTGATGCTGATAAACTGAGGATGTCGATCCACAGTGACGATAAGAAAACTGGACTATTTGACAGAGTGGTGATTCCCCCACTGGATGCTTGTAAATTTCATTCCTGTCCATTAGAAGACAACGTGCGAACTGTATTTAATACTGACTTCAGGTTTGACGTGAAGGCGTATGTAAGTGTATTATTAGTTCCCATCCTCACTATTAAAGCAACACACAAACTGTGAAAAGAGTATAAAGCTTTTGAATTCCTGAATCTGACTATGGCAACATAACGCTATAATTATTAACTTAGGGGCTGTTCAAGTATAACGGAAGCATTAAAGAAGCATTAACGGAAGCCTTACCTCAGATGGGGGAGTCTGCACGGAAGGGTTAGGGCTTTGCTTGCTACGAGCCCTTATTTCTAGCCTACTATTTACTTTACTACAGCAATAATTTATTACTTTTTCGCAGTACTCATAATCCTAATAATATTATAAATGTGAAAATTTGGATCTTTAGATGTTTGTTACTCAATTACACTAAAACGGCTGAACCGATTTCAACGATATTTGACACACAAAACTTCATAATCTGGATTAAGACATAGGCTACTATTTATCCCGGACTAAAGCTTATGCGGAGTGAGAGTAAAATATATTTTTTGAACGCCAGAATTTTTATTTAGCAAAGATATACTGAAAATTTAAATATTTTTCTTTAATCGTGGTAAATTGCATCCGAGCAAACCCGGGAAAGGTCGACTAGTACATTACAAGTAAAAATTTTCATTATCATAAGTGGTGATATCCTTATCGAATGTAGTTCTTACCTTTCTTAACAGATGTCGTTACGAAAGCTTGTTTAATCTAGTTTTTAGTTCTTAGCTTATTAGAGACACAGTACTCACAAGTTCTTGATGATATTGAATCTTCTTTCTAATCTTCTTTCTGGGCATGCCCACGCACCACAACACATAATAAGGCTGGACTTTCCAAGTGCTGACGTAACGAAGGGAGGCGAGGGGTGGTGATTGGGGTAGATGGGGGTCCCCTCTATCGATCCCCCCATTTTTTTTTGCCGCTGACGCATATTTTGGGAATTATGGGGGGAGAAAGAAAAATTACTTCTGAACTTTTCAAGCGTTGACGTAATGGTTTCGCTCCAAAATTTTATTGGCGATAGATCTGGGCCGACTAGACTCACTCACTCACAAGATCTCGAACTGCAGAAATCAATAGTTTCCGAAATATAACATTTTAAAATTCTACAATAAATTTAGTTTACAATAGTCAAATATCACTAGAAATCATTGTGATTTATTCCATAGAGTAAATATTTAATAGTGTTGCCTAATTGCAGGATTTTTCCCCGATTGCAGGAAATTAGAAATTGATACTAAAAAAAACTAATGTTTAACGGATTCTGACTCAAAGATAGGTTAGATAAATTTAGGCTTCCTTTAACCCACCACCCAGAAATAGGAGCAAAAAAAATGAGGGGATCGATAGAGGGGACCCCCATCTACCCCAATCACCACCCCTTGCCCCCCTTCGTTACGTCAGCACTTGGAAAGTCCTTCCCATAATAACACCAAACACTTCACCACCAGTCGGTTCTCGTCAGGGAAGGGTATCTCGGGATATTATTAATCAGTAAAGGGGGTCAACAGGGGGGGCATACTGAGCGCGTGCGCCTCTCTCTATGCCTACATTACGACTGCTGCCTCACCCGGCGGCGCCACTAACACAATCTAACACCCCCCGCCCCGCGGGGGTTTATAGTAAGCAAAGCGTAAATTTTCTTCTACCTGGCTTTCATCACCTATGAAATTATCTAAAATGAATTTGAAACGGTAATACTTTTTGTTCCAGGGCAAATTTCCAGTGGAATTCCAACTTTGGAATGAAAATGATGAATCTCAAGCGTGCTGCTTCACTTTCAATGTTAATGTGATGAAATAATTATTTGTCATTATATACTTTATTGTAAATAATGATATCGTTTATAAATTAAACATACACTATTATATACTTACGATTGAACGATTTGTTTTTTTTACTATTTTGTTTACTATATTAAATGAAAAGAAAAGTCTAAGTTAAATAAATATTTACTTATAGTCTACATACACAAAACCTAGCTTTATGTACCAGTGAAAACTGCATTAAAATCATTAAAAAATAATGTTGGCAACACCGTTAATAAATTAGCATTCGCGGTTAGTTCATTTTATTCCGAGTAGACGATATATAACTTTCACATATTAAAGTAGTGAGACTAATAGTGTAGTGTTTGGTGGCATGGTGCTGTTATCGAGGAGCACGTGAGTAATGTACTTTATTATTTTTAATATTTTTTTTCATACATACCTATATGATTTTTTGGAATATTTAATACAAAAACATCAAATAAATTGAAATTCAGTCTGTTAAAAAAACCTATCGGAAACTACTAAATAAAATAATTATACGAAGTGCTTTTGGACTTTAATAAAGAGTTTTTTCCCCTCGTAAAACTATACTCGGTATAAAGTTTTCTTATAACTGGGAACTTAAATTTTTTTTTTTTTAATGTAATTAGGTCGGCAAACAAGCGTACGGCTCACCTGATGGTAAGCGATTACCGGAGCCTATAGACGTCTGCAACACCAGAAGCATCGCAAGCGCGTTGCCGACCCTATCCCTAATTCCCCCCAGGAGCTCTGCTCACCTTACTCACCAACAGGAACACAACACTGCTTTAGAGTAGTGTTATTTAGCTGTGATCTTCTGTAAGGTCGAGTTACTACCCCAGTCGGGCTGCTCCATATTTGAGCAAGAAATTTCCTGCTGTGCCCTACTTCAGTTTTTCTAATTTCTACTACACAGATTTTTTTCTTGGGATACAATGAAAGAATTCTGACATAAATAAATAAGCCAGTCACTCTGAGTACGATGACGATTTTCTAGTTACTTATTAAGTTTACTTTTGAATTTAATTTGTAAGCCTTTTCGTATCTATTTGTACCTTAAAATTAATTAATTTATTATGTACTTAACATAATGCATCTATTTAAAATCGCTGGTAGACCCAATAAATAAAAAAGTAAATAATGTTAAAACGATCCGCATTAAAATAATTGATCAATTTCATGATTTAATAGGTCGGGGAAAAAGTCTTTTCGCATTATAGTATATATGAACTTGTAATAAAATCTCTTTGACTATACTATTTGTATATCTAAGTTTACATTTTAAAGTAAATAATTCCAAATCCAAATTGGGAAAAAAATTTGCGATGTTTGTGGACCTAGTGCCGTGTCTGTAGAAGTAGTACAAATTGGTTTAAGCGTTTTCAATCCGGAAATTTTGATGTCAAAGATGCACCTCGCTCTGGTCGCCCTATTACGGATAAAATGGATGCCATTTTTGATTTGAAAAGTGGAGCAAGATCGGCATATCAGTAGTTACGACGTAGCTGAAGAACTGGGAATTTACCACAAAACAGTTTTGGCGCATTTGAAAAAAACTGGGAGCCGTGCATTTTGGTCTCTCGCTAAAGCCGTCAAAGGGAACTTCTGTAAGCCCTCTTTACCACCTCTGCACGGTCCTGATGGTTCGCTGGCACACTCCGCGAAAGAGAAAGCCGATCTTCTGTGCACTCTTTTTGCGTCGAGTTCAAATCTTGATGATGGGGGAAAGGCACCGCCTGCAATTCCGAGATGCGAATGCGTTTTGCAAAATGTACGTTTCTCACAAAGCGCGGTGCGTCGAACGCTCCTTTCCCTAGACGTTAAGAAATTCAGCGGACCTGACGGAATCCCAGCAATCGTGCTAAAAACGTGTGCTCCTGAGTTGACTTCAACACTAACGCGCCTTTTTTCTCTCTCTTATACCACTGGAATAGTCCCAACTTCTTGGAAGGTAGCCATCGTTCACCCTATTCCCAAGAAAGGTGACAGCACCAACCCGTCTAATTACCGGCCTATTGCAATAACCTCCTTGCTCTCTAAGGTGATGGAGCGTATTATTAATACACAAATCCTTGGCTACCTTGAAGATAACCAGCTTATTAGCGACCGACAGTATGGCTTTCGTCATGGTCGCAGTGCTGGGGATCTTCTTGTGTACCTTACTCACCGCTGGGCAAGTGCCATAGAGAGCAAAGGAGAAGCTATGGCTGTTAGCTTAGATATCGCTAAAGCTTTCGATCGGGTTTGGCACAAAGCTCTATTAGCGAAGCTACCTTCCTATGGACTACCCGAGGAATTATGCAGTTGGGTATCCAGCTTCCTTAGTGGGCGGAGCATCAAGGTCGTTGTCGACGGTACATGCTCGAACACCAGGTCCATTAATGCTGGAGTACCCCAAGGCTCAGTGTTATCGCCAACATTATTTATTCTGCATATCAACGATATGTTGCAAATCAGCAACTTTCGTTGCTATGCGGACGACAGTACTGGCGATGCTCTTTATACTGGCCGAGCAAACATTCCTCGCATTGAGGTGGAGGAAAGAAGAGAAAGCCTGGTGTCTGAAATCGAGACCTCTCTGGAGCTGGTCTCTGATTGGGGAAGACATAACCTCGTCCAGTTTAACCCTTCGAAGACCCAGGTTTGCGCGTTTACCGCAAAAAGGACTCCCTTTATTTTGGCGCCCAAATTCCAGAACATTCCCCTCCACAACAGCAATAGCATTGGGATCCTTGGAGTCGATATATCGAACGAGGTCAAGTTTCGGGGCCATTTGGAGAGCAAAGTCAAGCTGGCTTCTAAAAAACTGGGCGTACTTAACAGAGCGAGACAGTACTTCACTTCAGAACACCGGATGTTGCTATACAAAGCCCAGGTTCGTCCACATATGGAGTACTGTTCTCATCTTTGGGCTGGCGCCCCTAAGTACCAGTTGCTCCCTCTTGACTCCATCCAACGACGAGCTGTTCGTATTATCGACGATCCCATGCTGACAGACGGTTTAGACGAACTTAGTCTCCGGAGAGACTTTGGATCTCTGTGTGTTCTCTGCCGCCTCTACAATGGGGAATGTTCACAGGAACTGTTTGAGTTAGTGCCTCCGACACTTTTCCGCCATCGCACTCTCCGCCGCTGGGACAAATTTCATCCACACCACTTGGATGCTTGGCATACCAGCAATGTACGTGCGTCTAGATCATTCCTCCCACGCACGTGCAGGCTGTGGAATAATTTGTCACCACAGGTTTTCCCAGAGCGCTTTAATATGGGAGTCTTCAAACGCCGAGTGTACAGGTTCCTCAAAAAGTAGGGTTGGCAACGCATCTACAATCCTCAGTGTATTGCAGATGTCCATGGGCGACGGTGACCACTTAACATCAGGTGGGCCTTCAGCTCGTTTGCCCCTATATACTATATAAAAAAATAAAAAAAAAAAAAAAAAAAACTGGGTACACAAAAAAGCTTGATATCTGGGAACCTCACGAGCTCACTGAAAGAAACCTAATGAACCGATTTGTGATTCTTTATCACGACGTAATGAAACCGAACCATTTTTGAAGAAGCTGATAACTGGTGATGAAAAGTGGATCACGTTCGACAAGAACGTGCGTAAAAGGTCGTGGTCAAAGGCCAGTCAGACTTCACAGACTGTGGCGAAACCCGGGTTAACTCGCAACGGCGATGCTGTGTGTGTGGTGGGATTGGAAGGGCATTATTCACTATGAGCTGTCACCACCAGGCAGGACCATCGATTCTGAACTCTACTGCGAACAACTGATGAGATTAAAACAAGAAGTTGAGAGAAAGCGGCCGGAATTAATCAACAGAAGGGGTGTGGTTTTTCATCATAATAACGCTAGACCTCACACATTTTTAGCCACTCAGCAAAAATTAAGAGAGTTTGGCTGGGAGATGTTAATACATCCGCCGTATAGTCCTGACCTTGCAGCTTCAGATTTCCACCTGTTTCGGTCTCCTCAGAATTCTTTAGGCAGTGTCAGGTTAACATCACGAGAGGACTGCCAAAACTACTTGTCGCGGTTTTTTGGTTGGAAGCCCCAAAATTTCTATAGCAATGGGATCATGTCTCTACCTACAAGATGGCAAAAAGTTATCGAACAAAACAGTACCTACATACTTTAGTTAAATCTAAATAAACTATATTAAAAATGTTTTGAATTTTCTTAAAAAATGCGAAGAAACTTTTTCCCCAACCTATTATAATTCAAAAAATTACTATGCCTAAATTGATTTTACAAAACAAGTAGTGGTTCATAAGAAAGTTTCATCTACCGTTTAAGTTTGTCAAATACTGTTAGTAAGGGAACAGTTAAAAAGGTATTAATCTAAGTAACATTTGATTTTAGAATTTGGCACAAAATGAATATCATTCGGTTGTGCCAACATAAAAATGAAAGCTAAATAAATACGTTGCCATGACGGAGATAATTATTATTATGAGACTGTGCTACCTAACAGTTTTAGAATCAACGAGAGTATTAAACAAAGTCGTCAGGACCTACTAAGTATTGTAAGTAAAAGAAAGTATTTAGGGTGTGGGAAACGTCCGGTAAGAGTAAACAAAGAACAGATAAATAGACGTAGTTATCAGCCCATCAGCAATTATACACTTTCACATGACAAGACAAGCCGCAGGGCAATCAAGGCTAGATGTTAACTGTAATGAACGTGAATCGATTGAGATGGCGATTTGATTGGAATATTCCCATTGACTTTAACAAATTAAATTGTCAGTGTTGTTAAAACCCCATTAACGATTTTGACCATATGGGATAATTTTTTAAATGGCTAATAAAAGATATCTGCTACTGCCTCCTGTATGAATAAAAAATCCGACTTCAGAATTATTTATTTATTTATTCTTGTACCTTAAACTATATATGTCGGGGTAAAGTTGGGGTAGGATAATAGTGAAGGCCGTGTCGGGCTATAATTAGAGTAGGACAATGATTAAGAAAATTAATTGTCACTTCCGTCGCGTTATTTTAATATTCAACGATTTTTATCAGTCTTAAACGAGTAAAAGATTATCGATTAATCGGGATGCCAGCACCCTATTTCCGTTTTGTTGATTTACTTCTCCCCACTAGTGGAGGGGCATTGCTACCATTGTCTAGTCCCTTTATATTCCCCGACTGACGCAGTACACTTTAGTCTCACGACAAGTCTCTTTGAGTGAACATCACCTGGAGTTGAAGTATAACAAATAGTCTGTCGCATCACGGATATCGGACTAAGGATCATCTGAGTTCTTACGTCTTAATTATTATGAGTCCCTACATTGTATTTAGATGTGGTAACACAACCTTAGGTTAGGTTTATGTTAGGTTAGGTTAGCCTTATGTTAACCTAATCTAAGACAGACTGTGAGACCAGGCAGTGGAGGGGAGTGTCGTGGTCACTTAAAGGAGCTCCTTAAGCCTACACCTTGGTCACAAGTCCAAGGCACTGCCTGGGTTCCTGTTCAAATACTACGGAATCGTAAGATCCGATCACTTCATTCATTTAAATCGTCTCTCTGTTCTGACATATACAAAAATTGGTAGATATGAGAACTAGTGTACAAAGGATTGCTTATCTCTTAGAAGAGATCCCTTCCAGTAACCCCTGGATATAGAAGAGGATTATTAGAAAATTATTTATTTATTTCGCCCTTCTTAAATGAACTGAAAAGACTTATTATTATAATATACTTAAATTTATGTTTATAAAAAGATAAAAAAATGGTCAAAATTATGACGTTTAAGAGTAAGTAAAAGACAAGTCTCTAACTACCTTATAATTGGGAGTCCGTGACATGCAACAAAGAAAATTTTGCTATAAACAAACTGACACATTTAGGAAGGCTATACTAATCCCTTTGTATTGTATATTGACATATGTTTTGTGTCTTGATCATCCCATAACTTAAGTTAAAGTCATTTCTAGCAACACTGAAGAAATTATAATAATGATTTTAACATGAGACAGTTTCACAGTATTCCGTTTAGCCATTCAAAGGCCTGTCACATAACGTTCTGTAATGAATAAGGCAGGAGCCCTCATTACCCAGGAACTGGTCCGGTCAGACCGCAGGCTACGTAATCGCCCGGATGTTTCTTATTCCGCTAATGCTGGGGATACTAAATTGCTCTGCACTTTGTAGTTGTGGGTAGATCTAGGTTAAGTTGCTGATAAATACGCTGATCAATCGCGGTCAGATGATAACTCATAATTAGGTTGTCTGTTTACCAAGTAGATTTACTTGGCAATGAAAAATTTATTTCATTTATTAAGAGTTTAGGTAATCTAGATAAATGCGTGAGGTGAGTACAAAAATTCGTGGACATTAAGAAGAAATAAATTTCAAAAAAGTTTGAGTGATTAGATTATACGATTCCTCAGATATAAGAGGGTTATAACACTCTTAAGCTCGAGGATAGCTCGGTTAATCCTCCTTAAAGCAAAGCGATTTTTGACAAGTAGATTGTAGAAAGTAGGAACGATGCTTTTAATATCTTCAAGAATCTAGTCCAATAACAAGGTTATACTTTACTGCCGGTGTGGTCAGCTTGCCTCCGAAACATACAATTTTGAGATATTATAGTTAAACTAACGGAAAACCCTTCTACAATCTTTGCTATAAATTTAGAACCTAGTTTTAGGGATTCCAGATTTTTTCCCTCATCTCTAATTTTACTTCTTCTCAGAATCAAAGAAATAAGAAGCTATGGAATCGCTCTGATGTCCGTCTGTCTATTAAAACCATATTTGTTAATAAGTACCAATTAACCTAACCTATAACGATATATATAAAGAATCCTCGAGGTTTGACTAGTGGATGGTTGTTTTCTCAAAACCTTAGCGAAGCGATAACGACTTACTAAGATGTTACTGATAAATGCTAGAATTTTCTCCGTTATCAATATGGCAATAGCAACAAAATGAGGAAAATATTAAAGTTGCAATCGAAAGTCCACTAGCTTGGGCGTTATCTCGTTATTGCTCTACTTGATAAGCGGCTGTGAACCCGCGACCGCGACCGCTCCCTCCTTGTAAAAACAATTAAATAATTCTTTGACTTTCTAGACTAGACAGTGTGCACATTGACGACATATTGTAGTTTCGCTTTATTGAAAATACTGCATAAATAAGCTTCATCACAATATTATAAACCCAACTTTGGTAAGCTTAAGGGTGACTCCTAAAACTATTAAATACAGACCATTTTTCAGTACCTATAGATTTCAGAGCATCATCAGCAATAATAGCCCAATGATTAAGACATTGATGTCTTACTCGAGAGGTCCAAGTTCGTTCCCTCACATACACACAATTAAATATCACTTGCTTTAACGGTGAAGGAAAACATCGTGTGGAAACCTGCACTCCTGAGAGTTCCCTAAAGTTCTCAAAGGAAGAAGTCTGCCAACCCGCACTTGGACAGCGTGGTGGACTATGGCCTATCCCCCTCCTCACTCTGAACAGGAGACCCGGCTCAGCAGGGGGTCATTAATGGGTTGTGATTATTATGATGATGATGATAGATTTCACAATTACATATAGTCTTCATTATCATAAACACTAGATGACTCGTTTCGTTCCCGCTTTATTAATGTAAATAAGATTTTTCATGCGAGAGATCTAAAAGGAGTAGAATTTTCTTTTTCCAAATCCACCTTAACTAATTAAGATACATAATCACAACAAAAAATCTCATTATTCTCATTTTAATGAGATTTATATAGAATTATTAAGACTTTATATTGATTAAAATATAACAGTAAATATTTTTAAAAAATCTGTATTTTTATCTAGACATATAAACATGATATTCTGCCATTTTCAGACGTTTTGAGTAAATTGAGAAAATGTGAAAAATGATTACATGGCTTCTTAACGAGACTTAAATATTCTTCAGGCGTTTTCGGATTTTGATAGTATAAAGATGTCGATAGCGGTTTTTTTTTCGAGTTACCGATTCGGCCTTTCTAGAGGCCTATCCTTAAAACAGGCTTTTTAGGATTTTTTAAAATATAATACAAAATAAATCGAGATTCCAATGAAGAGTATTTATTATATGTATCAGTAACTGTGTACACCATTTTTTATGAAGCGATTATTTTCAAAATTACAGCTGTACAGCATTTTTTTCGTTTTTTCAGGGTCCACAGGAGGGCAAATAGCTCCTGTGATTTTTGAATTATAATTAGCCAATTTTGATTTTTTATTTTATACAATAACTGCCAGAGATGTACATAGATTTTTTCGTATTTTAATTTTTGACCAAATGGCGCATTTCCAAAGTGGAAAGTGAAAAATTTGCTTGAAAAATCATCAGACAATAGTAAACAAATCATCTATGCAATTCAAAAAAAAAAGCATCCTACATACTAACATGAACAATGTATTTTCTAAGATATATTCAAAATTTCAAAAGTTCAACCGATGTGGTTGAAAATTGTGTGTCAGCCAACTCAAAAAATACAATTCTGAGATAAATGCGATTGAAATTTTGAGTAGTAGAAAATCATGAATAATTTTTAATACCTTTAATCTGCGATACCTGCCCCATGCAATTGAATTTCCAGGTTATCGTCCTGCTCTTGCTGTTACCAGATGCCGTTTTTCCCCCTTTCTTCCCACTGTGCACCACTTTATCACTAATTAATAAAAATAAATTAATAAATACACAGGTGAAAAAAAAATTACAAATATACTTCAAATTATTTCCCGACTTTTGCCACATCATTTTTGAGGTCTCGAGGGACAGTTTATACAAATAAAATATTCATCGATTTTTCAAAAATTCTAGAGTGGACTAACTACTTAAGAGGGCAGACAATTACTATCCTTCATTCATGTACTTTATTATATTAATTAAACAATTATATATAAGTGTAAAATATAGTTAGTCGCAAATGTGCAGCAGATCTAAACTAGCTGCGAAACCGGGAGTGGCAGAGCGGGTCCGGAATGCGGGGTGAACGCCCCTCGCTGCCCTCCACCACCTGGATCTAGTACTTTCAGTTTATTCGTACATACACATACATACGACATTCTTTCAAATGTTATATTGTTTTTCCTAACTAATATTATAATTTCTAAACTGACACAAACGACTGACACAAAAAACTGCGATTTAATGTACTATTTACGCCATCTATTGATGATAGACGGGGTCTATCTGTCTGTTACACAATCAGGCTTTAATTACTGAACTCATTTTGATGAAATATGATACAGAGATAAAATAGAGCTTGAGGGAGAACATAAGGTATGCTTATCGCAAAAAAAAATTAATAATCAATCGCAATACAACATTTTTGAATTACAGATTAAAAATTGATTCTAAATTTGAATTTTATGTATGCTAATTTGAATTTGGAATGTGTTACACCGGTCAACACGGATTTTGAGTCTGACTACAAAATGTCAAATTTTGATTTTTTTTACCTTACTTATAATGGGTAAAATAGGTTTTTTGGTTAAAGTTTGCTTTTTTAGAAATTTCGTTTTTATAGAAAATTTCATATTATTTCGACAAGTAAAGTCTGTATGCTATTTTGCGACTCAGTCATATACAATAGTAGTTGCTACAGTTTGTAATAAACATACATACACTCAAAACAATAGGATGCGCGACTTGTCGCCATTTTGTTTTAAAGTATTACCAATTATTATTTTACTCTCCACTAAGAACTTTAAAACTCAATTATCAGTAAAAAACATACAAAAAAAACCACGTTTAAAAAAACCGACTTCAAACTAAAAATGCACTAAAAAGTAAGAAATAATTCCGTTATTTATTATTCTCTCGTTAATATTAAAACAATAGTACATAATAATTGTTATTTTGAAAAATTGATAGTAGTCGATTCTTAGACCTGCTGAATATGCATATAAAATTTCATAAAAATCGGTCGAGCCGTTTCGGAGGAGTATGGTAACTAACATTGTGACACGAGAATTTTATATATAAGATATTATTTGTCAAACGTCATTAATACATAAACTTGACATCCATGACCGACATGGCGGAGTTGTGTTGTGTATTTCAATTTCAAGTATAAATCCTCATCTTTTACTATCAGACTATATTAATAAATTATGATTGGACTTTTGTTAACTGTTTTATAGTGTTAGACTAGAGTTATACTATACACACAAACTTACAGTATCACGGCTTGATGACAACAGAGATCCAGTATTAATGATTGATTACTCGCGAGGTAATAATATTGATTTCTATCATGGCTGCGTATTTATTCGGTTACCTCTAACCTCTTCTTTGGTTACTTTGGCTACTTCTAAATTCAAATGCTATTTAGATCAATGTTGCCAACATCATACTATATCCCCCACCTACTATATTTCGTCTTCGTCTTTCCATCTTCGGAATTGTCTACCACGGTTTCTTTTCCTCTTCCTTGGGTACCAGAAAATTATATTTTTGCTCCACTTCTCAAAGGACAGAGTAGAAGGATATGTAGGAAACCTTTACCAAAGGGCAATCAGACCAAATGTCAAGATCAGTTGTGGACTCAAGTAATTAAAGTTACAAGAAAAGCTTTTTGATTGATTGGTTTATTTATTTCTTAACGTAGTGTACATCTACCTTGCCAATGCCAAACCTCGATGATGCCAATATCAATGATAAACTCTCAAGAATGATACTAGATGCAAACACTTCCTGTAGTAAGTTCAGTAATCTTAAGTATACTTTCACAGTCGCTAGTCGGTCTGTCTGTCCGAATCCGCTCTCACCGGCTCGTATTACGAATATAAAGTTACGTACCTGTTACGATTGAGGCTTCCGATGCAGAACGACATTCGACATTGTAGGAAATGGCTCTAAAGAATCGCTTCGATGAGGGATCAATGTACAGAATACGCTGAATAACTATAATACAATCGAATGAATAGTTTCATAACATAGTAGACAAACTTGTATAAGAAACGAAATACGAAACAAATAACGAAAACTACTAAATGGAGGACTCGATGAGTAGTTAGGTACCTCCACCGTTTGCAACCTCCGATTGTGACGACATGACGGAGGAAACAATACTTCATGCACTGACGAAGTGCTCAAAATTCAATAGTAGAAGGTTTGAAGCAGAGATAGAAGCAAGGAGTGAAGAAGAAACAATAAGCGAAATAATTAAACGGGACAAAACTACGTATAAACTCATAAAAGGAAAAGGAATAGATAGAAATAATAAGGAAAGTACGCATTAAATGATACGTATTATATGGAAAAAGTGTGAAAGGAAACGAATGCAAACAAGGAGAAAGGAAAAGCAGCAGAAAGGAAAGAAAGGATGACACCAAAGGTAAGTGAAAATGAATTTGAAAGCAAAGAAATAGGCAAAACATAAAATCGATATCCAAAAGACTCCTTCACCCTAAACAAATCTGGATCCAAATCTAGTTTTAAAATAAAGCTGTATTATTTTGGATGAGTCACGATTGTAGGTAGATCTACAAAAGGATAAGGCCAGCAAGTACCGGCTCATGCTTCTATGGATATAATGCGCTTAATTCATGACCACTCCATAATCATTGATGTAGGACGCGAATAGAATATTTTAGATCTATTTGATTATTTTTATTGTTTTAGTATACGTAAAATCTAACCTATCAAATAGTTTATTTTATTTAGACTTGTCTAGTATAGATCTTCGCCCTTTTAGGACAGAAGTACATATTTGTTTAAAAGTCTGCCTTCTTGCTAAAATAGATTTCTAAAATCGATAGATAGATAATCACTTTATTCCACACACTAAATACAGGAAATTGAATTAACAAAAATTTATAACAAATATTACAAAAACAGAGAGTATGCAAAGGCGATCTTATTGGTAAATAAGCAATCTCTGACAGACAACCTTCGGTGAAAGGATCTATTGTACAAATACGGAATATGTATTATATATAAATAAATTTATGATGACATTAAATACTTAAACACTATACATACTCTACGCTATATACATACATACATCATAAATAAAATATATAAATAGTAGACAAAATAGTGATTAATATCTACATTTTTCTGGTCTATTCTACTCTACCTAGACCACACTAGTCTATTCTATTCCTACCAGTCTACTCTAATCTAGTTTAGGTATTTATACTATATCCTTGTCTACTGTGGACATCATCACAACATATTAATGGCCCGCTGCTGAACCAGGTCTCCTCAGATCGGAGAGGGTCCAGCTTCATACACCTTTGGGGACTTTTAAGAACTTTCAGGAGTGCAAGTTTCCTCACGTTTTTTTCTTCGCCATTAAGGCAAGTAATATTTAATTGCTTAAACATCAATTAATATCACTTGCTTTAACATAACTCTGAAATGTCAAGTGATGTGAGCCAAGGTTCGAACTCGGACCTCCCGAGTAACACTGAACCGCTCGTTTATCACTACAATATCTCTCTATCTCTCTAATAGACTGCTAAAATTTATCTAGTCTACTGTAATATATTCTAGTCTACTGTGACCTGGTTAACTCCAGTTTATTCTAGCGTATTCTAGACTACTCATAGTAGGTAATCTGTCAAATCTACTCTGGTCTACTCTAGACTAGGTTGATCCAATAAACAATCCCTTATGTATACTGCTAGTTTTAAAGTCAAAGTCAAAGTCAAAGTCAAAATTTTTTATTCAATGTTGGAATTTACATTCTCTTATTGAACGTCGGAATCTACCACCCTTTCGGAAACGACCTAACCCAGACCTGAGAAGAATGGGCGCAAGAAACTCAGCGGGACTGTTTCTTTTGGATATTTTTTATCTTTGATTTTTTAAACGCCAATTTTTATAACAAGTATATTTATACATTGAGAAAGCCTGGAGCGAACGCATCATTCCCAAGGCGTGACATCTTCCAAAAAATCTTTAATGTTATAATAGCCTTTGTCACACAAACGTTTTTTAACTAACTTTTTAAATTTTCCTATAGAACAATTTTGAACGTTTTCTGGGATCCTGTTGTAAAAGCATACATATCGCCCAACAAAAGAATTACTAATTCTACTCAATCGAGTAGTAGGAGTAACAAGTTTGTGTTTGTTCCTAGTATTGATGTCATGCAAGTCACTATTTCTAATAAAATCATTAATATTTTTACGCACATACATAACATTTTCAAAAATATATTGTGAAGCAACAGTCAATATATTAATTTCTTTGAATTTATCTCTTAAAGATATTTTAGGGCCGAGACCATAGATTGCGCGAATAGCCCTCTTCTGCAGTATGAAAATCGTGTTTATGTCGGCTGCGTTACCCCAAAGTAGAATGCCGTAAGACATTATACTATGGAAGTAGCTAAAGTAAACTAAACGAGCCGTGTCTATATCAGTTAATTGGCGTATTTTTTTAACCGCGTATGCTGCAGAGCTGAGTCTATTGGCCAACCTCTCAATATGGGGGCCCCATTGCAATTTAGAGTCGACAGTGATGCCCAAAAATACGGTAGATTCCACCGGTTCCAACTCCTCTCCATTTATAAATACACCACTCTCTATTTTCTTAACATTGGGTGTCGTAAATTTTATATATTTAGTTTTCTTACTGTTTAACATTAGATTATTAGCACTGAACCAATGTACAATATCAGAGAGAGCATTGTTTACATCGTCATATTCAGTTTGATAGCGTTTCACTTTAAATATTAGTGAAGTGTCATCAGCAAACAATACTATCTTGTTCTTTTTTTCTACAAGGTTTGGCAGGTCGTTTATATAAATGAGGAAGAGAAATGGTCCAAGAATAGAACCCTGGGGGACCCCCATATCCAGACGAGCCCCAGGAGATCTCTTGCCATTCACGTCAACCCTTTGAACCCTATTGTTTAGATAGGAGTTCATAAGGTCGAGCGCAGTTCCTTTGATGCCATAGTGGCGCAGCTTTCTGACCAGAGTCACATGTTGTACACAATCGAAGGCCTTAGATAAGTCACAGAATATTCCAAGTGCATTCTGTGATTCCTCCCAGGCCTCGAAGATATTCTTAATTAATTCGACACCGGCATCCGTTGTTGAACAACCCTTAGTAAAACCAAATTGTTTCACATGGAGAAGTCTCTGTGAATTAAAATGAATCAACATTTGGTTTAAAATTAGTTTTTCAAAAATTTTACTAAGCGTTGGCAATACTGAGATGGGTCGAAAATTATTTGGATCAGTTATACATCTAGATTTAAATATAGGCGTTACTTTACTATGCTTCATCAGGTCAGGAAACACGCCACGTTTAATACAAGTATTGAAAATAGTAGCTAGATACGGTGCAATGGCATCAATTATGGAGTTAATTATTTTAACAGAAATACCCCAAATATCAGCTGTTTTCTTCATATCTAGGGTTTTAAATGTTTTAATTATATCTTTACTGTAGACAGTACTAAATTCGAACAGTACATCACATTTTTTAACATTTTCTAGCAATAATGATTCAGCAACGCTGGCAGATGAAATGAGAGAACAAGTTGTTGAGATTGGAATGTCAGAGAAATATTTTTCAAACGTGTATGCTACTTCCTGATCAGTTTTGATATTAATGTTATTATAAATGAGATTATACTTGAAGTTACGATCTCTGACTCTTCCAGTTTCCCAATTGATAATATTCTATGTCATTTTTATTTTGTCTTGTGCATTATAAATTTTTTGTTTAATATGTAACGACTTTGCCATGGAACACACTTTTTTAAATAACTTTGAATATGCTTTAACAAAGGCTATAAAGGACTCTGAATGGTTGTATGATCTCTCATTATAAAGTTGATATAGTTTTTCTCTACTTCGATGAATACCAACAGTTGCCCAATCATTAAATGACAAGAGACCACCCGAATTGACTGTCTTGGTAGTGAATATAGCAGTAAACTCTGATTTTATTAATTTAAATAGTGTGTTATATAACATATCAGGGTTATTGTTGTCAAAATTTAAGTATGTGAGTTTTGCTATAATACTACCTTTAAATTTCTCCATACGTTTGGAGTTCGTAGGAACAAACACAATCTTTTTATTTTTATTTCCTTTTTTTAACTCACAGTTAAAAAAGTAAAGGAATCAAATATTGAAAATATTTATTTTGGGAGAATTTTAGGGAACGTAGTTGATGATAATAAATGGCAGTGATGGCCTAGTGGTTAAGAGGTTGATGTCTTACTCTAGAGGTCTGAGTTCGACCTTGGCCACACACCGACGGCTTTAATGAAGGTGAAGGAAAACATGTGTGAAGTAGTGTCATCATCATCATCATCGTCATCCTTTAATGGTCCATTGCTGACCTACCACGTTGGCCAAATGTGGGTTGGCAAACTTCACACACCTTTGAGAACATGGAGAACTCTCAGGAGTGCAGGTTTCCTCACGATGTTTTCCTTCACCGTTAAAGCAAGTGATATTTAATTGCTTAAGACACACATCAACGTCTAAACCACTGGGCTATCTCTTCTTACTATTGCGTAAAATATCTCAAATATCATTGTAGAATATCTTAAATAGATTTCTCCATGACAGGTAAACAATACAAGTGTTTACAGTTTACACTCTCCGCCCGCGGCTGCTTCATCACTCTCACGCTGTGCTCGCTGCTCACGCTCAAAGCGGATAACACTTTAAAATACTAGAAAGCTGCAATCACGAGGATTAGATATACAATGACATATTGAAACAGTTTTTAAAAATATATACTGACTTGAAAGTTATGTCATGTGTGTGCGCCTCGCGGTTTCACACGCTATATTTTGGATAATTCACGCTATATCATTATATATTATATCCTATGTGTTATTCTGATGTGTAAGCAATATTATTGTGAAGTTTCATCAAAATCCATTTAGCAGTTTTTGCGTGAAAGAGTAACAAACATTTATCCATACATCCATACATATATTCTTAAAAACTTTCATGTTTATAATTTTAGTAGGATAAGGTGACGTGTTCAAGACAAAAAGATTGATCATTCATTGTATATAATGATTGATTTTTTTTAAATATATAAATATTAATAATTATGTATAGAAACAAAGATAGTAGCAATATATTCTTGAGAGGCTAACGAGCTAAGCGTTGATTGTGAGATCATACTATTATAGTTCAACGATAATATTACTTACTTAGATGTTAGAAAATAAAATATAATTTTGAGATAAGAATAGCGTAGGTAGATGATAATTATTATATAAAATTAAAAAGCATGTGTAGGTAGCCATTTTGTCCAGAATTGGACAAGACAACTTACACTTTCATTTAACTAATTTCACTTTTTTAAAACACTAATAGATAGATAACTGTTAATTAATAATGGAGAGAAAAGTTGTAGTCTATACGCAGACTAACAGTATGACGGCTTGACTAGCATATCCTCCTGAGGTTATACTTTAGAATGAGAGCTTATTCCATCGAGACGGCGAATTTATTTTGCAATCCCTACTTCCTTGATTTATGTTTATCCGTTAGCCAATATCAAGTAAAAATCCTACCAACATTAAATAACAGAATGCTAGTCAAATTATAAGTGTTGCCAACATCATAATTAATGATACATATTTAGTAAATACTCTAATTTTTAAATGCTTGAACTTGTACTATTTTTCTAATCTAATATTTATATCTAAGGCAACATCAACTAATTATTAAATTATCCATTTTTTTTTTATTAACTTACAAGCATTCAACGTTCTCTTAAAGTGTACCTAAAAGTTATTAAAAAAAAAAAATTTAAAAATAATAACAGCTCGGCCGATGGCAGTAAATAAAATAGTTTTATAAATCATACTCAGTGTCAGCTCAAATACATGTTTATTCCACACATTATACAATGCTCTTCTATTGGTACTCGATATTAACAAAGGACTTTAGATACATTCTTTATCACTTTATAGTACAGGATCCTACTGCTCGATTCTGCAGGTATCTGCATTTTTGATACAACTAATTTTAAATGAATGTTTAGAAAGTATACAATGGATTAAGGATGGGTTGCCTATCAAAATTAATTTTAGTATAATAAATTCGCTAATGTAACTTGCAGCTTTATGTTTTTTAATTAACTTTACGACATTTGAAGGAAAATAATGTCATGAATTGAAAAAAAAATGGTTGCCAGTCTCAGTCAGCCACAGCGTAAGGATTGCCAGGTGACACAGGTCTATTAGTGTTAATTATTTATACTCACCTGTTTTTTTTTATTTTTAATACAAAAATAAAGTTTTATCTATACTAATTACGAAAATCTATGTTGGAAAATGGCCGCAAACAGAGGTTGGGACCATAGACTATTATTTACAAAAGACATCTTTCTTTTTCAAAATTTTTCATTTTTTGCGGGAAATTTTCTGATTGGTCAAGAGAAAAGGACGCATCCGCGGTCGCTTGTCATTGGCCAATCAGATACAAACTAATGTTGCTACTAGAGGAAACACTAAATCATTGCGATTGCCATACCACAAAAAAAAGTTATGAAATAGTGTTAATAGTAAAATGTTAAGTGAAGAACTCAAACTCAAAATATTTTATTTCAATTAGACTTTTGTATAAAAGTACTTTTGATACGTCAAAAATTGGTCGGTCAGTCAGTTTGTCTGAAGCTACCACCAGCTTTGAAAGCAGTTTTCTGTTGAGAAAAGCCGGCCAGAAACTCAACAGTCGCTCTTTTCAAAAAGACATGTTTATATAGTCTGTTATACAAAGGAAGGGAAGTTAGTTATATTAATAAAGCTATACATAACATATTTGAAACGTAACCAAATCGATTATTCCACTAACCCTAATAATATATTACGATTAACGACGTAAGAGTAACATTTTGTAACAATTAATATTTCCGTTAGTAGTCTATAAATAATAATTTAATATCTTGCCACAATATAATCAATCGTTTGTCGCTTTCCATCACTATAGAAAGTATAACAGGTCCGTTTGTCGTGACTCCTAATGACTATTGCACAATAGGACTAGTTTAATGTATTGTATATACATACAATAGTAAATAAATAAACCTAATTCATTGACAAAACCATTGAATACAAAACTATAATAATATATGTCGCGTTATCGCCATCTATGGCGCTGAAGTAGGGTAGTAGTCACTTCCGTCATTTTAACAGTTTCGACTCTTCATATACCCTCGACAACCTGGCTGTACTTGCCTTGCGCGGTCTCTCGAGGAGTGAAGTAGTCTCTGAATAGTGTTAGTGCTGGGAGCACTGTCAGAATAAGGTCACGTGAGTGCCTTACAATGTAATTGCCACAACGTTAGGTTATGTTAGGTTAGGTTTACGTTAGCCTAACCTCAGGCTTTTACAGTGATTCCCTTATTTTGCTCCGACATATACCACTCGTAATACAGTTATACTATACGAAAAAAAAGAGGAAGCTCAGCCACGGACGTCATTCCATAATTATTCACTCTCACTCCCTCTTATGTTCAAAATCATTTACATGTCTCTTACTTGTATCATGCAAAGTTTGATTAAATGCAAGAAAAACAAAATATTACCATTACTACATTTGACCTGCCTTTGTAAGCCTTTCAG
The DNA here is from genome assembly GCA_905147385.1 of Limenitis camilla. NCBI lineage: Eukaryota > Metazoa > Arthropoda > Insecta > Lepidoptera > Nymphalidae > Limenitis > Limenitis camilla. Next base: position 14,193,740 of record LR990238.1, read on the forward strand.
CTTTCTGGTATGGTAATTTTTAGACGCGTTCCAGTCGCTGGTACGCAGCACATTTCAAAATGTTAGTCATCATTTCTGCCCCCGATGTTATGCTTAACTAAGATGAAGTCATATTTTAATGAAAGTAAAATAAAGGACGTGTTTGCGAAGATGAGTACTATCTTTATGAACAAGTACTTTGATTGAGAAGTAAAAAGACGCATCTATTCATTAATTTTCGCATATGAAAATAAGAAGAAGTAACTGGTTATTACGCCTTTCAATTCAATTGAAAATTAGAGTTAATCGAATTGAGAACCTCCTCCTTTTTGAAGTCGGTATTACAACTTGCGTCTGTACAATTTAGGACTCCTCATCAGATGCGTTTAATTTTACTGTGAAATGGAATTATGTCAATCAATATTTAATAAAAAAGACGCAAGTGAATACGACTTTCCTACTTAGTTCTAGGTATGTTTTTTTTTTGGTAAATTAAGAGGAGTTATGAGCTAAAAAATTATACATACACAGAATTTTTAAAGGCGCAATAACTAAATCATAACACTCATGGATTTTCCCGTCTTTCATATTATCGGGGGCAAAATTACTATTTTTCAAAACGGACTAGATTTTCAAGAGCACCAAGAATTGAATTCAAGAGATAACATAAAACACTTTCATTTCAACTTTAGATTCATTATGGTAAATTATTTGAAATATTACTTAATTCTAATATAAACTTCGTATTTGTCATTAGTGACCATCAACGCTTGACAATGGACGCTCCCATACTGCGCAAGCGCAATTCTTGTCACGACTTTGAAAACTCGATAGAATCACATTAGCAGCGGTTTGTTTCTCTTTGAATAGCTTCTCTCCTTTTCAAATTTTAATCATGTCTATTTTCTAATTAACAATACAGGTATAGGAAGCCTCTATAGAAATGTCTGCATAGATTTTAGCTGTACAGAAGTTATATAATCGTTTTGTTTACTCAACTTCCTATAATTAGTTGTATTAACTTTTGAAAGACTGTCTGCTTATGAAAGAACATCTAATTCAAGAAACTATCTTTAAACTAAAACTATCATCTATACTTTCTTAGACTAAAATAAACTATTAATGTTTTTTGTTGACGCTGGGGAATGCATATACGCATACCCCCACAAGTGGAAGATATGTGGGACTTCTGGAAAATGCTGTCCTACCCACTAAACCCCAGCGGTTTCCAATCTCCGTCAAGAAATGAATGCCACAGGATCGCGATTGCATTCTAACGTGACACTCAGACGGTTATCCTCGAGGAAAGTATGGGAAGCGCCACATTGGCACCACATCCAAACTTTTACATCTGGGGCATAAGGAGCGCGTAACGACTTCTTCTAGGACCTGCTCTGTTTCTGCGGACAGGCTCATCTGGGGCGTTAGCCCTTGGCTTTCGCTCCGCGGCCTCTTTTACCTTCATGACATCCTCACAAAAGGAAGCCACCGCTCTCCAGCACCTCTCACTGTCAAGCATAGCACCGATCACACAACACATATCTAGGCTCCATATCTAGGCATATATAGGTTTTATAGCACACTGAGCAGCTTTGACGCTAGCTCTCGACTGACGCCCTAACAAATCAATGAGCAAGAGACAGTGTGGGTAGATTATAATATAATAGTAGAAATCTAAAAAAAAATTCTAGCAAAACTTGCAAGACTCATAAATCCAAGTCAACAAGACAGTTGACCTACATTTATTCGTGGCTAAGTAATTTCCTGTGAAACACACCCGAAACCTCATAGCCTTGACCGATGTGCTAAATTACGCCATTTACATCATGCTGATACACCATACAATTGAAATATCGACTTAGTCTCGGTCAATCATGGAATTAGCTACGACAGATTTCCGGCCTCATTGTGTCCACTGTACCAAGGTCTAAACTCTGTTAAAATGTCGTATTTATGAGCTATTATTATAGAATTATTTGCAAGTAAACTACTTTGTTCTAGATATTTTATCAAACGAGAAACTTGTGTGTCGAAATAGTTTCCTTTAACAGGCTGGAATTTTTACTATTATTTTTATTACTTTTATTTAAAAAAAAACAATAATAATTTCCAATATATTGCTACATAAAATATTCAGGCGTTTTACATTTTATTATTATCACAGGTACCTGTTTCGTACTAGTTTCTTACTAGTTTTGTACTAGTTTCGCACTAGTTTCGTAGTAGTTTCGTTTCGTACTAGTTTCGCACTCGTTTCGTACCAGTTTCGTACTAGTTTCGCACTAGTTTCGTACTAGTTTCGTACTAGTTTCGCACTAGTTTCGTAGTAGTTTCGTTTCGTACTAGTTTCGCACTCGTTTCGTACCAGTTTCGTACTAGTTTCGCGCTAGTTTCTTACTTGTTTAGTACTAGCTTCCTACTAGTTTCTTACTAGTTTCGTACTAGTTTCGTTCTTGTTTTGTATCGGTTTCATACTAGTTTCGTACTAGTTTTGTATGCGTTTCGTACTAGTTTCGTTCTTGTTTTGTATCGGTTTCATACTAGTTTTGTATTAGTTTCGTACTCGTTTCGTCTGTTTTAGTGTGTTTTCGTACAGTACAAATTACAGTTACATTTTGTTTCAGGTACTCTGAATTTTTTGGGATAAAAATAACCTATTTATCAATTTATGTTATAAATGATCTGTGTGCCAAATTTCAGTCGTTTTTGCGTGATTGAGTAACAAACATCGAAACTTTCATATTTATAATACTAGTACGATTACGCAGATAAGATATTCTTTCACTGTACTGTAATTACGTAGTTAATTAATGTTAGACTTGTCTTTTATCTGTATATGATTTGTGACAAACTCCATAACATCACTAACCTTTACATTTCCAACAGAATATCATGAAAGTTAATTAATCTATTGAATAAATCATTCATCTACACTAATATTATAAAGAGGAAATATTTGTATTTTTGTATGTAACGAATAAACTTAAAAACTACTGGACCGATTTCAAAAATTCTTTCACCATTAGAAAGCTACATTATCCCTGAGTAACATAAGCTATATTTATTACAAGAAAAAATTAGATATCCTCAGAAATTCTCACTGAAACCAACCCAAGGTATAAAAAAAATTGCCATAAAATGTGTTTCATCGCATGCGCTGCAGAAAGTATTGATGATAGAACAAAAAAATGTTATACAATATTATAGAACGAATCAATATCTACAAAAAACTCCGCGAGACCATATGTCCAACTATTGTAGTTATGTAACTATAACTACTTTTTTACATTTTATAAGTTGATAGAAATGCCTATCAAAATCAGACCATGTTATCCATACCTGAGTATTAATACTTATCCAAATAAATCATTTCGTATTCAAAACTGTTTCAATACCTGTTGATTGCTTTTTGAATTATTAGAATCGGACATTCCATTCAAAAGATATTAAGAATTAAAAATGTCAATATAAAGAAAAAATACACGCCGACGCGCCGGTGTGTTAAATGTCCATTGCCCATCCGTGCGAAGCCGGGACGAGTTGCTAGTGTACCATATTTGTACTGCTACAGGCATTTTCTAATTCACAGCACACTGCATAATTATATATTCACTTTCACATTTAACATTGTAGACGAATAGAATCAACTCAATATTTTAATTAACAATTTTAAATCAAACCTTTTTGAAACTGCCCTAGAGCCCTAAGACCATGCTGTCCCTCTAAAGACTAATTTATTTTGTATAGCTACCGGCACGTAGGTGTAGGTTTGACCTTGAATGTGCAGAAGTCACTATTAGGGGCGAGAGCAGCGCGTCACACTATTTTTCTTCAGACCTATAGTTACCTGCCGGCTACTATATATTCGACTAGCTTTTACCCGCAACTTCGTTTGCGATACTGAGGTATTTACTACAGTAGATCGTCTGTAGACATATTTAATAATTTTATGAGGTAGTCATACTAACTTCGACCCTCCTTTTACCCCCTTAAGGGATGATTTTCGAAAAAATATTTTACACGTGTTTTTTGACTTTCAATGAAGATACTGAATTTCTTTTCAATAACTTCAAAAACGGGAAAGTTTCATACTTCTTTGCAACCCACTTTTACCCCCTTAGGGGATAAGTTTTCAAAAATCCTTTCTTAGTGCTCCCCTACGTTATAAAAGGAACCCCTGTGCAAAATTTCAAGTTTCTAACCCTTATAGTTTAGGCCCTGCGTTGATATGTCAGTCAGTCAGCTTCTCCTATATATAGATGTAATGCAGATGTTTATAATAATGAATCGTGTTAACAAAATGTATTTCTTTTAATTATGCCCCAATTAACAGTATTTATAAAAAGCTAAGTTACAAAAACTCACAGCTGTTGTACTTAAAAATAACTTGGACAGTATTGGGAATATGGTCAAAATAATACTTCATAATACATTGCTGGCTTTAATATAAAGAATTTTGTATACCCCCTTGTACTATACCCAAACTCTCACCTCCACCGCTCGATCTCGCTACCGAATATTAAAATAATGAAGTACATAACTCATGTGCTTACGTGTGTACTTAGAAAATCATTTCGAACCCTCAGAATGGAGGGAATTAGGCCATAGTCCACCACGCTGGCCCAGTGCGGGTTGGCAGACTTCTCTCACCTTTGAGAACCTTTAGGGAACTCTCAGGAGTGCAGGTTTCCTCACGATGTTTTCCTTCGCCGTTAAAGCAAGTGATATTTAATTGCTTAAAAGTTACATAACTCAGAGTCAGAGGTGTGGGCCTGTGTGGGGGATCGAACCTCGGACCTCCCGAGTAAGACTTGAAGTCTCAACCACTGATTCGTCACTGCTTAGAAAATTATGATAATAATTTATTATTGATTGAAATTTTGTCTGATTTCTTTAATTTTCCTAACAGAGTTAGGGACTGTAGATTAGGGATTATAAATTGATTTCGTTTCTGTTATTCCAAAATCCCCATAGGAACTCACCATGTTATAGTCAATTATTTCACGGACTAAACAATTAATAATTTAAAAAAATATGATACGAAATTTAAAGGGTATTCTCGTAGTAACCCGGCTGGGTTTCTACGAGATATTTGCCCTTGGGCTCATTTAGATTATGAATTAAAAAAAATCTGACCAATTTTCTGCCATTTATATCAAACAGTTTTCCTCCTTTTTTCGATTATTTTTTTTTTTGTCATAGTAAAATTTAAAATTTCTAAATGGTAATTTTTCCCCAATTCTTAGGAGTAAAAGACATGAAAAAATATTTTAGTTATGATTCTTTAAAAAAAATGGCGATCATAAAATAAAATTTCAATCTTTTTTTTAAATACTTTTTTGAAAAGTGTCACTCACCGGATTTTGTCAGAAAATGGGCCTATTCCTCCAAACTGAGGATTTTTTTGAATTGGTGCAACAATATAAAAAAAAGTAATTTTTATTATATTGTTGCACTTTTAGCTAAATATTTTATCATGTGTAAAAGGCAATGTATACTAAATCTATCGATTATATCTATGGTTTTAAAATTTATGTGTAGGGCCGATCACCTGTCGGACCTTACCTGCGCCTAGCGGCTTGTGTTTTATAAAAAACGGAACATGTTTTGTCCGTTTACCGAAATATATAAAGTACGGTCCACAATAAATATAGAACTAGACAAATATTTCTCCCTAAATATTTTGCATTCTCTAGTACCTCCTCACTCACCCTTCGACTTGTACTTTATGAAACAAATACTATATACCACGTGCTTATTTATGGGATAAAAAGTATACTATATGCTATTCCAGCTTATAAAGTATCCGTAAATATATTAAAATCTTTGAAATCTTTTTTTATAAATTCTCCTGATAAATTTCCACGCGATGGAAAGTGGCCACTGTCGCCTATGGCGTTGTCGTCTTAAAAGTTGTGTGAGAGAGGGGAAGCGAAAAGAAGAATGCAGTTTCAGTATACCCTGAGTTTACTGGAACCGCAGCATTAAGGTGGGAAAGGAAGGAGGTAAATCAGGCCCACATGCAGCACTACCGGAACGCGCCAAAGATACTTGGCGTACAGATTCGCATGCTGGTGATCGCAAGCCAGTCGGGGAATAGATCCCCTACCACCAAGAGTTACGAGATGCTCTCCCAGCGGCAGAGGAGAATTGTATTCTAACCCGGTATAATGTTAGTAGTATAATCATTCTACAACGAACAAAAGAAAATAAAACCTACGTAAATGTAGGTGTTTACGTCCGCGTGTAGCTCCGCTCCTATCGGTCTTAGCGTGATGATATATAGCCTATAGCCTTCCTCGATAAATGGGCTATCTAACACTGAAAGAATTTTTCAAATCGAACCAGTAGTTCCTGAGATTAGCGCTTTCAAGCAAACAAACAAACTCGACAGCTTAATATATTAAGTACTAGCCGACCCTTGCGATTTCGTCCGCGTGATGCTCCGCTCCTATTGGTCTTAGCGTAATGATATATAGCCTATAGCTTTCCTAGATAAATGAGCTATCTAACACTGAAAGAATTTTTCAAATCGAACCAGTAGTTCCTGAGATTAGCGCTTTCAAGCAAACAATCAAACTCTTCAGCTTAATATATTAAGTACTAGCCGACCCTTGCGATTTCGTCCGCGTGATGCTCCGCTCCTATTGGTCTTAGCGTAATGATATATAGCCTATAGCCTTCCTAGATAAATGAGCTATCTAACACTGAAAGAATTTTTCAAATCGAACCAGTAGTTCCTGAGATTAGCGCTTTCAAGCAAATAAACAAACAAACTCTTCAGCTTTATATATTCAGTAAAGATTAGTTAAAATTACAATATGTTAGTAAAAATAAAACCTAAAATATCTATTTTAATTTGCATAAACTAACGATAGATAATTTTTATCTTTGTAAATAAAGATAAAATATTTTGCGAACAGTACTCGATTACAAAACACCTTGCCATGTTGCCGCGCCACCCCGCCGCGCGCGGTGTAGCGCTAGTGTCGCTTCTACCGCCGTCGCAATCGCACGTTAAAACTGTTAATACTCCATACGTTATATTAACGTATCGATGCTATTAAACTATACCTGTGAAGTGTAATCAAAATCTGTGCAGTGTGTGTATTCCGTGGTTTTACACAAAACCACGCGGCAATATTAACACGGATTGTTTCCATTGGTTATACGGTGAGTTTATGGTGTTTAGTTTTAGATTAACGGGATTTTGTCTTAATTGAAAACTTAATCTGAATAGTTTAGGAATTTAATTGTTACTATGAGATGACAAAGCGGGACTAATTGATTTGAAACTGAAACGTTAATGTTTTAAAAACTAACCGTTTTTCGTCTAAAAATTTATTAAATTAAATAATGCTTATTGTATACATGAATTAACTAATTTTAATATCTGCTTACCAAGTTTGGTTAAGTATTATAAATGGCTAAAAAGTTTAATCAAAGTTAAATTAATAGATTTTGCATGGTCTAAAAGGGTAACATTATCTTAAATGTAGTTATTAAAGTAACACAACTATTTAATAATAAATAGTAGATTAATACCAATCCACGTCACCGAAATACGGATATTTATTTACAAGGTCACAATCATCTGTTTTACTTCGATAAGATCGTCAAGCGCCATTTATACGAATTTCGAAACGTTAATCAATTTATTATCATTTTTAACTTAAAACTACTTAAACAGGTTTTTAAATTAATATTACAAATTCTCATGAACTAACTATTGTTACAAATCAATCTATTGAGGAACTAATTCGTTTTTATCAATATTAAAGGGCTGTAAACAATAAACTCCGTTGTATATTATCTTTATTATAATCAATAAAAATCTAATCTCATATTCACCACTTAATGTCTATTAAATTGTAACATATTTATTTACCTTAATTTACACTTCAATCCTCTTTACACATGCTAAATCACTCTCGTCACACGATTCAACTCCCAAATCGACATACCAAACACTCCAAACAGCTTATCCGCCATATTAATATTTTTTTTAATATCTTGTTTAACTGCTCTGGGTTCAAGCCCGTTTGAGCCATATTATTCTATTTTCCGGGGATACCAGTACAATAGAATTATTTTTCCACAATTTATTTAAATTATGGCATATGGACGAGAACTGCTATTGATAGAGAGCAATGGAGAAGGATGGAGGAGGCCCTTGCCAATAAGTGGCACAGTGGATTGTCGTTGTATAAGTTAAGCATAGAAATCAGAAATAATATAAGTTTAGAATAGGGTAAAAAAAAAAGATAATATAATTATATAAACTGTAAATGTAACACTGTCTGAAATTAAAGGCTATTATTATTATTATTAATAACAAAATAGTAAAACTAAATAAAAATCTTAATATAATACATTCACACATTAAAACCTTACACTATCTATCTAAATGTTTTCCGGTTAAATATAATATTAGTAAGTATTAGTAATATCCTGGTAGGTACAACGTTTTTGTAACTTTATTATTTTATGAATAAAGACGGAATATCCGGAACTTATATGCATTATTCATAAAGTTCTAGGAGCTAACAAAGTTACTATACATGAAAAAGGTATAGGTATTATATTGTTTTGACATTAATAGGATTTATAATAGACAGTGTTACTAGCACTATAAATCTAATGATTTTAAATCTGTTAATAATTTTACTTATGTAATATACGGCCGAAGTTAATAATCTTCGGTTTGAAAATAGATTCCAAATTCAAATTTGTGTCGCGAAAATTCAAATTTGACATTTGTTTGTGATTTATTATTCAAAGATTTTGGATTACAGATTAAAAATAAATTACTAATTCGAATTTTACATGCACAAAATTTGAATTTGGACCCTTTTCTATCCATTAATTACCACAGATTGGTAACTTTGTGTTAAATACGAATTAAAAGAAAATCATGTTGGCTAATACATTTTTTTTTTTTGAAAATGCTAACCGATTTTTATAAAATGAGGATTCTTCGATACAAAGTTGTCCTTCACTATATTAAAATTCTTTTTAATGATAGAACCAGTCGTAGGCTTCCGCAGTATCTTGAGTTACCGGTTTTCTAATGAAGCATTTAATGATAAACATATTAACATAAATGACAATCTAATTCATAATCAATAAGTTCATTAAAGTATCAAATTTTGTAAAAAGTATCAAAAAGTATCAAATTTTGTGCAGTAGTTTTTGCGTGATTTGCGGATAAACATACAAAGGTACAGAGAGACGAGACATTCGATATGTTATATTTTTATAAAATTCTCGGTCGCGGTGTTAGTTACTAAATTCCTCCAAAACGGCTCGACCGATTTTTATGAAACTTTGTGTGCATATCGGGAAGCTCTAAGAATAGGTCAACATCTATTTTTTATACCCCTAAGTTATAAGGGTGGTCTACCCCAATTTTTTTAAATTTATGTGGCAAACGTATTGCCGGGTCAGCTAGTATATGTGTAGGTAAGTCGCCCCTTGCGTGATGCATTAGGGCTCCGGATATACGCAAAGTGCACAGGACACAAAAGGTGACCCCGTATCAATGATCTATACTCTATACATTATACCTGGATACCGGAAGTTGTTTCCCCCACCTGACACCAGCTGGCGGTAGTAACGGTTTACTATTTGAGTTGACTCATATTCAAATTATGGACCCTAAATTCATGATAGAATTTTCTTCTCAAATCAGACTGTTTAAGTATTACGTAAGCATTAAAAAGGAGCTTCTTGTTTTGCTTAATTTTGATGACACGGGGGATGGGGGGGTCTCCATGATGATTACGTCAGCTATAAAAAAGCAAAGACGCAGAAACGTGAAGCGGGGGAGTGTTTAGGGCTTTGCTAACTTGCTGACATAGGGGGTTGACAATTGCTAAAAATCTGCTTACGTAATACTTGAACGCCCCCTTACTCGACTTTAAATCAGAGCCAAAAACTCAAGTTTTATTTTTAAACCAATTTACTTAAAAAATTAGAGTCTCAAAGCCATAGGTTCAATTTATATATTCTAATCAGGTCATTTTTAAATCAGCTTATTTTTAGTAACACTGTTATATACACTGATAACCTTTAGGTTTATTTTTCACATAAACAGATAGATAGATTTGCGGATATTTGACGTGTATTTTAATGTGTGTACGTGTGTGTGTTTATTTTCCAGATAAATAGATAGATTTCACTAGTATTTTAATGCATTAAATATTGTCTATTATAGTTAAGTGTGAGAGGAGGTATGCCCTTTACTGTTGAGGATAACGTAAGATCTGAATTCTGGATCTTTGATATTATTAATGGCTTAGTAAAATGTGTACAAGGTCAACCTGCTCCTGGATCTGAAGCCCAGACCCTATCATTATTATTTGCATTGAAACCTTTCGCAGTAGTTTGTCGATTCGTTCTTGTTGTCTTCTAAGTTCTAACCCACATTAAAATCATTGGAGATATAGTACTATTGTATAATTATTACAGTTTCATATATTACATAATGAACAAATACTTGTCGGTCACGAGGCCCGAGGTAGAGTCACGAGCTATTAACACTGTGTGTCTGCACTCTGCATATCAATTCCGCCGTGCGGGTACACATGACGTTTAGACGACAATACTATTGTTTTACATATTTACACTACTAGTTTATTATGTAATTCTAGTTAAAATACCTACCGACCCCAATTATATAAACTGTATATAACTTTTTCAATTCATTCAAATCGAGTGCTACAAAATACTAGATGTTGTACTAGGGGTACCTGTATGACAGATAATCAGACTCCCAAAACTAATGGAACAATACAAACACTCGAAAGTGCCTTTGTCGCGTTCCGGTCGAGCCGCATGTGGGCCAGACCTACACCCTCCCTCTCCCAGCCTATTTATTGCTGCAGTTTCAGTAGACTCGGTCTGCATCCTCAGGCTCTGCTAAAACCGTAGCAGCCTCTTCATTTCTTCTCCTCACTCTATTTTCGAAGTGGCAACGCATCGGGAATACAAGAGTCACTCTCTTGTAAGTGCGATGTCCATGGGCGACGATGGCCACTTACCATCAGGTTGACCGTCTGTTCGTTTGACCTTTAACTGTAATATGGGGGTTTTTAAACGCCGAGTATACAGGTTCCTAAGAAAGTAGGGTTGGCAACGCATTTGCAATTCTCCGCGTATTGCAGATGTCCATGGGCGACGGTGACCACTTACCATCAGGTGGGCCTTCTGCTCGTTTGCCTCCTTATCCTATAAAAAAAAAATATTGAGACATGCGTGTGCGCGTATGTGTACTATAAAATTGTTATGTGTGAAAACGTGCTGTGTATCAACAACCGATGAACATGTGCTCTTGCTTTATAATATTACTAATAAAAAAAAATATATTTAAAAACAAGCTTTTATTTAAATGGTCTAAAACTAAGAAAATAAATTTTGAATGCAGTCAAACTCACCATTTTATTAAATTACTAGAAGCCATTAAACAAATAAGTAGAAGAAGAAGAAAGAATTCTTATAATCGGATTAGTAACAACGAAATGGCCAAATTCTATTAATTAAAAAATGCATATGGCAACACTAAATCACCTTTGTCACTCACGAAAAGTGTAGTTTTCTATCAGTGAAAGAATTTTTAAAATCGGTTCAGTAGTTTTCGATCCTATTCGCAACAAACATACAAACAATCAAATCTTTCCTCTTTATTTAATAGTATAGATAAAATATATATATATTTGTGTTCTCGTGACAAGCTTGCTTTATCTTATTTAGTTTAGGAGTTGCTATGGCCACCTTCCGACGCCATCTTGAGACCAGCTTCAAGGTACCATATTATTGCATTGACACCGAAGTTACGTAAGTAAACGACAGGAAGTGGTTCAAATTTAACTTGCAAGATTTATCCCTTGATGACTGTAGTGTGTGTGCTTATATCATACAATAAATAGTTGACCTCCAAAAACGGCATGGCGAACCAGTCGTAGGTCAACTCTTTACTGTGGTCTGAAAGCCGTGTGGCCTTTGACCGTGTACCTACAATTAAGTATACAAAACATACCATACTTTATTCTACAGCTATTTAGCGGGGAGCGTGGAGCGAGAGGAGCGCGCCATACGTGATTGGTTCTGCTCCCGCGCGCCTAGTATGAACCAAATGGTAAACGTCACGGAATATTTTCCAAAATTTATAGCGTGAAAAACAAATTCTTATAATGTTTTGGTGGCCATTTTTATTAGTGTTCGCAACTAGGGAATTTGGTAATAGAATTTATTTTTAGAATACCTCCACTTTTGAAAAGTGTTTCATAGAGTGAATTATGTAATTACTATATATTTTTTTATTTAGTTAATAGTTGTTGAGCAGCGAGGTTTAGTAGTGAAGACGAGTGTGGAATTAAAATAAACCTGTGTCACATCTCCAAGACTATATATCAAGGTATTTAGATAGTGATAACTACCTGTAGATCAGGTTAGTCTCATAGATATAACTAGCACTGACCTCCACCGGCAATAAGGAGCGCACCTTGGCCTGACATTGGAGACGTTCGATAAGGAATTGACTTTGACCATTAAACATCTGATTATAAAACATCTCTTTTATATGGTAATTGGAAGTCGTCCCCACTTTGATGAATCCGAACCTGATTAAAGATTTATTCCGACGATTTTCTCCGCGACCTCTTCCAAGGTCATTTTAGATTTTAGTTCTGCACGAGACTAGGCTTTATTTAAAAAATAATCGATATATATGGTCGATATTTTAAGTGTCAAAATTTCGAAGTATCAAATTAGTATCAAATTCGATATTTTTTAAAAGCTCAGTACATACATATAGCAGCACTATTGAATTCCCTTTTTTCTTGTTAACCCACGATTTCCACACACCCACTACTAGTAGAAAGAGTAAGCTCTCAGTAGCTCCACAATCATCGCATGTATTCGATCGCGAACTGCGACAAACTCCGATCACATCACCTAAAATATAATCACGGTAAAATATCGATAACTCGAAATATCGATATTTTATTTATACATAATCTACTATTTAAAAGTGTAGCATACAGAAAGGATGTATTAACGATTATAAAAAAATCATTCACTCACTCACCCACACACTTGTTTATCATCTCTCTCAATCACCCATCCAGTAATCGAATAATTGAGATTCGATTCTATAAAGCACTGAAATTAAAAGACAATATGACTCATAGAAACTATGTTTTTTTTGGATAAAAAATCCAAAGATCCAAAAAAAAATTAATTAATTAAAATAAACTTACCTATGTATGTAGTTTCTTCTCTTTCAAACTGTTGTCTATGGTCAAAATGAGGACTGCTGTTGCTACTACTGTTGGCTATCAATAATCAAATTGTATACAAAATAATATACATTAATGTTAAATTAAATAAATAAAGTAATTAACAGGCATTGAATTAATAAAATATATAACTGACAAGCCTCAACAGTTTATGACTTTAATAGTTTTTTCCCAAGACACAATTTAAAAAAAATAGTCATTGATAGGTAATTTGTCTATGTTACTAAAACTAATGTTATTGTAGATTAAAAAACTTTAGTTCTAAACGTAATAGAAACTAATTATAATCTGTATTAATAATTAAGGGTTCATCCATTTTGCGTCCTTGGTCACTGTTGGAGTGTTAGCCAACATTTACCTTTCATAAATAAATCTAGGTCGTGCTAATGTAAACAATATCAAAATATCTCATTACAGTATTGCAAGATAATCAGGTTGCAAACAATGCAATGAATCAATAATGATCAAACTATAGCGAAAACCGAGAACTATCTCACGCAATCTAACACTATTTTTATTAGTTGCGGATTGTAGACTTCCAAGAAAGTTAAGTCATCAATTTAACGAGGACTATCTCTAAAGCTTTATAATAGAGGGTTGCCAACATAATTAAATTAATTCCATTTAAATCATGAATTTCCCCAAAGCAACGCCTGATTCAATTCATTATTTGATTCAAATAATTCCTGATTTTTGTATTACAGCTTTTCGATAAATCCATAATAATGATGGATAAGTTTTTCGGTGTATTTATGGTTAAGAAAATAAAATGTTCAAATTGGCCTACGAATGGAAGAACATGTCATCATCACGAAAATAACTAATTAATTTTAAACTAAAGAATCAAGTTGCAGTAACTGACAAACACTTCAGGGTTTTGAATACTCTAAACTACACTCCATTTCATCATCATCACGACCCGTCAATGGCACACTGCTGAGCCGGGTCTCCTCCTCAGAATAAGGAGGGTATTAGGCCATAGTCCACCACGCTGGCCCAGTGCGGGTTGGCAGACTTCACACACCTTTGAGAACCTTTAGGGAACTCTCAGGAGTGCAGGTTTCCTTACAATGTTATCCTTCACCGTTAAAGCAAGTGATATTTAATTGCTCATAACTCAGAAAAGTCAGAGGTGTGTGTCTGTGTGGGGGATCGAATTCGTACCTCTCGGTTAAGACATGGAAGTCTCAACCACTGGGCCATCACTCCTTTTTTTAAAAGTAAGTTATCATCAATGTTGCCAACGTTGTAATAACACTACCCATAGTGCTCGTGGCATTCACCGGTAAAATGCACTCAGTGTGTTTCGCACTTATTGCGCATCAAGAAGGTTTTAGTTTAGTTTTACTATCAGTGATGCAAATTACCCGCATTATCAATTTGAACATCAATAGAGTATCATAATCATAGATATCTAAAGATATGCCATCATTGCGTTTTAGTATACACAACCAGTGTCGCCGTTTTTCTCCCACCTAAATATTTAACACATGTACAAAAAGTATGAGTACGACACACGCGCTCATTTTTTTTCACGCACATTATGAACTAGCTGCCACACTAATACATTTTTTAATAGCACACATTCATAATTAGGGCGGAGCGGGCTATGTGAACTTGACACCCAATTTTGAAAAATCTTGTCTTTTTTTTGTGATTTTTATACATTTTCGTTTGTAGTTGTATGTAGTAAAAAAAATTTCGTTTGTAGTAATTTCAAAAAAAATTATGACACTTCAAAAAAATTGCATCCCCCGACTTTAATGAAATTTAAATTTAGCGATTGGTATGTAAAGAGGATAGTTTGTAGTTGTTTGTAGCAAAAAACAATTTGTTTGTAGTAATCAAGAAAAAAAAATTTAAAGAAAAAAAATTTTTTTTTTTCAAAATTTTTTTCAATTTTTTTTAAATTATTTATTTAACAAACGTCAGATACCGGTATAGAAAACAGAAAATGTACATTAAACAACAAATAACTAAAAATGAACGAAATGAAAACTTGTATCTTCAAATACTGACTACTATAAACAAAATAGAAGCTTGTAGCTTCGAATACTAACTTCTTCATATTCTGACTACTAAAATCGAAATAGAAGCTTGTATTAAAAAAAAACTGACTACTACAAACGAAATAGAAGCTTGTATTTTCAAGAACTGACTACTACAAACGAAATAGACGCTTGTATCTTCAAAACCTGACTACTACAAACGAAATAGAAGCTTGTATCTTCAAATACTGACAACTACAAACGAAAAAAAAAGCTTGTATTTTCAAAAACTGACTAATACAAACGAAATAGAAGCTTGTATCTTCAAAACCTGGCTACTACAAACGAAATAAAAGCTTGTATTTTCAAAAACTGACTACTACAAACGAAATAAAAGCTTGTATTTTCAAAAACTGACTACTACAAACGAAATAAACGCTTGTATCTTCAAATACTGACTACTACAAACAAAATAGAAGCTTGTATCTTCAAAAACTGACTACTACAATCGAAATAGACGCTTGTATCTTCAAATACTGACTACTACAAACGAAATAGAAGCTTGTATCTTCAAAAACTGACTACTACAAACGAAATAAACGCTTGTATCTTCAAAACCTGACTACTACAAACGAAATAAACGCTTGTATCTTCAAAACCTGACTACTACAAACGAAATAGAAGCTTGTATTTTCAAAAACTGACTACTACAAACGAAATAAACGCTTGTATCTTCAAAACCTGACTACTACAAACGAAATAAACGCTTGTATCTTCAAAACTTGACTACTACAAACGAAATATACGCTTGTATCTTCAAATACTGACGACTACAAACGAAATATACGCTTGTATTTCAAAAAACTGATAACTACAATCGAAATAGACGCTTGTATCTTCAAATACTGACTACTACAAACGAAATATACGCTTGTATCTTCAAATACTGACTACTACAAACGAAATAAACGCTTGTATCTTCAAAACCTGACTACTACAAACGAAATAAACGCTTGTATCTTCAAAACCTGACTACTACAAACGAAATATATGCTTGTATCTTCAAAACCTGACTACTACAAACGAAATATACGCTTGTATCTTCAAATACTGACTACTACAAACGAAATAGAAGCTTTTATTTTCAAATACTGAGTACTACAAACGAAATAGAAGCTTGTATTTTCAAAAACTGACTACTACAAACGAAATAAACGCTAGTATCTTCAAATACTGACTACTACAAACGAAATAGAAGCTTGTATTTTCAAAAACTGAGTACTACAAACGAAATAAACGCTTGTATTTCAAAAAACTGATAACTACAATCGAAATATACGCTTGTATCTTCAAATACTGACTACTACAAACGAAATAGACGCTTGTATCTTCAAAACCTGACTACTACAAACGAAATAGAAGTTTGTATTTTCAAAAACTGACTACTACAAACGAAATAAACGCTTGTATTTCAAAAAACTGATAACTACAATCGAAATATACGCTTGTATCTTCAAATACTGACTACTACAAACGAAATAGACGCTTGTATCTTCAAATACTGACTACTACAAACGAAATATACGCTTGTATCTTCAAATACTGACTACTACAAACGAAATATACGCTTGTATCTTCAAAAACTGACTACTACAATCGAAATAGACGCTTGTATCTTCAAATACTGACTACTACAAACGAAATAGAAGCTTGTATCTTCAAAACCTGACTACTACAAACGAAATAAACGCTTGTATCTTCAAAACCTGACTACTACAAACGAAATAAACGCTTGTATCTTCAAAACCTGACTACTACAAACGAAATAGAAGCTTGTATTTTCAAAAACTGACTACTACAAACGAAATAAACGCTTGTATCTTCAAAACCTGACTACTACAAACGAAATAAACGCTTGTATCTTCAAAACTTGACTACTACAAACGAAATATACGCTTGTATCTTCAAATACTGACTACTACAAACGAAATAAACGCTTGTATCTTCAAAACCTGACTACTACAAACGAAATAAACGCTTGTATCTTCAAAACCTGACTACTACAAACGAAATATATGCTTGTATCTTCAAAACCTGACTACTACAAACGAAATATACGCTTGTATCTTCAAATACTGACTACTACAAACGAAATAGAAGCTTTTATTTTCAAATACTGAGTACTACAAACGAAATAGAAGCTTGTATTTTCAAAAACTGACTACTACAAACGAAATAAACGCTAGTATCTTCAAATACTGACTACTACAAACGAAATAGAAGCTTGTATTTTCAAAAACTGAGTACTACAAACGAAATAAACGCTTGTATTTCAAAAAACTGATAACTACAATCGAAATATACGCTTGTATCTTCAAATACTGACTACTACAAACGAAATAGACGCTTGTATCTTCAAAACCTGACTACTACAAACGAAATAGAAGTTTGTATTTTCAAAAACTGACTACTACAAACGAAATAAACGCTTGTATTTCAAAAAACTGATAACTACAATCGAAATATACGCTTGTATCTTCAAATACTGACTACTACAAACGAAATAGACGCTTGTATCTTCAAATACTGACTACTACAAACGAAATATACGCTTGTATCTTCAAATACTGACTACTACAAACGAAATATACGCTTGTATCTTCAAAAACTGACTACTACAATCGAAATAGACGCTTGTATCTTCAAATACTGACTACTACAAACGAAATAGAAGCTTGTATCTTCAAAACCTGACTACTACAAACGAAATAAACGCTTGTATCTTCAAAACCTGACTACTACAAACGAAATAAACGCTTGTATCTTCAAAACCTGACTACTACAAACGAAATAGAAGCTTGTATTTTCAAAAACTGACTACTACAAACGAAATAAACGCTTGTATCTTCAAAACCTGACTACTACAAACGAAATAAACGCTTGTATCTTCAAAACTTGACTACTACAAACGAAATATACGCTTGTATCTTCAAATACTGACGACTACAAACGAAATATACGCTTGTATTTCAAAAAACTGATAACTACAATCGAAATAGACGCTTGTATCTTCAAATACTGACTACTACAAACGAAATATACGCTTGTATCTTCAAATACTGACTACTACAAACGAAATAAACGCTTGTATCTTCAAAACCTGACTACTACAAACGAAATAAACGCTTGTATCTTCAAAACCTGACTACTACAAACGAAATATATGCTTGTATCTTCAAAACCTGACTACTACAAACGAAATATACGCTTGTATCTTCAAATACTGACTACTACAAACGAAATAGAAGCTTGTATTTTCAAAAACTGACTACTACAAACGAAATAAACGCTAGTATCTTCAAATACTGACTACTACAAACGAAATAGAAGCTTGTATTTTCAAAAACTGAGTACTACAAACGAAATAAACGCTTGTATTTCAAAAAACTGATAACTACAATCGAAATATACGCTTGTATCTTCAAATACTGACTACTACAAACGAAATAGACGCTTGTATCTTCAAAACCTGACTACTACAAACGAAATAGAAGTTTGTATTTTCAAAAACTGACTACTACAAACGAAATAAACGCTTGTATTTCAAAAAACTGATAACTACAATCGAAATATACGCTTGTATCTTCAAATACTGACTACTACAAACGAAATAGACGCTTGTATCTTCAAATACTGACTACTACAAACGAAATATACGCTTGTATCTTCAAATACTGACTACTACAAACGAAATAGACGCTTGTATCTTCAAATACTGACTACTACAAACGAAATAGACGCTTGTATCTTCAAATACTGACTACTACAAACGAAATAGACGCTAGTATCTTCAAATACTGACTACTACAAACGAAATAGAAGCTTGTATTTTCAAAAACTGAGTACTACAAACGAAATAAACGTTTGTAGTTGTCAGTATTTGAAGATACAAGCTTCTATTTCGTTTGTAGTTGTCAGTATTTGAATATACAAGCTTCTATTTCATTTGTAGTTGTCAGAATTTGAAGATACAAGCTTCTATTTCGTTTGTAGTTGTCATTAATTGAAGATACAAGCTTCTATTTCGTTTGTAGTAGTCAGTATTTGAAGATACAAACTTCTATTTCGTTTGTAGTTATCAGTATTTGAACATACAAGCTTTTATTTCGTTTGTAGTTGTCAGTATTTGAACATACAAGCGTTTATTTCTTTTGTAGTAGTCAGTTATTGAAGATACAAGCTTCTATTTCGTTTGTAGTTGTCAGTATTTGAAGATACAAGCTTCTATTTCGTTTGTAGTAGTCAGTATTTGAAGATACAAGCTTCTATTTCGTTTGTAGTTGTCAGTATTTGAACATACAAGCTTCTATTTCGTTTGTAGTTGTCAGTATTTGAACATACAAGCGTTTATTTCTTTTGTAGTAGTCAGTTATTGAAGATACAAGCTTCTATTTCGTTTGTAGTTGTCAGTATTTGAAGATACAAGCTTCTATTTCGTTTGTAGTTGTCAGTATTTGAACATACAAGCTTCTATTTCGTTTGTAGTTTTCAGTATTTGAAGATACAAGCTTTTATTTCGTTTGTAGTAGTCAGTATTTGAAGATACAAGCTTCTATTTCGTTTGTAGTTGTCAGTATTTGAACATACAAGCTTCTATTTCGTTTGTAGTTGTCAGTATTTGAACATACAAGCGTTTATTTCTTTTGTAGTAGTCAGTTATTGAAGATACAAGCTTCTATTTCGTTTGTAGTAGTCAGTATTTGAACATACAAGCTTCTATTTCGTTTGTAGTTGTCAGTATTTGAAGATACAAGCTTCTATTTCGTTTGTAGTAGTCAGTATTTGAAGATACAAGCTTCTATTTCGTTTGTAGTTGTCAGTATTTGAACATACAAGCTTCTATTTCATTAGTAGTTGTCAGTATTTGAACATACAAGCGTTTATTTCTTTTGTAGTAGTCAGTTATTGAAGATACAAGCTTCTATTTCGTTTGTAGTTGTCAGTATTTGAACATACAAGCTTCTATTTCGTTTGTAGTTGTCAGTATTTGAACATACAAGCTTCTATTTCGTTTGTAGTTGTCAGTATTTGAACATACAAGCGTTTATTTCTTTTGTAGTAGTCAGTTATTGAAGATACAAGCTTCTATTTCGTTTGTAGTAGTCAGTATTTGAACATACAAGCTTCTATTTCGTTTGTAGTAGTCAGTTATTGAAGATACAAGCTTCTATTTCGTTTGTAGTAGTCAGTATTTGAAGATACAAGCTTCTATTTCGTTTGTAGTAGTCAGTATTTGAAGATACAAGCTTCTATTTCGTTTGTAGTTGTCAGTTATTGAAGATACAAGCTTCTATTTCGTTTGTAGTAGTCAGTATTTGAACATACAAGCTTCTATTTCGTTTGTAGTAGTCAGTATTTGAACATACAAGCTTCTATTTCGTTTGTAGTAGTCAGTTATTGAAGATACAAGCTTCTATTTCGTTTGTAGTAGTCAGTATTTGAAGATACAAGCTTCTATTTCGTTTGTAGTAGTCAGTATTTGAAGATACAAGCTTCTATTTCGTTTGTAGTTGTCAGTATTTGAACATACAAGCTTCTATTTCATTTGTAGTTGTCAGTATTTGAACATACAAGCGTTTATTTCTTTTGTAGTAGTCAGTTATTGAAGATACAAGCTTCTATTTCGTTTGTAGTTGTCAGTATTTGAACATACAAGCTTCTATTTCTTTTGTAGTGGTGTTTAGTTGAACGTAGAGACTCAGAGAGGTCTCTTTCGATTGTATTTGAAGATAGAACCTTTTTTGTCGTTTGTAGTAATTTTTAGTTGAATAGACATTTTCAATATTTTCTATAATATGAAAATAAAAATTTTAAAAATTTTGGAAAACAAAAATTTATTTTGTTTGTAACTTTTTTTTCCAATACAAACGAACAAAAATTTTTTCACTACAAACAACTACAAACGATCCTCTATACATACCAATCGCTAAATTTAAATTATATCAAAGTCGGGGGCTGCGATTTTTTTGAAGTTTCATAATTTTTTTTTGAAATTACTACAAACGAAATTTTATTTACTACATACAACTACAAACGAAAATGGATAAGAATCACAAAAAAAAGTCATAATTTTCCAAAACCGGGTGTCATGTTCCTGGAGCCGGCGGAGCGTTCCTAGCATGCCTACAGTCAATCAACGCACACATATGCAAATAGGGAGTACACAGGACAGTTTATTTTATCGATAGTTTTTCCGTGATAACGAACAACGCAAATTTTGACGCAAAATCGCAGTCATTGAAATAATTGTATTATAATAAAGTTTTCTAACGTTACATTAGCATGTTCACTTATGTCCTTTAATTTGTAATCAAAACAATTATGAGATTACTTCATTAAAAAGTACTTTGTTTATTTACTTTATGTTAATATCTAAGCAAGCGACAATAGTACAAACCAGACAGATTTTATTAATTTTAATTATTTATAGGTTCATAAATTTAAAAAAAATAGTAATTGGAAAAAAAATTATAAATCGGTAAAATGACCACATATCAATCTAGTCTCAATTTTCACAATGGCTGCCCAATGATGATAGATACCGTAAATCTTAAGTCACTTCTGATTTAGAATTCATTCGATTTCGTTGTCGGTTGTGTTGTAATTCATTTGTTATAATATTATGTTCTTTATTGTTTGTTACATGTCCTTACTCCTCATCCTCCACAGGTAATATTACCTCCACAGGTAATATTACCTGTGGAGGTAATATTGACATCCATGCCCGCCATGATGTATTTTGTAGTGCATTGCAATTTGAAGTACTAATTTAAATTAAAGTATTTACCGCGCAGTCTCCTCCGTGTTTGTTTCATTATACGTGACACTGGCAGAATGCTTTGTGCATAAGCACATTCAAAGCCATATAAATAAAAAAAAAATAAAAAAAAGTACTAATTCTTTTCTTTTACAATGTAATTTGACAATATTAAACAGTTTTTTAGGCATTTATCTATTTTGGTAAAGTGTATAGGTACAAGTGTATAGGTTTAAAATGCCATCATACTTTTTAGGGTTCCGTACTCAAAGGGTAAAAACGAGCCTCTTTTACTAAGACTCCGCTATCCGTCCGTCCGTCTGTCTGCACCAGGTACCTCATGAACCGTGATAGTTAGAAAGTTGAGATTTTCACAAATGATGTACTTCTGTTGCCCCTATAACAACAAATACTAAAAACAGTATAAAATAAATATTTAAGGCCCCCCTGAGGGCCCCCTCATACTACAAACATGATATTTCGTGCGCGAGTCCGACTCACACTTGGCCGGTTTTATTAAATTTTACTCGTATCATTTTGTATATGATTCTTTTTTATTTTAAACTAACCGACCCGCGCAACTTCGTTTGCGTGGAGCTCCGCTCCTATGGGTCGTAGCGAGAAGTAAAATAGCCTAAGTTACTCCTTGTTACATCAGCTATCTGTCAGTGAAAGTCCCGTCAAAATCTGTCTAGCCGTTTCAGAGATTAGCCGGAACAAACAGACAGACAAATGCACTAATTTGTAATATTACAAACAGACACTACAATTTTATTTATTTGTATGGATATGTTCTGAGGTCGTCGTCTTTAAGGAATGCTTAAGCACACTCCACTATCTATTTATAAGTAACAGGTGTAAACACATAAAGGACCTTAGTTTTTTTGAATTTTTCTACCACAGATGTTAATTAAATGTGTCAGCTGTTTTATTTATTACTAGGGGCCCGTCCCGTCTTCGCACGGGTGGATAATTTTTTTTTAACATTTTGGCTCCCGCATTCTGTCGCTCCCTCTATCGCCGCGTTACTCGCTGCGCTGCGAGGCACTGCACACCGCGCCGGCGGCCCGTCTGGGATTATTTTTTATTTATCTTGATATTTTTATTTCGTAATATCTTTTGACTGGAATGTCCGATTTCAATAATTCAAAAAGTAATTAACAGGTATTGAAACAGTCTTCATTACGAAATAATTTATTTGGATAAGAATTAATACAAAGTTATGGAAAACATGGTCTGATTTTGATAGGCATTTTTATCAACTTTAAAAATGTAAAAAAGTAGTTATAGTGACTTAACTACAATATTTGGACATATTATGGTCTCGCGGAGTTTTTTGTAGATATTGATACGTTCTATAATATTGTGAAACATTTTTTTGTTCTATCATCAATACTTTTCGCAGCGCATGCGATGAAAGATATTTTATGGCTAATTTTTTTGCACCTTGTGTTGGTTGTGCGTTACATACAAAAATACAAATCTTTCCTCTTTATAATATTAGTATAGATATAGATTACAGGTAAAATATTTTGCAATTGCATTAGTTATTTGAATCGACACGGCCTACTTATTTATTTAAATTCTCCCCATGACACTGCGTGTTATAATTATTCATAGGCCGGTGATCAGGCGCGATAGACGTCATATTAATGACCAAAGCTTAGAATTAGGCTACTATACACATGCTGATTTCTAGCACAAAAGCATGCTATTATTGAGCAAATGCTACCTACTAGGGTGTTTGTACGGGACATGAGCATGCTAGTATCGATCTTGTTTGCGAGGTGCACGCGCTTCCTATTCCTTTTTTTCCTCTTCCTAGCTGAGATAAGTTTTTGGGGGCATTGCATGCTCAGTAAAAGTATAATCTTATGCAGCCATGCGGATGGTTGTTTGATTTTCCATAGTTATGTTTGAAGTGCAGAAAGCACACTATCGAATGGCATTGCTACCAAATGTAAACAGTGAGTATGCTCACAATAAGCATACTTATTAGGGTGACCTAAAAAAAAGACTTTTTTCACTCAAGTCGTACCAAAATATGTAAGTTTGTAATGTTTTAAGAATCCCATCCAAACGGCAGATCAAAAAAAGTTTTTTTTTGGGGCCACCCTAATACGTATAGTATGCTTAACAGTAGCCTTAGTTTATTATGTAGTTCACTATTAAGTTAAATAGCGATTCTGAGTTGTTGACAACGAGTATATAACGGTTATTAGATTATAATATTATTCTCAGCATTTATATTACGTGTGAAGGAGTATTCAGTGTTTAGTGAAAGTTATATTTCGCAAAAATCTAAGCAAGTGAATCAGTGCATAATGCATATGGTGAACGGTTAACGGTAATATTTTAATTGTTAAAAATCGTAATCTATGTTTAACTTTTTTTAAAAAGACTAGTTCACATACTACTAGTATTTCTTAATCCCTCCAACTTAGCCAGTAGTCCAATTTTTTTTTAAACGATTGAAAATGCTTTTACGCATCCTCTCTGAGAGAGAGAGAGAGTTATGTGGGACTCGCAGCAAGGCGTAGCTATCTTTTGGAGGGCACCATGGGATCGCTTATATGCACTCAACTGGGTGTTCCGACGAAAGTCCACGTGAAGGGCCAAGCCTCTTCATTTCATCTCCGTGATGGAATGAACTTCTCCGAGGCTTCACTTGGAAGCCTGGGCCATCCGCAATTCATAATTGTGTCTGCGAATGCCCCTCTTCCTAGGGAATGAAGGCGCCTTAAGTCGCATGACGGACTCGCCAGTAGTCCAATGACTGGGATTTGACCCCACAACCTATCAATCGTGAATCTAACAAGATCTCCTGGAAGACTTACAGCCAAAATTAATTACCATTCTCAATCCAAAATCTTTTAATTACAGATTGAACATAGATTCCAAATTAAAATTTTATATGCACAAATTTGAATTTGAAATATATGTTTAATCTATAATCCAAAGATTTTGGATTAATATTAGTTATTAATTTCCGCCTTCATTAATTCCCGAATTTTTATCTAAATTCGAAATTTTGTTTGGTGGATTGAGCTTTCCGATGAAGATTCTTGCAAAGGTTGATGTAAAAAAAATAATCATGCCTACCAACATTTATTTTAATCTTTAAATTGTGCTTTAACGAGTGTAGAGTGAGTATTATTATCATTATTTTAAATCAACCAAGTACGAGTGGAACAGTGATAGCCCAGTGCAGCAGCAGTGATAGCCCTGTGGTTAAGACATTGATGTCTGATTGAAGGGATGCAAATTGCAATATCAATATCACTTGCTTTAACAGTGAAGGAAAACATCGTGAGGAAACCTGCACTCCTGAGAGGTCCCTAAAAGTTCTCAAAGGTGTGAGACTATAGCCTAACCCTCTCCTCATTCTGAGGAGGAGACCCGGCTCAACAGTGGGTCATTAATGGGTTGTGAGGATTATGATGACGAGTAAAATACGCGCACTGAGAATTCCATTGAATTAAGAGACAAAGTTTGCTGTCAGAAAACTATGTCCTCATACATCAACATAGGTCGCTGTCAGATTAGAGTCAGTCTCCCTGGTGTGGACGTGGTTAAGGTCTTCTTGAGGTCCAAGTGAGTTTACTTTATTATCTATTGTAGTTGGCGAGGTCGAGTGGTGGAGGTGAGAGTAAATATATTATGAAAGAGCTCTTTAAACTTGCTCCTGGGTCTACTAGCTCCAGGCAATGTGTATACGTATCCTCTCTCATTCTATGACAGATATTTTTGCTACACGTCCCTCACAAAAAGGATCTTCACTGACAGACTACCTTTTAAGGAACTGAACCCTGAAAATGATTGTTGAAAATATTTTCTTACATCACATAAAACAGTAATCGTTATTTTTGGTAGATAATGGGTGTGAAAGGCGAGTAACGATCCAAAGATTGCAAAGTAAAGCTTGTTCTCACGGTCTGCTCGTTCGTGTGAACCAGGTGCCTAGTGCCTAGTGCCTGCTGCCTGACCGCTTATCTGTACACGAGCACTCGAGCTTGAGGTCACTGCTTATGTGTTCACTAGTGAAAGTTCTGTTTTTGGTAATACTTACCCGCTCATTGGGTTATTAGAACAACTTTCAAAAGCTCTCGTAAGAGCCGAGTAACCCAGCACCCCCTTGGTAGTAGGGGATCTGTTCTCCGACTGGCTTGCGACCACTAGCATGCGAATCCGGTGGAGCCGCATGTGGGCCAGACTTGCCACCTCCCTCACCCATCCCATTGATGCTGCGGATCTGGTGGATTGTGGGCTCTTTCTCAGGGTCCGCTGAGACCGCAACATTCTTTTCATCACTCCCCCTCCCTACTCTATCTCGAGGATGCAAGAGATACCCTATTGTTTTGACGATGTCCATGGGCGATGGTGGCCACTTACCATCAGGTGGACCATCTACTATAAAAAAAAAGAGCAGTGTGGTGTTATGCTGGGTCTGCTGAAACTATTATTAATGTATTAGGTTTTTAAATTATATATAGATACTTTAGGGGCCATTCAATTATTACGTAAGACTATTTTCTCTATTATAAGAATAGGCCGACCCCCTTTTCCCCTGTTTAATATTTATTACATAAGAATCTTTAAGAAAAAACGAATGTTGTCCACGCTTTTTCAAAGTATAATTTTAACTTCGATCATTTTTGTAATCTTACGTAAGAACTATCGAAACTCCCTCCTACCCCCTTGTAAGAAAAAAAAACATGGTCGACTCTCCCCCCCTAAATTTTCTTACGTAATTAATGAATGGACCCTTAGTTAAATAAAACTACCGTTGTATTGCATCGTTTGGTGTGACGTCACTATGTATAACAACAAAACACCACGTAACAACACAAATAACTAAGTCAACATATTTATTGGCAAAAACTACGCAATTTAAGTTTTTAAAAAAAAATTACGTAATTTCGATACGAAATTTTTTTAATTAATATAAGTACTATGACGTCATAGTTATTGCTATTCTATAGCAATAAATTCACATTTATATTTCCTATCAAGTATTTATCCTACTAATATTATAAACGCGAAAGTTTGTAAGAATGTATGGATGTATGTTTGTTACTCTTTCACGTAAAAACTACTGAATGGATTTTGATGAAACTTTACAGTAATATAGCTTACACATCAGAATAACACATAGACTGTAATTTATAATGATATAGTGTGAATTATCCAAAATATAGCGGATGAAACCGCGGGGCGCAGCTAGTAAGTAAATGTAAAATAAAGTACTTCTTATAATAGATTAAACTAGTTATTAACTAGGAAGTGATGATATTTTTGTACACTTGCAAGATAAGCTATATCTTATCTGTCGTAGGAAAGTTGGAAACATTGATTGGTTGTTTATGTCAATGGACTTATCTAGAGAGGGAGAGAGAGAGAAACAAGTTTACAATTAGTTACTATAACTTTCAATCAAACGTCGTAATTTAACGAAGAATAATACATTTATGTGAGTGCTTCTGTTATTGTCACATGACAGACGTTAGTCAAGATAGCTTCCATAAAACTTGTCGTAACCTAAAAGAAGAAATCATTATAAACAAATCGGTGTGACAGTTTCTGTTATTGTCACATGACAGACGTTAGTCAAGATAGCTTCCATAAAACTTGTCGTAACCTAAAAGAAGAAATCATTATAAACAAATCGGTGTGACAGTTTCTGTTATTGTCACATGACAGACTTTAGTCAAGATAGCTTCCATAAAACTTAGAACCTAAGAGGAAATAGCGTAATAAACAAATCGGTGTGACAGTTTCTGTTATTGTCACATGACAGACTTTAGTCAAGATAGCTTCCATAAAACTTGTCGTAACCTAAAAGAAGATATCATTATAAACAAATCGGTTTGACAGTTTCTGTTATTGTCACATGACAGACTTTAGTCAAAATAGCTTCCATAAAACTTGTCGTAACCTAAAAGAAGATATCATTATAAACAAATCGGTATGACAGTTTCTGTTATTGTCACATGATAGACTTTAGTCAAAATAGCTTCCATAAAACTTGTCGTAACCTAAAAGAATATATCATTATAAACAAATCGGTGTGACAGTTTCTGTTATTGTCACATGAAAGACTTTAGTCAAAATAGCTTCCATAAAACTTGTCGTAACCTAAAAGAAGAAATCATTATAAACAAATCGGTGTGACAGTTTCTGTTATTGTCACATGACAGACTTTAGTCAAGATAGCTTCCATAAAACTTGTCGTAACCTAAAAGAAGAAATCATTATAAACAAATCGGTGTGACAGTTTCTGTTATTGTCACATGACAGACTTTAGTCAAAATAGCTTCCATAAAACTTGTCGTAACCTAAAAGAAGAAATCATTATAAACAAATCGGTGTGACAGTTTCTGTTATTGTCACATGACAGACGTTAGTCAAGATAGCTTCCATAAAACTTGTCGTAACCTAAAAGAAGAAATCATTATAAACAAATCGGTGTGACAGTTTCTGTTATTGTCACATGACAGACTTTAGTCAAGATAGCTTCCATAAAACTTGTCGTAACCTAAAAGAAGAAATCATTATAAACAAATCGGTGTGACAGTTTCTGTTATTGTCACATGACAGACTTTAGTCAAAATAGCTTCCATAAAACTTGTCGTAACCTAAAATAAGATATCATTGTAAACAAATCGGTGTTTCCTGCTTCCAATAAAAATTGTCCTAAGTTAACTTAAGTAAGTTTTCACAGTAGATAATCACACCCGAGTTTCACAGTTTCTGTTGTTTAACATGGCAGACGTTAGTCAAAATAGCTTCCAATAAAACTTAGAACCTAAGAGGAAATAGCGTAATAAACACACCGGTGTGACAGTTTCTGTTATTGTAACATGACAGACGTTAGTCAAAATAGCTTCCAATAAAACTTGTCGTAACCTAAAAGAAGAAATCATTATAAACAAATGGGTGTGACAGTTTCTGTTATTGTCACATGACAGACTTTAGTCAAAATAGCTTCCATAAAACTTGTCGTAACCTAAAAGAAGAAATCATTATAAACAAATCGGTGTGACAGTTTCTGTTATTGTCACATGACAGACTTTAGTCAAAATAGCTTCCATAAAACTTGTCGTAACCTAAAAGAAGAAATCATTATAAACAAATCGGTGTGACAGTTTCTGTTATTGTCACATGACAGACGTTAGTCAAGATAGCTTCCATAAAACTTGTCGTAACCTAAAAGAAGAAATCATTATAAACAAATCGGTGTGACAGTTTCTGTTATTGTCACATGACAGACTTTAGTCAAGATAGCTTCCATAAAACTTGTCGTAACCTAAAAGAAGAAATCATTATAAACAAATCGGTGTGACAGTTTCTGTTATTGTCACATGACAGACTTTAGTCAAAATAGCTTCCATAAAACTTGTCGTAACCTAAAATAAGATATCATTGTAAACAAATCGGTGTTTCCTGCTTCCAATAAAAATTGTCCTAAGTTAACTTAAGTAAGTTTTCACAGTAGATAATCACACCCGAGTTTCACAGTTTCTGTTGTTTAACATGGCAGACGTTAGTCAAAATAGCTTCCAATAAAACTTAGAACCTAAGAGGAAATAGCGTAATAAACACACCGGTGTGACAGTTTCTGTTATTGTAACATGACAGACGTTAGTCAAAATAGCTTCCAATAAAACTTGTCGTAACCTAAAAGAAGAAATCATTATAAACAAATGGGTGTGACAGTTTCTGTTATTGTCACATGACAGAATTTAGTCAAAATAGCTTCCATAAAACTTGTCGTAACCTAAAAGAAGAAATCATTATAAACAAATCGGTGTGACAGTTTCTGTTATTGTCACATGATAGACTTTAGTCAAAATAGCTTCCATAAAACTTGCCGTAACCTAAAAGAAGATATCATTATAAACAAATCGGTGTGACAGTTTCTGTTATTGTCACATGACAGACTTTAGTCAAAATAGCTTCCATAAAACTTGTCGTAACCTAAAAGAAGAAATCATTATAAACAAATCGGTGTGACAGTTTCTGTTATTGTCACATGACAGACTTTAGTCAAAATAGCTTCCAATAAAACTTGTCGTAACCTAAAAGAAGAAATCATTATAAACAAATCGGTGTGACAGTTTCTGTTATTGTCACATGACAGACTTTAGTCAAAATAGCTTCCATAAAACTTGTCGTAACCTAAAAGAAGAAATCATTATAAACAAATCGGTGTGACAGTTTCTGTTATTGTCACATGATAGACTTTAGTCAAATAGCTTCCATGAAACTTGTCGTAACCTAAAAGAAGATATCATTATAAACAAATCGGTGTGACAGTTTCTGTTATTGTCACATGATAGACTTTAGTCAAAATAGCTTCCATAAAACTTGTCGTAAACTAAAAGAAGATATCATTATAAACAAATCGGTGTGACAGTTTCTGTTATTGTAACATGACAGACGTTAGTCAAAATAGCTTCCATAAAACTTAGAACCTAAGAGGAAATAGCGTAATAAACACACCGGTGTGACAGTTTCTGTTATTGTCACATGATAGACTTTAGTCAAAATAGCTTCCATAAAACTTGTCGTAACCTAAAAGAAGATATCATTATAAACAAATCGGTGTGACAGTTTCTGTTATTGTCACATAATAGACTTTAGTCAAAATAGCTTCCATAAAACTTGTCGTAAACTAAAAGAAGATATCATTATAAACAAATCGGTGTGACAGTTTCTGTTATTGTAACATGACAGACGTTAGTCAAAATAGCTTCCATAAAACTTAGAACCTAAGAGGAAATAGCGTAATAAACACACCGGTGTGACAGTTTCTGTTATTGTCACTTGATAGACTTTAGTCAAAATAGCTTCCATAAAACTTGTCGTAACCTAAAAGAAGATATCATTATAAACAAATCGGTGTGACAGTTTCTGTTATTGTCACATGACAAACTTTAGTTAAAATAGCTTCCATAAAACTTGTCGTAAACTAAAAGAAGATATCATTATAAACAAATCGGTGTGACAGTTTCTGTTATTGTAACATGACAGACGTTAGTCAGAATAGCTTCCATAAAACTTAGAACCTAAGAGGAAATAGCGTAATAAACACACCGGTGTGACAGTTTCTGTTATTGTCACATATAGACTTTAGTCAAAATAGCTTCCATAAAACTTGTCGTAACCTAAAAGAAGATATCATTATAAACAAATCGGTGTGACAGTTTCTGTTATTGTCACATGATAGACTTTAGTCAAAATAGCTTCCATAAAACTTGTCGTAACCTAAAAGAAGATATCATTATAAACAAATCGGTGTGACAGTTTCTGTTATTGTCACATGATAGACTTTAGTCAAAATAGCTTCCATAAAACTTGTCGTAACCTAAAAGAAGATATCATTATAAACAAATCGGTGTGACAGTTTCTGTTATTGTCACATGATAGACTTTAGTCAAAATAGCTTCCATAAAACTTGTCGTAAACTAAAAGAAGATATCATTATAAACAAATCGGTGTGACAGTTTCTGTTATTGTAACATGACAGACGTTAGTCAAAATAGCTTCCATAAAACTTGTCGTAACCTAAAAGAAGATATCATTATAAACAAATCGGTGTGACAGTTTCTGTTATTGTCACATGATAGACTTTAGTCAAAATAGCTTCCATAAAACTTGTCGTAACCTAAAAGAAGATATCATTATAAACAAATCGGTGTGACAGTTTCTGTTATTGTCACATGACAAACTTTAGTTAAAATAGCTTCCATAAAACTTGTCGTAACCTAAAAGAAGATATCATTATAAACAAATCGGTGTGACAGTTTCTGTTATTGTCACATGACAAACTTTAGTTAAAATAGCTTCCATAAAACTTGTCCTAACCTAAGAGACCAACATAACAGACGGTAGTCAAAGTAATTTCAAAATAAAGCTTGTCGCAACCTAAGAGGAGGTAATGTCATAAACACACCGGTGTGACAGTTTCTGTTATTGTAACATGGCAGACATTAGTCACAATAGCTTCCTATGAAATTTGTCTTCTAACATTATAAACACACTGAAGTGACAGTTACTATTATTGTCACATAACCTCCATTAGTCACAATAACTTCCAGTAAAACTTATCGTAACCTAACAGACAAACATGTCTGCTGACGATAATATGAATAGATTACCAATAATTTTCAATATGCATATCTAAATTAATCTAAACCTAGATCTAGAATCTGGTTTGGTTTTGCACGATGACGTCATTGGTATTTCATAGTTGTGACTAAGCGGCTTTCCCTGTTATGATAATGTTGAATATACTTATAGGAACTAAAATAAAATTATACATAAGATAATATGAATAATTTTAATTTCAATTTTGGATCACGTTAGTGACCTGCAGTATTTAATCATTCAATTTACTTCCTCTTCCTTTACAACCGCCGCCATTTTCTTTTATCAAAAACGTAACAACATGAATTTTACTGTCTATCTTAACAG
The DNA here is from genome assembly GCA_905147385.1 of Limenitis camilla. Lineage (NCBI taxonomy): Eukaryota > Metazoa > Arthropoda > Insecta > Lepidoptera > Nymphalidae > Limenitis > Limenitis camilla. The sequence continues at coordinate 14,226,298 of LR990238.1, forward strand.
ATTATTTTTTAAACTTTGAATTTTGAATGGAATATTCCTTAAAATAAGGGTAAATCTATAATCATTTTTAATTTAGAATGAAATATCTAAATACAAAATACCAACCCAACATTTTTTACAATTTTTGTCTATCTGTTTGATCCGGCTAATCTCTGAAATAGCTGAACTGATTTTGACGTGACTTTCAATGGCAGATAGCTGATGTAACAAGGAGTGACTTAGGCTATTTAACATCTCGTTACGACTCATAGAAGCGGAGCAACACACGAACGAAGTGTTAAATAATTGCTTCAAAATCTATTTATTAATTTTGAATTTCGAATTGATTATTTAATACAAGTTTTAAGCTTGTTGAAAAATCGTTTGGAAATCGATATTTTTAATAAATATATCGATATACTTTCACTTTCGACATGCCTAACAAGTTTAATGTTCTAAAAAAATATTTGTCTCATACAAATCCGCTGTTAATTTTGAATTTCGAATGTTCATAAAAAGAAAATATTTTTTATTCGCTTAACTTTATCACGCCATTACAATAAGTTGTTTATTAAAAAAATGTATTGCCAGGACAAAAATTGAATTTCCTAACATTACTCAACGGTATTAAAAAAATTAATCCATATTTTTTTCAATACTTCGCAATACAAATGCAATTTTAAATATAAAATGGTGTCATCATGATTAGCAAAGATCAGCATCTGACATTTCCGACGGTATTTACGTGAAGCAATACGTGTGTAATGCTAAAATAATGACATAACATACACAAACATACACACTAGTATACATCTTATACTTACTAACATATACAGCTGAAGAGTTTGTTTGTTTGAACGCGCTAATCTCTGGAACTACTTGTCAGATTTGAAAAATTCTTTCAGTGTTAGATAGCCCATTTATCGAGGAAGGCTATAGGCTATATATCATAACGCTAAGACCAATAGGAGCGGAGCTATACGCGGACGAAGTCACGCGGGTCGACTAGTATAATATACAATTCAAGTCAATGCTCTTGTAATTATGTAAGGACCTTGCTTTTGATTGATGAGGTCGAGTTTTCGTACCGTAAACCAATTAAATGAAATACTGACTCACTCACTCATTAAATCAAGGAGTGTCTGTGAGATTTTAAACTTGGAAAAAATGTAAAAAAAGAGAGGGGGTATATTGAAAGGCACTACAAGGGGTGTGATATTGAATGGACTTTTGATATATGAACCTAAGCATGCCTTGGACTTGAGACATAGGTGTAGGTTTAAGGGCTACCTTCGATCAATTGAAACACTCACCTCCACTGCCCAGGTTCTCTATTCGAACCTAAGGTTAGGTTAACCTAAGCCTAACTGTATGTGGCGTCTAATACTGCAGTATATGGACCTCTTTAAATGGACGTCCTGTCACTTTTTACCCATCGAGGTGGGGGGTGGGGTTTAGAACCATTTTTCTCAAATGTAATAGTAGTATTAATGGGATGGGAAAGAGAGGGGGAGAAGCAGGAGTAGGCGGTGAACTAACTAGACTAGACGGATGTTCACGACTTCGTCTGCAATTTTAAACTAAGTAAGCAATCTCAGTTTAATCTGTGCGGAGAATAAAAAACAGTCCCATACAAATGAGAACACCATATCAATCTAATTTCATGGCTCTATTGTATGGAGATGTGATGGCGAAAGTTCTGCACGGGAATCGAACCGAACCACTTCACGTTCACTTCACTTGTACAAGTCATTTATTTGCTTTTACATTTGAAATTTCATATTTAAACTATTTCTTTTTATTCCTGACATTTTCAATTATAAATAGAGAATAAAACATTTATATTATGGACTTTTTTTTGACCTTAAAAATACCTACCTATATAAAAATAAACGTGTGGTGTCGTGGGTCACCGGATAGACTTATTATAATAATATTAATATTAAGTTCTATTCGAGGTATAAACAAAATACATTATTTATTATGAGCTTTTTATTGATAAAAATAATAAAATGTGTCCAATGTACGTTACCATTACACACATTTTCTTATCTCTATGACAAGGCTGTACGGTGTGATACCTTTGCCCTTTCGATTAAATAAAAACAGAGAAATAAAATGTGTCCAACGTACGTTACCATTACACACATTTTCTTATCTCTATGACAAGGCTGTACGGTGTAATACCTTTGCCTTTATGGTATAAAAATAGAAATAATGTGTCTAATATACGTAACATTACACAATTTTCTTTTATCTCTAAGACAAAGCTGTACGGTGTAATACCTTTGCCTATTCGAATAAATAATAAAAGTGTTGCTATTGATGTTGTTTAAAATGTACGATTTGTTTAGGGTGAAGCTTGTTTTTCATAATCAAAGTTGAAATGTCCAATAACTGTGTAGGTGGGGGGGGGCAGTTAGGGTACGATAGGGATAGTTAAGATCTATACTAATATTATAAAGAAGTAAGATTTGTATTTTTGTATTTTTGTATGTAACGAATAAACATAAAAACTACTGGACCGATTTCAAAAATTCTTTCACCATTAGAAAGCTACATTATCCCTGAGTAACATAGGCTATATTTATTAAAATAAAAAATTAGAGATCCTCAGGAAATCTCACTAAAACCAACCCAAGGTGCAAAAAAATTAGCCATAAAATATCTTTCATCGCATGCGCTGCAAAAAGTATTGATGATAGAACAAAAAAATGTTCTACAATATTATAGAACGTATCAATATCTACGAAAAACTCCGCGAGACCATATGTCCAACTATTATAGTTATGTCACTATAACTACTTTTTTACATTTTAAAAGTTGATAAAAATGCCAATCAAAATCAGACCATGTTTTCTATAACTTTGTATTAATCCTTATCCAAATAAATTATTTCGTATTCAATACTGTTTCAATACCTGTAAAATACTTTTTGAATTATTAAAATCGGACAATCCAGTCAAAAGATATTACGAAATAAAAATATCAAGATAAATAATAAATAATCCCTGACGGGCCGTCGGCGCGGTGTGGAGTGCCTCGCAGCGCAGCGAGTAACGCGCCGATAGAGGGAGCGACAGAATGCGGGAGCCAAAATGTTAAAAAAAAATTATCCACCCGTGCGAAGCCGGGACGGGCCCCTAGTAATATATAAAGCTGAAGAGTTTGTTTGTTTCTTTGAACGCGCTAATCTCAGGAGCTACTGGTCCGATTTAAAAAATTCTTTCAGTGTTAGATAGTGCATTCATCGAGGAGGCTATATATCATCACGCTACGACCAATAGGAGCGTAGCATCACGCGAACGAAGTCGCGCGGGTCGACTAGTATTATATATAGATATCATTTAAATCGATATTAAATATTAAATAAATTTGTCTACTTGACTTTTAATTCGGAGTCAATTTCTCTCTGAAAGTTTCTTGCTTAAAATGTTTTTCACATATTATATAAAAATAAATAACAAGTAAAACTTGGAAATTTATTAAAACCTTTTTGTTTTTATAAAATTTATTTTCTTAATATTTTTGTTGCTACTAAAAGAAAATTAATTTTGATTTTATACATAGGTATATGTATATAAGATTATTCTTTAGACAGGAGAAAATAAAAATGATGAGCGTGAAGGTTGAACTTCTACCATGAAGCCTCTGTATGATGTACTTGCTATTAAAATAAATATATTTGATTATACATATTAATCCGGTCAAATTAGATAAAAAAATAAGAGTAAAAAAAAAGTTATCTAAATTCCCACCAAATTGAAAAAAAGCTGTTTGTTTGGAATAAATTTTATTCAAGGTCAAAAAAAATTAGTTTTTCGCGATTTCCACCAAAACGGTAAGTTTTATCATAAAAATACTTCAGACAAAAATTGTAGATCATAAAATTATCTACAAAAAATGTATAAATACTTTTTTTTCTAAGAGCCACCATTTTTGAGATATATCGATTCAAAAATTTGTAAAAGTTGTAATCGTCATAAAGGGGGAGGTAGGCTTTGCTGACATGGGAGAGGTCTGCATGGTGATTATGTCAGCGATAAAAAAGTCAACACGAACATTAAAACGGGAATATCCCTGCTCAAAATGAGGAGGGAGAAAAATGCTTTGTTGTTGATATAGGGGGTGGAGGGGTACAAAAAATCTGATTACGTAATACTTGAACGGTGTAATGTCTCGTTATTTATCAAAACTATATAAATTACGTAGCAAACCAATTAAATTGTAATTTATATCAATTAACTTCACTTGGTGATTCTGTGTGTTATGTTATGTAATCGTTGCGCGTTGGTCCAAAACTGTGATATAATTACACATTATATAGGCGAAAGTACATAAACATTAAAAACAATATTACAATCTGCAATTTAGATAGGAAGCAAGTCGGATTGCGACCCAACAGTAGGGTTCCTAGCTTCTTCACGTTAACAATGATTCTTTCCGCTTCATTAATATTGTATCTATCTAACATTCAGATACTCGTGTGGGGTGTGTTAGACCCCACACCGTATTTATAGACATACACGAGTGTTTGTGTGGTTCTAAAATAAAAATTGATCTCTATTTTTGTTTATTTTTTTTAATTTCTTTAAGTATTTTTATCCTACTAATATTATAAATGCGAAAGTTTGTAAGAATTTATGGATGTCTGGATGTGTGATGTATGTATGTTGCTCTTTCACGCAAAAACTACTGAATGGATTTTGATGAAACTTTACAATAATATAGCTTATTACATCAGAATCACACTTAGGCTATATTTTGTAATGATATTGTGTGAGTTATCCAAAATATAGCGGGTGAAACCGCGAGGCGCAGCTAGTTTTTAGTATTAATTTAATATCTCAGTACAAATAGTAATCAATACAATAAAATACTGATAATATTTTATTTCTGCAGTGCCTGGGGATTGAGACCCAGGAGCAGATCTTTTATAACCGTAAACTCTCTTCACAACTCGACCTCGCTACCAAATATTAAGATAATAAATTACATTACTCACGTGCTCGATAACCACGCCACCAAACAACACTACACTAACAGTCTCACGACTTTAATCTCCATAACACCACATCGAAATAAGATAAAATGGACTACCCGTAACTAACAAGTAATTAAGGGTTAACCGTCGCCCATGGACATCGCACATACAAGACTTGTTTTGCGGACATCGGACCCTGAACGAGAGGGCAATCGCAGCATTAACGGGATGGGAGGGGGATTCGTTCGGGGAATAGATCCCCTACCACCAAGGGGGTGCTGGGTTACTCGGCTCTTACGAGATGCTCTCCCAGCGGCAGAGGGGAATAGTATTCTAACCCGTCCCCTCACGGGTAAAGTACCTTAGACAAGTGGTAATATTTTTAATCTGTTATAATAACGCTTATCTAAGGAGACCCGAATTAAGCCAACTGATGTAATGTTTGTGCTCTATGGTTTATATACAATTATAATCTCTATGGTTATTACAGTAAAGAAGTACCTACTCATTGTTAGCACAACAGGTATAGAGGCGCCATGTTTTTTTTTAAATTCCTCGTAGCTCAATGCACTGCGCCGACGCAAGCCTACATTATCCTAGATTAGGGTTGGCAGTGGGGGGAATTTTTAATTTTATTAAATTCAGAATTTATATTATATCCCCACATAAGTATTTATAACAAGACAATATTTAATCTATGTTCTACAAATAAAAATTATCGACCTTTTGTTGTCATAGAATGAGAGAGAAATAATAGCCATTACTCTACAGCATTACGTATACACTCGCAATTTAGACGGAGCCTAGCAGTGCCTGGGGCTTGAGACCCAAGATCAGGTTTAAAGAGCTCTTTCACAATATATTAACTCTCACCTCCACCACTCCATCTCGCCAACAACAATAGATATTAAAGTACTACTACACTGAAACTAATCTATCGCACTAAAGTTTATATATTGTCTAGACATCGGTATACTTGACATAATATAAAATGGCCTTCTAATACTACTTTATAAACAGTGTTGCTAACATTGCAAAGTATATTTATCTTTTATAAATGTTTTTGAACACATATATTAAAAATTATTTTTTTTTTATTTATTTTAATTATTAATTATATCTTATATGATTGATTATAAGTTATTTATAGTGTTTAATAATATAATACAAAACGATTTATTATCGCCATTATTAAAGAGAGAATTCGACAGTTAACGAAATCTAATCTATACTTCTATACTAATATTATAAAGAAGTAAAATTTGTATTTTTGTATGTAACGAATAAACATAAAAACTACTGGACCGATTTCAAAAATTCTTTCACCATTAGAAAGCTACATTATCCCTGAGTAACATAGGCTATATTTATTACAAGAAAAAATTAGAGATCCCCAGAAAATCTCACTAAAACCAACACAAGGTGCAAAAAAAATAGCCATAAAATATCTTTCATCGCATGCGCTGCGAAAAGTATTGATGATAGAACAAAAAAATGTTCTAGAATATTATAGAACGTATCAATATCTACAATAAACTCCCCGAGACCATATGTCCAACTATTATAGTTATGTCACTATAACTACTTTTTTATATTTTAAAAGTTGATAAAAATGCCTATCAAAATCAGACCATGTTTTCTATAACTTTGTATTAATCCTTATCCAAATAAATTATTTCGTATTCAAGACTATTTCAATACCTGTAAATTACTTTTTGAATTATTAAAATCGGACTTTCCATTCAAAAGATATTACGAAATTAAAAATATCAATATAAACAAAAAATACACGCCGACGCGACGGGCCGGTGTAGTTCTATCTCGGTGATACTCGAAGTGCAGCGAGTGGTAGCGAGTAACGCCGAGGTAGAGGGGCACCGACATGCGGGAGAGCCAAAATGTTTTAAACTAAATATTCCACCCGTGCGAAGCCGGGATTGGCCCCTAGTAGAAAAATAAGAAAAAAAGGGAATAAACGCTACGCACACACACATATACAAAACATGTAGGTGTGTATAGTAAAACAACTAAAAACTGCATGCAGTTCTGGTCTCCATAAATCAAGCAGCTCCAGCACGCACGCCTCTTGTTAGTGATATTATTAAGATAAAAAAAAGCGATTTTGAATCTTTTGGAAAACAATATTCATCTATTGCGCTATCGGACACAAATTAATATTAGAAAAACATCGATGTTGACATCGATGTTAAAATCGAAACGAAAGTATCGATGTTCGATATATATCGATTGAAAAACATCAGTAACAAGTAAAACTGTCTACTATATTTAAATAATGTGTATTATAATTGAAATTACAAATGTTATAAAAAATTAAAATTCCCAGTATTTTTTGGGCACACTGTAAAAAAATTAACTTTGACAAGTGTTTTCCCTTTAGTCTGTTCCGTAGCAGGTACAGTAGCTGGCCTGCTTTGGAAAAAAGCCTTTCTGAAGCTATGGATGTCACTGTGCAACACAAATACTTAAGAGCTAAAGATTATATAATATAGGACTTTCATGAAGAACTGTGTTGCTAGCCCAGGATAAAAAAAAACTTGATATGTTTAAAAAAACTAGAAAACAGTAAATACCAAATTAAATTACAGTAAATTAAATAAAAAACTAAGAGAATTTGATCAGTGTCATCTAGTGGAAAATAGTTAAAATTGTTAGTTATAGCTAATTAATATTTAACTTGATAGTCAAACCTAGTTCATCCCAATACAGACTAGAGCGCGTCCTAAAGAATTATTGACGTTTCGATATTTTATTCTTATAACATCGATGTATCGATGATATTGAAGTCAACACTTCGATGTTTATTCACCATCGATAAATATCGAGCATCCCTAGCCGTAAGGCACAAGCGCTGTCAGGTCACGTGTCACGACGCGAGATTAACATTTTTTACCCATCCCAAAAAAACACAACGCCGCTAAAGAAGTTTTCACTTCAAAAAAACAATTTTAACCGGGCTTATGTTTTTTTTTTCATGTCAATAAAAATAATAAATTATTAAGTTGACAACCCTATCGTGACTATTAAGCTCCGTGGGCTTATGGTAGCGTGAGTGTGACGAAACAGCACGTACTAATTATATTTTGGCGCACTATTGTTTATTTTCATACTTATTTTGCTACTTTTTTATCTAACAAATGAAAAGTAGATATAGAGAAACATTTAATGCATTTGTATGTAATAACCCATCGTTCCAGATTGAACACTGATTTGACTGACAGAATTTTATTTTCAAAAATTGCACGACTGTTTAACTTCGGAAGGAAGAGATTTTATCTCTTACTAGGGGCCCGCCCCGGCTTCGCACGGGTGGATAATTTTTTTTTAACATTTTGGCTCCCGCATTCTGCGCTCCTCTATCGCCGCGTTGCTCGCTGCGCTGCGAGGCACTCACACCGCGCTGGCGGCCCGTCTGTGATTATTTTTTATTTATCTTGATATTTTTATTTCGTAATATCTTTTGACTGGAATGTCCGATTTCAATTATTCAAAAAGTAATTAACACGTATTGAAACAGTCTTCATTATGAAATATTCATTACGAAGAATTTATTTGGATAAGAATTAATACAAAGTTATGGAAAACATGGTCTGATTTTGATAGGCATTTTTATCAACTTCTAGTGGCGGAGGTGAGAGTTAATATATTATGAAAGAGCTCTTTAAACCTGCTCCTAGGTCTCAAGCCCCAGGCACCGCTCGCCTCAGTCTAAAATGCATGTGTATACGTATTGCTGTACAGTGATGGGTATCATATCTCTCTCAATAGTATGACCTCCCTTCACTTCATCCCCTCGTTTGTTTACTAAGTATTCTTAAGTATTTTTTTTCGCAATAAAACGTAGCCTATGTCCTTCATCAAGCTCTACTTTATCTCATGTATCATATTTCATCAAAATAGGTTCAGTAATTTAAGCCTGATTGTGTAACAGACATTCAAATGCCATCTATCCGTCAATAGATGGCGTAAGTAGTTCATTAAATCGCATTTTCATTTGTTTACTTTGTATTTTCTACGTTTCTTAAGTGTTACTTTAGAAATTATAATATTTGTTAGGATAAGCGATTTCTAGTTCATCCAAATATACTAAATAATCTGAAGGTCGTACAATATCGACGCAGTGATAACAATGATAAGAGTTATGAAATACTTTTCAGAATTAATATTATAAATTTACATAGATATGAGGTTGTCGTAGTTATTATCTTATTTAATCAATAACTAATGATACATTACTCAATAATCACATAAAATTACGAAAATACGAAGTACTACTCATTTATACTATTTTCCTTACTGCGTAGAAAGCTGAGGTGAGTCTTCCCGGCAGATATGATAAATAGGGTTCACTGGAGTATTGAACCAAAATACAATAACCTCAACTGTTCCCGGGACTCCTGACTCAAATGTAACGTGACTAGTTTACAATGCACCATATAGAACAAATCAATGAATACTACTAACCAATTAATCTATCAAAGTATTGGTTGTGGTCAAGAAAACACTTTCTTTTAAGTATCTCAAATTTTATGCATGGAGCCACTGTACCGAAAAGATTTATCTGATACCAAACCTTCAAGAGAAAGCATACACACTTTCTGACTAAGGAGATAATACGACTTCCTCATTCTTTATCATGATAAACATCATTTACAAAATAATTTTCATCAAAAAAATAAGTTAAGCAACACTTCTGATAATTATTAATTATTATAAGCCCCGATAAGTTGCGGTAATATATCGAGTGATTTCATGGGGTGATCCACCCTTATTGTGGATTGTTGGTTCTGTTACTTAAGATAAAGCAATCTCTTAAACTTATACTTGGGTTATAAGTGCCTGGCGTTTTTTTCTGTATGGTATAATATTGTTTTTTACATGTAACTGTGCAATTGAGGAATTATCTGACTTGATTCTTAGACAAATTGCTCGAATACCCGAATTAGATTCTCCTTTCTAAAGTCAGACAAAAAAGATTCCCACTGAGTTAAAAAATTGTAATTTTAAAATGAAACACGAATATCAGTAACAGTTCAATTACTGTGTAACGACCTGTCTGGTCATTGTATCAATTGAATACACGAGGTCAAAATGTTACACGGAAATTTAACTTATATTGCTACGGACATAATGTACGAAACAGCTTAACTGATTTGAACCGTGTATATAGGGTACGATAGTAAAATGTAATAAAATAACGCATTTGTGTTATGCGGTTCATATGCCGTAATGGGTTAACGGTACTAAAAAATCTGGGATGGGAAGGATTTATGTTTAACATTTAAAACTTGTAACAACCCTCACTTTATTCTCTTCTTCTCAACCGTTTCGCTCTTGACAGAGCGGTCGTGGTCTTCTCGAGACATCCGTACTGGTAGATGCGGACAGCTCTTCGCACGACCTCCCGCCATATCTTTCTGTTGGCTGACTTCCTGGCGCATTGTGACACATGGTTTCCTATCGCGGATTTATCCTGGTCTATCCAGCCGCTCTATGAAATCGTTATATTCCCTGGAGACATGTCCAAGCTCCCGCGTAGGAAATATAAGTGTTCGCGCAAGTCTGATTTTGTTTTCTTTGGTGATGTTCCGATTTTCCCACACTTTCCTCAACTTTTCCATGGTAGTTCTAGTATCTAGTTGTGGCTCACTTTATCAAGATATTAAATTAATAGTTTAAATAATCATAAATACTGTTAAAGCAAGGTATTCTCTAGGCACAACACTTGAAGTGTCTTGTCTACGTGTGTACGTTAATACAATTTGTCCCTTATCCCTGCAGAAGTATCTACAAGATTCGATTTCACGTAGTCTCTTAAAACCTAGTGTACTTGTAGCTTTCAACAGTATAAATTAATAAGGCCTCGATGAAACCTCAAATTTCAATGTTAGAGGCACTTACTATCAAAGTCTGATACAACTGAAAACATTTCATTCTTTAAACAATCGGATTCTGCATTGTCATGATCAATAAAATCAACACCATAATGTTGTCTCTATACACTTCCATCTTGCACATAGTCATCTCAAATAACAAGCCATTTTGTCGTGAATATCTAAAATACCGACAGACAATACAGTATTGTTGCAAATGAGCTGAAAGTACATTCGCATTTCCGCTGCGGAGTTCGTAATATATTCATATTATTATGGATTACTTTCATCTTTGGTGTTTCACTTTTTCGATTTTCTAGCATATTATTAACTAATAACGAGGTTCTCAGTTCTGCTTCTGACCTTTTATTGAATAGTTATTTCTAATCTCATACGAACAAAATCCCAAAAATATTGTCTACGTACGTATACATAGTCTTCCATTACAGCCATCACCACGCCTACTATTTTTGGATTACATTATAAAAAACTTGAGATATAAAGAGTTTCGATGTTGTTGGGTAGGTGTATTTGTTGGCCGAAAAATAGATAAGACAATTTCGGGCAACCTCTCTCTCTTTTAAAGGGGCAGGGAAATCGCTGGAATTTCGTAGTTTGGAAGATGTCTCTTTAGCTTCATAACAGTTGTTAGCATACACTATATATTATGTTTTTGTCTCCAGATCAAGATGCAGTTTTGACACGGCGTGATGATGAGGCTCGAGGCGTCTGATAAACAGCACCGCTACCACAACCTGCTGGATGACGACCATGCCAGTGAGTACCTATGTTATTTAAATTATATATGGATATTTTTCTTTAGATAACATTCATGATAAAGGACAAATTCTTTTGAAGCATTATGTATCACATACTTCTAGTATTCCTTAACCCCTCCACGTCTGTAGTCCAATGACTGGAATTTGAACCCACAACCTATCGATCGTGAATCCAACGCCTCAGCTACTGATGCTTATTGGAACGAGACTGAAAGTCAATATCAATTTTTTTTATTCTAAGTAGGAGTATACATACTATCATAGAATAATCTATCTCAGAATCCCACCACAATTACCCACTCGCGTTAGGTAAGGTTTTTTGTTACCTAAATTTAGGAGAACAATGGTGAAATGGTCATAACTGAATAGATCACCGAATTTTGAGTTCAAAATGGTAAGTAAAACACCAAATAACAATAATATAGGAGCCTCCTAATTTTTTACGACGTAAGGTTCATTGTATCCCATAGCTTTAACTCTAATATAACAATTGTGTGGTCGTCAGTATGTAAAAGACAATACCAGTAAACATCCTACAAAACATTTAAATCTTCGTTTTGTGTATGTACTCCTCAAGGTTAATGATTGGAAATTTTCCTTTCAATCATAAAAGTCGTTGTATTCTATGTTCCTCATACATTGGTTATGAGTTTTAGTATAGTAACAGTGTAATAATACATTCATAGAAATTATTACTTGAAAGACCTCTCAGATGCGCAAAAGAGCTTTGTAAAGAAATTTCTAGTAAACCTGCGTAACTACAAATAGTCTAATAATTGTTAGATATAAATTGGAGAAGAGAGACCGAGGGGCTCTAAGTTTAGAAATTTCAAATAATAATTCCTACTTTTTCTAACAGATATGAAGAAAAATATGGACTGGGATAGTAAAATGACGCACAAAATGATAATAATATATTTAAAGTAATGATAAGTTCGTATTTGTTTACAAATAGTGACAGTTTCTTAATAGAATTCCAGATCGGCTATAATGCGTCATTTAAAAGTTCCAAGTAATGTTATGAATGCGAAAATACCTTTGGCTGTCTGTTACTCTTAAACACTGATCCGATATTAATGATATTTGGTACAGAGATAGACAAGAGCTTGGGAAGGTACATAGTCTACATTTAATCGCGAAAAAAAATGGTCGAAGGAGTTGCAATAAGGGATGAAGTGCAAATTGAGCTGTGTGACAGTTTATAGACTTTATTTCATGTTGAAAATTAATTAAACCTAAATAGAGTGGTAAATTGTACCCGGGCCGAGCAGGAGGGGTTGATAGGTGTTGAAATACATTCATTATTTTCTTTACCGTTTAATAATCTCTATAATCTCAGCTTAAATCCCTTTTAAATGCAAAGTAAAAGTCCTATTCGCATTCATTGCAGTACTGTCCTACATTCCTCATCGGATTGCGGAACGTTTTGCAACTTATCGAAATTTGGCCTACTGCAGCTACATGATCTGGTTCTTAATATTACTTCATTTACGTAAACACTTGTCTTTTATACGTGCTAGTTATATATGGAAATTATTCTTTTTTCATCCACATCTATATTAAAACAAAGTCGGGTTAGTTACACCAATTATAACTCGACCGATTTTGCTGAAATTTTGTATAGAAATAGGACAAATCCGGATCTGGTCGACTAGTTACTTATAAATAAAAGATTATTTTGATTGATTAAATAATGTGTGATTTAGTAGCAAACATACAAATTTTCAAATATATAATATTAGTAAGATAATGTTTTAGGAAGAGCAAATCCTACTATTATAAGTAAATGTTACAAGATTAAAGAAAATTCATCAACTTCATTTTTATCATTTTTTTTCAGTAACAAATATTTTATTTTATTAAATTATTTATTTAAATTTAAAGAGTAAAAAATAGGAATACATGCTTAAAGGAAAAACCATTATTGACTTTATACGTGTATGTCATCCACCCCTAATTCTTTTTTATATTTATTTGACATTAAAATAAGTCGGAAAAATTCTTACTAGAAGTAGGATTGCCTAAGCAAACTTAGGACTTACTATAACGAGAATAAGTAGTCATAATTAATAAGGGGTTATAGTCTATACACAGACTAATAGTATCCTCTTAGTCAACCAAATCAATTCATGCAAAAATCAAGAAAGTTTTGCATGTGTATCTATTTAATATTCTAAACCTATGTTTGAGACTATTTGTTATATTTAGCGGAAGAAATCAATAGAAACTAATCCCGTGAGACATGGCTTGAATTTCTATCTATTGTGACATACATTACATTACATTACAATACAATAAGTGAGACTGTGTGTTGGTACACGTGGGAATTTGCAATACATATATTAGCAAATATAAAGTTTGTAATGTTTTGAATATTGGCTACTGATTTAATCTTTCAAATCAAGTTATTTATTTCTATAGTTAATTATACATTTACTAGCGGCAAACGTTGTTCTGCCATATAAATTTGGGGTGGGCCACCCTTATCACTTAGGGGGATGAAAAATAGATAGTAGCCGATTCTCAGACCTACTGAAAATGCATATAAAATTTCATAAAAATCGGTCGATCCGTTTCGTAAGAGTATGGTAACTAACATTGTGACACGAGAATTTTATATGATAGACAAACTCTATCTCGATTTGACACGCTCATATACGACCTAAATCAATCCAAAATCTTTGCATTATAGATTGAAAATTTGTGTCTATAGAAAATTCTAATTAACAATATATTAACATTCAAAAATCAAAAATCTTTTGATAATAAATGAAAATAGATTTCCAGAATTTTGGATCTTTTCAGCAATTTATTCAATAATATGCTTGTATTATGCATATAAACCTTCCTCTTGAATCACTCTATCTATTGGTGAAAACCACATTAAAATCGGTTGAGTAGTTTAAAAGATATAAACGAACAGACATTTTCGCTATTCATTTTATACTACTTGCTGCTAGATCTAGTTAAGTTTCTCGTTTGCGGTGTTAATCCATTGTAAAGAGATCCTATAAAGCATCTGGGTTACAACCCCCCCATACACTACTCAGTTTACCATGAATGCCATGCCTACCTTAATGTATTCTAGCAATAGTAGTAGGTAACTAAGGTTGCGAACAACATGATCTCATCGATATAAAATATTAATACGTGAAGTGCATTTTTATTATCCTGTCGTGAATGTAAAATATACCTAATATTATAAATGTATTTCTTCTTGGATTACTTCCTGGGGGTGCCCAAGTAAGTTTAGGATGATGATAATCTATATTTCCTTTAAGATACTTATGTAGAAAAATAAAAAAAACTAATGTTAATCATCATCAATGTAAATGTAGAGCAAGGTCGACCATTTTGTATTTCAAAATATAGGTGATCGGCTCTCGCTTCTCTGAGGGTTAATGGATCTTCTGACTGACATACTTATTTATAATTGGTAAACACATACGTACCAACAATCACTCACTATGTTGTCAAATAGTTCCAATCTTCATCTGATGATGGAGCTGGGATGAACGGACTAAAACTATAGTATTCGGGCTAAAACCTTTTATTATTATGAGTACTAAAAGCCCTTATTTTATTATATACAAACATGTTTGTATTATGGGAGCCCCCCCTTAAATACTTATTTTATTCTGTTTTTAGTATGTGTCGTTATATGGGCAACAGAAATACATCATTTGTGAATATTTCAACTGTCTAGCTGTCACGTTTCTTGAGATACAGCCTGGTGACAGATAGACGGACGGACGGACAACGGAGTCTTAGTAATAGGGTGTCGTTTTTACCCTTTGGGTACAGAACCCTAAAATGACATTAGATATAGAAATAAAACAAAAGACAATTCCATCTCGTATATCAAGTGGTGGGCAGTGGCACACCTGACAGCTGACTGCTGACATCCGGCTAATGATATCCGGTGCTTTGTGGTCGTCCCGCGTCACGCTATACCGTGCACGCTTCGTGTCATGCTATACGCCATTTTGTGAATAAAAATAGTATGGTCATGGCCAATGGTGGTCTCTGACTATTAGATGCTTGTACAAAAAATAAACTGCCGTACGATTCGCACCATTATTTATTATCCACCCACTTTGCTGAGGGATCATAAGAAAAAATTGGTTCAACCCGATCTTACCGCCACCTATCGGTTCCATTTATTATTAGGAAGTCAATCGGGATTTTAATACATCTTTTTTTATTATTATCAACTATTTAAGAGTCGTATTGTATATGGCTCCTTTTAAACAATATAAAAATAGACAAATACATTTTAAAGTGATGCCTTATTTTGCATCTAAATTACAAGCTACAGGAACTACTTAGTTTTTAACCGACTTCAAAAAGGAGGAGGTTCTCAATTCGAGCGGTATTTTTTATGTATGTATACCAATTACGCTGAGATTTATGATCCGATTTACTTGACTTTTATTTTGTTTGATGTGAAATAGTTTGACCCAGTAGTTTTTATTTGTATCTTATTAAATTGATTTTTTTGTGAACAAAACATTTACAATAAAGTTTCAGGAAAGTTCAGAATTCAGGTTATGTTTCTGGTAAAAAGATCGTCTTCGTAATTATTTATGTAGGATAGGTCATATAGCAAGTACATCGATAAAACCGCCATTACAGAAAAGGTAGTAAATACATTGGCGTCAGTTTTAGTATCAATAAAATACGTAATTGATCGTATAACCCTCTCAGGTATCTTACAAAATATCGTGGGAGGGGTAATGTTAGTCCTAAGTATGGAAACTGGTAAGCAACTGTACTTTAAGTTACTGAATGAGTTACTGTAAGAAATAGAAGATCTAGAGCTTAATAATATGTAATAATTACAATTTGTAAGCTGTTTGTCCATTAAATACTATTCGTAGAAGCCTTTTTAGACCTTTTTTTGAGCCGGCAATCCCTTATTCTATATAGTATAGAATTAGAGTCCTTAGTTTTTAAAGAATTTGTAATAACTACGTTAATTAATTTTCTACTTTTTTATTAATATGAAAAATTTCCCAAAGTTAGACAAGCAAAAGAATGTACAAGGCAAAGTCCTCAAAAATAAGCAGAATACAAAACGCAAAGCTTCTTTAACTAAAACGCAATTTTCTAGTAATCAGAAATGATTAATACCTCGTAGTAAATTCCAGAAATACACCCAAGAGCCATTGTAATGATGAATGGAGTCAATGCCATCGATTGTCATTGATTACTCAATGAACTAGATTCTCCGCCCACAGTTATCGGTACTACAATAGTTAATCAAGCTATACATTGTTTTGTTCATCGTTATGCATCTAAGGTTAAGTGTTAAGATACTAAGGATATTTTTGCCTTTAACAATCTGCGTATATTCATGAAATTATATCCGTTAACTGCAACTAACTTAGATATGATAGTTATAAATCTACCAATATCCAAATCGCTAAACATTTCCTATGTGATTTTGAGGATTACCCGGATGCACCTTCGAAATCCAAGGGTCTAGGAAAGCGTATTGCCGTGCCTACTTACTTGAGAAGAAATGACAGGGTCTATGATGTTGCACGTTTACCTAGAAGGTTACCTGTCCAATTTCGATTTAAAAACAGCCACAATTTACCTGTCAGGAAACACAGACTACAGCAGATCGTTTCACATCTTCGCAGTGCGAATAAAAAAATGGATTCGAAGCACTTGGTACGTACCGATGGCGCTTTGGTCGCATTTGTCTGACTGTCTTGCTGAAAATTTAAATGGAATCACATTTACAAACAAAGAAGTTTTGGCCAAGTATTCATAAAAGAAAAATATGCACCTGAAAACCTTTAATAAGTAAAGTGATCGTGGTAAATGACATGAGTTTAGAATACGAAGAACGCAAAACAAGTTTACCTTACTATATACATAGTACAGGTATGGTATATATAGTAACGATTAGCGACCCTGGCCCGCCATGTTGGCGCCGAGTGACGCGAGACGCGTGCGCAGATCATACTCCATTGATTACATGATTGTCATCTGCTACATGAATTGTTTACGCGCTAAATTATAATCCTGTTTTAACTTCAATTTTGACAATAATTTTGCCAGTAATCCTAGTATTCGCAATTTGGTTTCAATCAAAGGTTAGAAAGGTTTGTAGCCAAGAAAGTTCAAAAGACTGAGGATTCTGCTGACGCAGATCGATTGTTGATCGCAGATCTGTTCTGGCAAAGAGGACATCAAATCGGTTGCCAATATTTTTTAATCATCAGATATTCTACTTATATATTCTTAAATCAAGAAGGTGAGCCCTTATAGTTACTTGATACATGCAAATCCACTTATCGTTAATCATAATCATAGCATTTGGTTCATTTCACATATACTTTACAAATTCCACACCTATTGGTTCCAAATTGAGGTAGATGTTACCCTTAGGCTGTTACCCTTAGACTGTTGTAGGCTTTGGCATATTCTTTAGTTTCTTTAATATACATCGAAATTCATGAATCCTTGCAAATACTAATAAAGTCCAATACATTTTGTCCACTACCGCTTAGACAAGGTCGTGACTGATTTCTGACGCTAAGAGTACGCTAGACAGATAATTTTTGAAACGTGAAGTATCAATTTGTTCTGGTACTTGTTTATCCTGGTTAGGTAATGCTTTAGTATAAACAAATTTATGAAAATTATGCGCAATCATTTGGTTAATCTATTTAAATTTATAATGAAATTTTTCAGTCAAAATTTTTATTAATTTAGCTAATCTACCTTCTTCAGATTAACAGATCAAGCAAACTAACTTAAGAGGATTTTTCAAAATTATTCCCTATATATAAAGTAAAATAGCAGCAATAACTATCATACAAACATTTACAAATACTTGTAAATCTCAAGGTGAAGATATCTTAGATGGAAATGCAAACATTATCATTGTAAATACGACCCACTACTCTACAGATAAGAATTCATTAATTGCCTCTTTTGGTTACACGTTTTTAATTAGCTAGTCGTGTCTTGATTATTGATTACTGAATAATCTTTAATCACACTTTTTAAAATTTATTTAGATTATACACTGCTACAGGTCGGAATAATCTGATTATATGTAGATAGAAAACAGAACAGTAAGAGTATAAAAAGAAAAAGAATAGACGCATAATCTTGTCGGAAACCTATACCTAGATAATCCAAATAAACTATTTTACTCCACTATTAAAAAATCATCACTAGTCATAGTGAAAGTCAGCAGATAAGTTATATTATTCTCTTCAATATGCGGATATTTCTGCATAAATACATATAGAAAGTAGATATCAAAATGACGTCGCCAATAAAAACTTATCAATAGATAATGATATCATATAAGGATACGAAGAAGGTCGTTCAAATAGTGTCAATATTGCATCACGGTATTGACCATAACTGTAGCCTCGTGATCTACAGGCAATACTAAATGCTCGAGTGACTTAAGATGTGGGAATTATTCTCACTGAAACAGAATGGTTTCTTTAGCCAAGCTGGGATATCATCTAAGCCTATACTCTCCTTTCCTAATCATAATGTGGCATTCTACTAATATAGTCAGGTATGCCATCATGTTCAATCATTTTAGAAACGGACGAAAAAAGACTTGATTTGTTACAATCTGATTATTTGCCACTTTGGTGATACAGAATTAGGTTTTGAAATCTTGTCAATATTCCTATACAGGTAGTTGATCTATTTAATAAGATACAAGCTGTGCCCAAAATCGGTCAAGGAGGATATTATTGACCATAAGGATAGTTTTAGAAGGTCAGCTGACATTGGCTTGTCTATATTAAGTTAAAGTATAGGATTTTGCCAGCATTGGTATTGACTAGCTACATTTTATTGCATAATCCTTTACATAGCTTACATTGTAAGGAAAGCCGTATTAAGAAACTATTAATGAACATATTACCGGATTCCAGCAATTTTAAACCGAGTGATGTCTGTAAAACTTTCCTAATTCTGATATATCACTAGAAATTGATGAATTAATAATCACTATATTAGATAAATGAGAAGCATGATTATAATTAATTATAGAAATTTTGCAAAATTTCACAAATATTTTTCTTATATAATTATAGCCATATTTTATCTCAAACAAGCATTCACATATCTATGTTAATAAGAATTTTAAAATGCAAATCATCTTCAAAATCGAAATGAGTGTCCATACTTTTCTATAAAATAAACCGGTAAAGATGAGTGACATTCCTGATTTAATTTGTTGGTTTCTACAAAGTTTATGAACATTTAAACCTAAAATAGGTGCTGGAACTAATTTCCTATTGCTCCCATTACTCCTCAGTGGTTAACTTGTCGGACAATCCGACTGATTGGTGCAATTTATCTGTCGAGAATAACGATTACACAAGGTCCTAAATCTTCATCAGAGGAGGAAGCACCTGAAATAGACTGAAGCTTAGAATATCAAAACCTGTACTTTGTTTGTACATCCAGTAAAATAAACGCAAAGATTGAAAAAAGTAGTGCTCAAAGAAGAAATAAACACAAAAAATTTTATACACGATGTAGATTTGATACTACTTAAAGAACCCTAAATTGTTTCGAACTATACTAACCTGACTATGTAGCACAAATATACCGTTCATTATATTTAAATAAATATTATAAGTCTTGTTGCCTACATTCCACGAAAAATGTCAAATATTTAAAATACATACAACACGCATGCGCAAGCTGCTTACGCCCAAATTTAGATTCTAAATCTTGTGAAAAAAGGTTGTTTTTGCTTGATATTAACATCTGTATAAGTTAGGGTTTTCGGACTTGTAGAATTTGATTGGAAAACCTTGTACCAAACCGAAATGTTTAAAAAATTTGCTTGTTTACCTAATAAATATTGTATTCTTTGATTTTTGGGTAGAATAAATGTCAAGAAGAATTTTTTTCAATATTCCAATAGATTTAACTTTTCGAGTTAATTGTAGCTTAAGTAAAATAGACTGTCAGAAAACTATGGAATTAATATTTGAAAGTATATGAAGGATATTTAATACAAAAAACTAGATATTTCGTTTCTACTTAACTGACATCCCTAGACCTAGTGCATCCACGCATGCGTTTCCACCCCTTCCCCCGTCTATAGCTAAAGATTTTTACCCCTTAAAAGTTGACTTTAACATCAGTTATTAAGGTTTCTTTCAAGAAACACCATGTTTTTGGAACCGTGTCGTTACAATATTTAATCAGCTGTATGCTCTCAATTGATAATTTAGTTAGTGATGCTCTTTCTGCCGGTACACCTCTACCTATTGTAGATACGCCTGTGAAAGTGCAGTGTTGTGGTTTCGTGAAAAGTGCTCTGTAGGTTATCTTACGTTGTCAGGGCAACTGATTTTGAATTCTAAACATGTTTTTGTTTCCTTAGTAACAGCTGCTTTATTATCTGCTACTTATAACATATGATTAAGGAATAACATTGTAAGTGTTATATGGTTTTACTAAATATTGAAAGGTTATCGGCTATCGTCAATTGGATCGATAGCCGGAACAGGTTTTATTTTACGATTCTTCAACACTCAGCCATAGTTACATTACTTATTAAGAGTTATGTCTCGTCTAAAGTATAAAGTAGGATGTTATGTTACTAAGCCCTGTAGAGGAGAGAACAAGTCGATATTTGTTACATGTATCTATTCTGATGGCATAGAGCCAGCGTATGTTGAGGTAAACAACCTCTTCAATTCATTGTAATTGCAGTTTACTGTCTATAGTATTATAATACATACGGTTTTACTTAATATGACCTCGGTATGTTACCCCTGTAGATTGCATTAAAGTAATCTTAAATCACACGCAGATAACTTTCTAATTTCTAGTCACTTTATTTTGTTTCAAGCAAAACTTAATTTACATAAATATCATATTATATCGTAATAGTTCAATTTAGACAAAATGCTTTATAAATACATAATTTAGTTGCTAGCTTTTCCTGTAATAAATTAACAGAGAAATACACATATTCTTATTTATAATTGTAATTCCGGCCTAAGTTTCAATAATTGTCTTACTTTTTGACGAGCTGCAAAAATCATTACATCAATATTATATTATAACCTGGTGGTGTTATAAGAAAAAGACTGTAGAGGTCGTCCAGCCACAACACTTCCATGAATAAGGTTATGCCACTGAGCTAAAACCGCAATCATCTTAATCTAAATCCAATCAGTTTCCTTGAAATTCCCAAATTCATGTTCCTCTGATAATACTTATATTCTGGTTTCTGGTATTCAAAATTAAATTCTTAACATGTACCAAGAATTAGAAAATATTTGTCATAGGAAATGTCTGCATAGTGTTCATATCTATCCATCTCGCATTCCGTTGGCCAAATCTAACACACCCAAAGACCAGTCGTGATTTAACTGACGTAATGTTTTGGACCGGTCATGACATGCCGTCACAATTGAATGTCTCTTCTAAAGAATATTGCATAGGCCGAAAATACATTTAAGAAATGACGGTCGAAACGTTCTGGACCTTAACCCTAAAAGCCATAAGTAGTCCATAAAATATATGATAAGGATCGTTGGGAATTAGAAATTTAACTTTATGAGGCATCCTTATTCAGGTTTGAACAGAATTGGTTGAATTTCCTGAACTGAATAATAATAGTCCAGTAAATGTCCGAAGCCCAATCTACGTATTCAGTTTCTGCTACTAATCTTATCTATTAAATCACAATAACAGTTGATATTTCATAATGGTCACAGGCTTTATTTATACAATACCGTTACGACATGAAACGAAAAAGGTTGGGCTTTGTGGTTAGAGGTTGTCTCATGCCATTGTTATCGGTCATTTTTTTGTCGTAAATCATTATGATGCATTTTTTGTGCCTATGAATAAAAATAATCTTATTATTGTCTAAATTGTAATCAATTTTACATAATTTAAACTGTCTAAACCCCAATTTGGAGTTTCTTTTACTTGAACAACTGATTTGATTTCAAAGTCTGTTTCTGAGCGATAGAAACAATTTAAAAACTTCATAAGTGTTTTATTTTCTCAAAGCATTTGCAAGTTTGCAACGAACTGAGTATCCATTGATATCTTTGACGTGTTCAAATGCCTTCCCATAATCGCCATGATTTCGAAAGCAATATCATCAGCAACGCCAAAGTGACCTTGTCTTATTCATGTCCATCTCCGACGGTGACCACTCATGAAGTCTCTGAAATTATTTAAATGAGCAGTCATTATCCATGGCCTTAATTTATATAATGGATAGCAACTATACCGAATTTTTAGTCTGAATTCTGAAGGTCATTGAAATAGATTACTAGTCCATTCTATGCAAATGCTGTTTTTGGGCCCAAGGCTTTTTAAAATCATGATGAAAGTTACTTTATTGTTTACAGAATACATTTTGTACAGTAATAAAAGATCTTTCATTTTAATATCAAACTTTTTTATTCTACAAAATAGGTCACTATTTTTCGCTAGACTTTTCATTGGACCCCACGGAAAGTTGTCTGATATTAAAGTAAGATTCATTGCCAAGTAATACTTGTTCGTTCATATTATTAAAAAGTTTGTCTTTCTATTTTTCGCAACTAGCTCTCCCGACTTCACCTCGCTTAGGAATTAAACACGATATTAATACGCAAATAGTGTATTCAACTAATAGCGAATTCTTTTGGGAATTTTTTGGGCATATTAGGAATAAAATAGGAAGGCTGTTATTGGTCAAAAGAGTAACAAACAAACCAATAAAATTGCAAGAGTATAAAGTTATTATCGAACATTAAATAAACACTTTTCGTTCGTAACAACAATAGCAAATTTAATTATACAAGCTGTCGAATTTCAACTAGCCGATTTTGGTGAAACAGTTTATGCGAGTGATGTCAATTGTATGCGCGTGTGCAGAATATATATGAGTTGTTTGACGTTGATGATAATAGAAA
This sequence comes from Limenitis camilla, assembly GCA_905147385.1. Lineage (NCBI taxonomy): Eukaryota > Metazoa > Arthropoda > Insecta > Lepidoptera > Nymphalidae > Limenitis > Limenitis camilla. The sequence continues at coordinate 14,249,864 of LR990238.1, forward strand.
TTGAAATATCTGATGTCACATCCTGTGATATCATTAGGATTTCTTTTAGCGAAATCTTCCTTTCGATTATAGTTTGATATCCCACACACTATCGCCTTAATTTATCCTTTGAGGAACTAAATTATGAATCTCATCAAATTGAGGAGGTTCTACTCTATCATCATCATGTTCTTTGTTAATGAATGAATTGACGTTTCTTTTATATTCACTGAAGAATCCTCAAGGTATTTTCATTTTAATCTAATTGTCATTGTTCTTCTATAACATTCCATGAAACTCCTCATAATTAAATTGAAAATATATCGTGATTAAGATAAAAAAATATCTTTTGTGACGAAACCCCCGTGAACATAAAAAAATCATCTAAATTAGTTCATAGACAAAAAAGCTGTACCCGAACATCGTAACAAAATATCAAACAGAATCAAGCCTGTCTTGAAGGCGATTTTTGCTGAAAGCAAGATTTTTGCTCCAATTATTTATATTTCCTTAATCTTAATACTATCGGTGTAGTCAAAGATTTAATCAGTAACAGGTAACTATTATATTTGCATATATTTCTGTTAAAAGCTATATGTACGCTCTACAAAATCAAATGTCAAGAAAGATGTCCGTCTGCCATTTCCCCGTACAAATGGCTCGAGTCCTGCAAACAGGTTTGTCGTGAATTCCAACCAAGGCACAGCTGAGGGCATGCCATTTTATTTTTACTCGCGTAAAAAGCTGTTTTGTGAGTTAAAACATTTATAAATACCACAGAGAAAGCAAATGTCTTTTTAAGGCATCTTCAATGTTGTTCCTTAAACATTTAACTTATAAATTTTGATCCTTTAGAGAATAATATATTCTGCGGATATTTCGTTTACACGGATTAGTTAAAGTTATACGATAATAACTAGGATCAGACGGACCAGACAGGCAGACGCCATGAACACTTAATTTATATGTAGACGGTCATAATAATGGTATTGCAGACAACAAACAATGGTTTATCATTTTATGATCGTAACTTTGACACAAAAAGTACTTCACTTTTAATATCTATAATTTCTAGTTCACCCTTATAAAAATGTCACAAAAAATTTATATTATTGCTAGAGTCTCCTTAACTCCTCTGGAGTAAAATGTATATTTTCTCGTGGAGTTACTAGGGGATAGAATAGATTATTAGTAACACATAATTATCGTAGATTTTCATCAATAATTATAGTAGGCTCCTAAACTTTTCTATCAGCTTGAAAAGATCTAAGACTAATCTTAGTACCGTCGCTACTATAAACTTAATTGCCAGAACAGTTCATAAAACTCATATTACTCCTGAACTCTGTATGTCTAAACATCCGGAGTTGATTGGTATATAGTATTGACCTTAAGAGTAATAAAAAATAAACACTTTCGCGAATAACTTCATTTTCTCCGGACCTTCTCACGAAGTTCGACTTTCTTGGCGTGGGAAATGTTGTGATGGTACAATTGTCTCCCTCAGACATGGGATCATTTGTATTTTTTGTCTCTAATGCGATTGTCGTTTAAGATGTTTTGCGTGATTTATCATGCGTGTTTCGTAATGTTTGTAAATGTCAAAACAGTATTGAGACTGTAGAAATGGGTGCTAGTACAATACTTAAATTCTTATTCTACGGTATGCTCATTTCTGTTTCGATGGTTTTAGATAAATTATATTATTATGTAAAACCTTTTTTGTCGCCGAACTTGCAAATAAAAATCCCAAACTTTTGTATGGTATGAAAAACAATTCTAAAGAATATATTTAGGTTCATTATATTTAGGCAGTCCACCATATTAGATTTAGGATCATCCTAACTAAACTTGTAAACATTCAGTTCAGTCAATTGGTTAAGAGATTATGGATAACTAGTTTAAAATTCAGTTGCAAGATTTGACCCACTCTTACTAACATGGCAAGTCAAAAGCTTGTAAGAAAACTAATTATTATTATTTGGCCGTATACAAGTCTGTAGTAAGTCAATGACCAGTACATCCGATTGCAATTTCTAACATATCCCATTCCGTGAAATCATTTTATATTGTCTCCATAGCAATCAGAGAGTGGTCACCACTCACCTCGGGCTCCTCAATTGTCATGATTGTGGACGTTTTTGCACCTTTCGATTAGTACGTTTCATTTCATTACAAGAATGCCTATAACGTGATCATAGAAAATTGCCTTTTTAGCTACTTGTGGACATAATTTCTTATTTATTATTACGACTCAGTTCCTTTCTCAATAATTCGTGATCACATTGATTGATAGTTCCTCTGCTAGCTGGTTGGTTAGCAATGTAACAATTAATATCGGCTTTTTTAAAGCAACTGTATCCTTTGGCAGCGTTTATACAGACTTAATATACACTCTATTTTCTCTTTTCTCATTTTCTTTATTTTCTTTTTACCTAAATTTCAATCTGTAGTCACGTAGATCTTAATTTCTTTCAGATCCAATATGTGTGTTGCAGTTGTAAGTTAAAATTTATTCCTACTGTCTTCAAAACATAAATCTTCTGCTTCTGTACTACCCTATGGAAAAGGTTCTATAAACAAAACGTTGGACAGAAACCAATAAATAAAGCGTGTTGTATATTCGATTGTAAAAATGAAATTTTTACATATGCATTTTGCATAAAATTCTCACACTCAATACTCGCACAATTGTTTGTAAGTTGTCTTAATTAATCCGAAACATTTTAATTACTGTACTTTCGAGTCTCTTCAGCATTTTACTTTCACGTTAAAATACTTAAAAGCATTTTAATTTCGTTATTACGGTTACGGTTTTGATGCCGATATTTTTACTCCATACCTGTTATTTAGTATGATATAATATTAATATCTTCAACGGTAATGATCATAATAAGCTTCTTCTTGTGTTTTATTCGACTGAGCAACAGTTGGGTATTTATGCAATTTACAATTAGAGAAACGCTCTTGATAGTTTAAAAAAGACAAACTTGATTCCAAAGAGAAGAAAGAGAGTGATGAATAAAATTTCTTAAACTTTAGACACAACGACAGAAACTATTCAATCCAGTGCAAAGTATCCAGCTGATTCTGAGGTTAATGAAAAAAGACAGACATAAAAAACAGACGCTACAGATATTGTAATTTGGAAACCCATAAAAACGGTTGTATTCTTAAACAAGAACCAGTCCATGTTCAAATGACATGTACATGTAATGATGTGACAAGTGTTTGCGTAAATACAAATCTCGTCCGACGAGTTCCATGTCGTAACCGTTTGTAACAAACAAGTCCATCGTGCACCAATTTAAGATGACTTTTGATATCCTGTATACAATTACGTTGATTGTCTTTATTAGTTTTGATTGGGTTGATGCCTTTGTTTGATTATTCTTATTTAATATGATTCATTTTTATTATTTATATATTAAATACCTTTCTCTTCTTCTTCTTTTTATATGTGGAAGATAGGCCGCAAACGAGTAGATAATAAGTGGCTATCGACGCCCATGGACATAGCACATACAAGATAGTGTCTATTGCTTTGCCGATGCCTTGTCACCTCAAAGATAGAGTGAAGAGAAGAATGCTACGGTTTTAGTCAACCTTAAGCGAAGAACCCATAGTTCACCGGAACCGCAGTATTAAAGGGATTGTGGTAGTGGTCGAAAAGCCAGTCGCGGAATAGATCCCCTACCACCAAGAGATGCTCTCCCAGCCTCAACGGGGAATTGTAATCTAAGTTCTAATCCGTCCCCTCGCGGGTAAATCTCTATTCTTTGTTTCGGTTTCCGGTTTCCGTAACCATCATTATTGATGATGTTATCTTCTGTATAACCTTTTTCTAAATTAAACATTCTATTGGTCTTTCTATTCCTATTTTTTGGGTTTGTTTTCCTATTTTCTAGGAATGATTTTGAAAAGCATAAGTTTCTTCTTTTTAACATGTTTATATCTCTAACAGCTTCTTTAACTTTCTTTTTCTCTATCTATTCCTATTTATACCTCCATTTGGATCAACATTGATCGCAATTTGATTTAGCTTTCTCCTATATTTTCTTTAAAAATTGAACAAATAAACGTTACATCTTTTTTAAGTATACATTTTTTTGGAGGACGTAATTATTATCCTTAACATCGTAATAGATAATTTATTCTAAACGCTTTTTGTTCAGTTTAATGAGCAATTTATTTAAATTGTTTAACAAGTTTTTTTGTTTCCTTTTTTTGTTAAAGAACCTAATTTTAGCAGATTTATTATATCAATTATGTCTGTATTTTTTTTAAATCATACGTCTGTTTGTTTGTTATTACTAATGACTCTATAACAAAATTTTAAATGATTTTCGTTTTTTTTTTTATTTCGCTGAAATTTAGGATGCTTAGTTGTAGTACTTCTAAGATCAAGCTTCGATCAGTTCTTATTTGCATTCAGATATCATACATTTTTGTTTGATTTCACAGAGGATTGGCAGCAATGCAAGTACATTTTTTTCGTCTAAAATAGGGTTTTTAGGCACAGACTTAGGTTGTGTTGTGTAGTGATTCTATTGGTTCTTAACTAACATATCTCTCGCTTCGCATCATCACATCTCTGGTGGAAACATATGATTGAGTTAGAGCCGTTTCCGAAATATTCAAATATTTATTCAATCTTCAAGAATTGCTGGTTTAATGTTATTACATTATGGGATTATGTTTATAACTGAGGTCTTAGCTTGGTTGACTTTTAAGTCAGTGCTAGTCTAGACTTTTAGCATACTTATAGTTTGTAAACTTTAAATATACAGTATCTATAGACTACAACAAATTAAGTGTCTGTCTGTGTCACAGAATTACATAAGTTTTACATATTCCATCTTTGATAAAGTTTCATTGATACTCTAGAGAAATGTGAAAAATAAGGCGCGGTCGTGTCAGGTCAACATACAGTTATTTGTAAGTTATATGTAAATATATACGAGATGCATGTCGAACACATTACCAATGCCGATGTCACCGTTATAACGAATTCCTCTACATTTCGAATTGTAAGGTGCTATATGTAATTTGATACACTTGAGAAAAAGAAAGTAAGAATCTTTTCTATTTCATATTTTAACATTCTCAATTATTTAAAGAGGTTAGTCTTCTTAAAGTCTACCACGTCGACAACGATCAACAGTTAAATATACCCTCTTTTACTCACTTAGATTCGAAAATATAGGAACCAAAATCTATGGAAACGGGACAATTTATTTACAAAAAAAAACCACTGGTACATGTAATTTCATTTTAAAAACTTTGACTTAAAATGATAGAAAAAATGTTGGTACTATATGATTCAGAATATTTTTAAAAACATCTTTATATTTGACAAGTTCTTATATATGTCGGGGATTTTAAAACGATGTGAAAGGAGATGGAAGGAGGAAGATGGGGAATATTGGGGAACACTAAAAGGGGTGATGGTAATGAGTGGAATATTGGGTAAACGCAACGTAGACACTCCTATTGAACCGATAAATGATCAAATATGATCTCTAACAATTACGAGAGAAACCTAAGCAGTGCCTTGGACTTGTGACCAAGGTGTAGGCTTAAGGAGCTCCTTTAAGTGATCACGACACTCGCCTCCACTGCTAGGCTCCCCATTTAAACCTAAGGTTAAACGCACATAAACCGAATCTAACGCAAGGCTAACCTAACCTAACATTGTGTTTACTTAACCACGTGGCAATTACATTGTAAGGACTTACGTGACCTTAGTTGGACAGCACTTCCACACTACACTGCACTTGACACTATCACTAGCACTACTTAGATGATGTTCACTTCTTGAGTGACCGCGCACGACTAAGACTTCAGTTAGACTGTCGATCGCATATAAAGGGTCGAGGGTAGATACTGTCAAAACAACGGAAGTGACTACTACCCCACTCCAACGCCATAGACAACGATATTGATTCGATTAATCGATAATCTTTTACTATGCTCCGACATATATTACTAACGACCCGCCCCGGCTTCGCACGGTTTCTCTACTATAATATGTATTTATTATACATGTAAATCTTCCTCTTGAAAAAAAAAATCCATCAAAATCCGTTGGTTAGTTTTAAAGATAAGCATACATAGGGACATACAGACAGCGGGAAGCGAATACTATGTAGTGATATCGAGTGAATTTAGAAATCAACTTTGTACTTTTTGGCTTCATCACTATTTTTGTTGATAATTGTGATCCATTGAACATGTCAACGAATTATCTCAAACTGGGCATTTTCAAAATCAGTTACCCTCATAATAATTACACTAAAATTGAAACTTACAATCTAAGTATAATTGAAAGTCTGAAAATGTGCTAAATAACAAATGTGATAGCATTAGTATGATATAAAGCATAGTGGTAGTGATAGTGTTATTATCAAGATGGAAGGCCAGGAGTCCCGGAGCTCCCGCGCCAGCGACTCCCCTGGAGACACCATGAACGATGTGTACGCTGCATGGCGTGAGTTTAATTACTTTACTTATTAATTTTACTCATGATATATATTATACTAGCTTCGTCTACATTAAAAATCTAAAGGAGCAACGAAAGCTCTCAAAAGGAATAAGTTTTCCCCGTTTTTGCAACATTCGTCATTGAGGCTCCGCTCCTATGGGGCGTAGCTTGATGTTATATAGCCTGTAATATTACTCGATAAATGGGCTACCAAACACTGAAAGAATTTTTCAATTCGGCCAAGTAGTTCCTAAGATTAGCGCGTTCAAACAGACAAACAAATTTTTCAACTCTATAATCCTAAATAATTTTATAACTTAATAATAAACAAAATTAAAAAAGTGCGAATTAATATACTACTTACGCCATCTATTGACGAATAGATGGCGTCTAACTGTCTATTACACAATCAGGCTTAAATTTCTGAACCTATTTTGATGAAATATGATACAGAGATAAAGAAGAGTTTGAGGAAGGACATCAGCTTACCTAAATATGCTATGTTTTATCGCGAAAAAATACGTAATCTATCGACGTGGGGGTGAAGTACATGTCGACCTGTGTGGACGTTATGTCTTGGATTATTCATAATATATAAAAGTTCACTCACATGAGTCAAAATTCAATCATATTTTGTTATTTATATCAATGGACTAAGTAGGTATACATTAAATTAAAAAATAAAGACACAAATACAACTCAACACTAGTTACAGTTAGTAAAGGAAACCATTAGTCGTTATAGCGGGTAATGTGTTTACTTACTCTATTTTAAAAACATTTAACTGTTTAAATATATTCAATTATCGTCGTTTTCACTCGTAAAAAACTAACTGTTTACAATAAATTGTAAACGTAAAAAATGATTAAAAAATATCATCATTTTATTAATACGATAGCGGGATTTATTTTTGCAAACATTGTTTTGCCATATAAATTTGGGGTGGGCAGCCCTTATCACTTAGGGGGATGAAAAATAGATAGTAGCCGATTCTCAGACCTACTAAATATGCATATAAAATTTCATAAAAATCGGTCGAGCCTTTTCGGAGGAGTATGGTAACTAACATTGTGAAACGAGAATCTTATATATAAGATTGTGATATTTTTATTTATTTCATCCCTACTTCGAGCTAAAACATATTTTAATGGGTTAACTTCTAAAATTTTGTGCAGTTTTTACGTGATGCATGGACATACAAATGTTTTAAAGTTAAACGTTTTGGTTTTGGCTTCTATTGGTCTAAAACTAGAAGAAGCATTCAGAAATAAATACTATATCTATATTGCCCATTAATACCTCAAAAATCCTAACATCTAAGAAGGTTCATGGAAAAGAACCATTGGGGACATATGGATACTACCGACAGAAAATGTTAACCAATCTCAATGCAAAATCTTTGGATAAAGTTTTTGTACTTATATATAACTTCAAAATATTAATATAATTTACACATAATACATTTTCTTACATAGTAAAATAATGATGAATGAACACAATATTTTTTTACAGGCATTTTATTTCTATTTTTTACACCTTGGGTTGCATTATTGAAATTTTAGTAGGGATCCCTAATTTTTTTCAGTAATAACTATAGCCTATGTTACTCAGGAATAATATAGCTTTATAATAGTGAAATAATTTTTAAAATCAGTTCAGCAGTTTTTGAGTGTATTCGTTACAAAAATACACATCTTTTCTCTTTATAATATTAGTATAGATAACTCATCTAACAATGAATGAATAAAAATAATTTATGAACAAATTAAAATCGGTCTTATCCCTAATAGCGATCTCTTATGGTACGGGATCCAGATTCAAATTCGGTCAATCATTTCCTCTGGAGTCAAAATTCGTATACTGCATAAGGAATATATATTATGGTTATTCGTGACCGTCAGCTGCGATTCCGTGGGTGGGGCGAGCAGCGGCAGCCTCCCAAACATGTAGAATTTTTTTTGTGTTCAGTAATTTCCTCCCATTTGAAAATTTGTCGGATTATAGCTTATTTAGTATCTTGACGGAAAAATAAAGTCAGCTGATCATAACGTGGTGGAATATACGTCAGCTGGCTGCTTGACCATGTAACATTTTGATTTTTTATAGCAAAATCCCGGTTACCATTTAAGTACCTTTTTATATCAGGAGTTTCATGAGTGAATGAACGGAGTCGAAGTCGTACTCTCATTCTGTAGGGATCTCTTGAGCGACATAGGAGGTAATTGAAAAAAACTTTTGGCATAAACTGACACACTAAAATTATATAACGTAATTATGAATAACAATATGTATATTTATAGTTTAAATAATTAAATTAGATGAGTGTTGTAAAGACAAGTAGGTTACAAGGCGTGTACTCGTGTTCTCGTGTTAAGTACTGTTGCAAGACATGTGACACCAGCAGACGTGGAGTCTGGCCACTTGTGAAGGACGTACATTCTATTTGCTTTACCTCAATGGCGAAAAATTAATTCCTATAAATACACTTATTATGTTACATTTTCAACATATAAACGATTCTCATAAATCACGAATTTCCAAAAATCCTTTCTTATTGCTTGTCTACATTCAAAAATAGGAGGAGGTTCTAAATTCGTTGGAATCTTTTTTTTTATGTATGTTCACCGATTTCTCCGTCAATTATGGACCGATTTAAGAAATTCTTTTTTTTTATTTGAAAGAGTGCACTTCTGAGGTGGTTCCATTGAAACCAAGTCAGGATCTGATGGTGGAATACGGAGAAATTTAGGGAAACCCTCAAATTTCAAAGGCACTTACAATGTTTATCACATATTTTGATCCATAAAATAATCAGATATTGTGTATAATGTTATTGCTGAGCTGATGTGAAGGAAGACACAATTCCTCAACGGTTAGGAGTTATAGGATACTTCTTTAAATATTATAGGGACGTACTAATAACTAATTGTATACTCTGAAGTTATTTAGGTAAGCTGACAAAAAGAGAAAAATATTTTCGGTTCAATTTTTTTCTTTTTATATATGTCGGAAACTAAAATAAAAAAGGATATAGATGGATGGCCTATCTCAAAAGCTATACGGGCGCAACACGGTCAGGATATAACTAAACATTACTATCACTTACTATTCTGACAAGAACTATTATGACAGGAACCTAAGCAGTGCCTTGGACTTGTGACCAAGGTGTAGGCTTAAGGATATCCTTTAAATGATCATAACACTCACCTCCGCTGCTTAGTTTTACTGTTTAATCTTAAGATTAGACTAACATTAACCTAACCTAAGGCTAACCTAACCTAAACCTAACTCACACCGACATATATAAAAAGAAATTTATTAATTTTCTATGATATTTCTGTATGATCGTATCAATAAAATTGAGAAGATTATTAAGAACCATTAACAGAGGAAACATAACATAACTTGTCATTTTGTTGCTTGTAAAAATAAGTAATATTATTATGAATGAAATCAGCATATATCTCAGTAGGTTTAGTGGGTAGGACGGCGCTTACCGCTGGCGAATCCTACATAACCATTCGATCTCTCTAAAGGATCGGGTGGTATGTGTAAATGCATTCCTCTGCGACAAAAAAAATCATCATAAGTTATTGCTAAAGAGTAATTATTTTGCTTTCCAAGTTATATAATAAAGCTTAGACCAGATGAAATCAAAAACACATTAACCTTTTGATGTTTTTATGCTAAGAAATATGTAATAGATTTCCTGTCGATTACACTGTAACACGCAATAGAAAATACTTATATACTTTACTTAGAAACCCAAGCAGCACCTGAGGCTTGAGATCCGAATATAGGTTCTGTAAAAGTGCTCCAATATTATGATTATCAGTATTCACTCTGAAATCACTTGTCGGGACTTATCGGGACATAACTTATAAGTTGTCCAACAAATAAGTATTTTTAAAAATCAGCACAAAAGAAAGTATGTAGAATTTTTTTATCAACTTGTTGTCTCTTTATTTTACACAACTTTATGTAAAAATTATACATACCTACATACAACTTATTCCACTCATGAATCTCTATCAGTCAACCTTGGATTAAGTGATAGGATATTGTATAGGCAGGACGAGGAGGATTTGAGGAAGAGGAATAGAAATGAACTTGAACATGATTGTTGTAGATGTATACATAGATTAATAAACTTTTACATATTGCTAAAGGAGATTTTTTAAAATTATATATTTAAATGATTCTTTGGTGGTTTAAATAGTTCGTACCATACTTTGTATATTAACTAATAAAATATATTATATCCATAAATAGTATTGTATTACCCTGAAAATTATACAATCATAATTATATAATTTATCCGGGATAAAACGTTACTTATTACTCTGCTCGGATATCTATCTATCTATCGATAAGTTTAAGCACTCATCACGTTAAAACAGCTAAATCGATTTGAATGAAATTTTCTACAAGTATAGTTTTGAAGATGGTTTAACACATGGTGTACTTTTATGCCGAAAAGAAGATCCGTTCCCATGAGATAAGCTGAAACTGAAAATGTTATACACATTACACTCAATTTAACATATTTACGAGGACGACAAATAATAATACATTGTTTATTGTCGCGATTGCATCGAAATGCAAGCATGATTTTATTGTCTAAGGCCACAATGGCAGGAGCTGAGCACGGGACACGGATTGTGCTACTGACCTCAAATATCTGCTCGTTTGCAGTTCACCTACTGTTAAAACAATTAGTATTGTTGTTAAATAAATTATTTCATAATAATACATTTTTAACAGAAGCGCAGAAAACGTCTATAGCGTGGAATTTTATCATCCATTTTTCCATCTGCCATAGGATTTTACTATCTGCCATAAGGAGGCAATTAAAAACACGAATGAACAGCAAATCGAATCAAGTCAAGCTTAGCCTATGGTACAAGACAAGCCTATGGTAAATAAAATAAACGTTTATTTACCTTAGGCTTGACTGACACACCCAGTGGCGTAACTACACCGTTCGGGGCCCCTGGGAAAATCATCAGATGGGGCCCCCTCCTCCAATATTAAGAACATAACCAATGCACGCGCCAAGCATCATCTGCGCCGGTGTGCGATATACTTATAAGCGCCTACACTTGAAGAGCAAAAAAAAGGTCGTTCGCCAACAAGTATCCTGCGTGGCAAATACCTGCACCTTAGTTATAAATTTTACTATTGTAATAGAGGCTCAAAGCCTTCTCTGGCCGGGGGCCCCCTAGCATTTTGCCGAAATGCCACCCTATAGTTACGCCACTGGACACACCCTTATCTATAGGGGTTATCTGCAAGCAGAAGAGACTTGTCCTGGTATGGGTGATCATTGCCATAGAACGGGTACAAATCCTCAAGGTCGCCACAAGAAGCCTGTCAAGTTGCTAGGGAACTTCTGCGTTTCAGGAAGAAGCTGGGCTGGCTAGTGTAACTAGTCCCTGCACACATAAAAGACCGAATTTGAGTCTAAATGCGGAAACAGAAGCGCACTTACAATACATAAGAAAATGTCAAAATAGAATAAGACGACAGGATGAACCGTGGGAGACGGCAAGATGACGTTCGCCAGAAGTTTCGCGAGCCTTCGATGACTGTCATTTGGGAAAAGGCAAATTTATGTGTTCGAGTGGGATGGGTATAACTCTAGATCTTTCCAGAATTGTCAGAATAATCTTTTTTTAAATTGTGAGAATCAAGTTGCGAGAAGTTTCTATATGAAGTCTTAAAAAGGGTTGTACGGATGATTCCAGGCAGTCTATTACTCGTGAATGAAGAAGTGAGTTCGAAAGATATCGAAGTGCAGAGAAAGTGGTGCCAAGTCGTAGTAATGGAATACTATGAAGTGTATAGCGACGAACAGCGGTGGAAATAGTGTTTCGAGAGTAGCGCGCGAATAAGTGTGGAACTGTACAGATTAGAAATAAGAACTGTAAATATTGGAGACGTTTAAAGAAAGTTTAGTTTTGGTCTTTTTGAATAAATCCTTTACCAACGAAGCATCTATCAATTCATTCTCACTCAAGCTCGTAACAATATCTACCATCTCCATCTAAAATTCAAATACCTCACTGGATAACTAAAGGTCAAAGAATTTATTCCAGTAAGGATTTTGCGGCGTATCGAGATTTTTTAAATAAAGCTATCCTGATTTATTTATTAGATATAATAAAGGTAAATTTAAAGTTTTATCTTTGCAGAACTCATGCAGCAATTGTCACACAAAAAATAAAGACCCCGCATATTAACTTACAGATTATCTGATCTCTACCAGGACCTTAGGTGACTTAGGGTTAGTTACAACACATCCCTTTTTAACGCTTATCTCCACTACTCGACCTTATATTAATCTAACTATAAAGCTGATAGTGAGTCTAGTATATCTAGAAGTACCCTCGACAGTCTGATTGTAGTCTTAGTCTTGCGCAATCTCTCAAGGAATCAAGGAGTCTCTGGATGGTGTTAATGAAAGTGTTAAGTGCAGTGCAGTGTTATCAGTGCTGGGAGTGCTGTTCGATTAAGGTCAAGGTTAGCCTTGTGAGTTTGGAGAAAATAAATAAATTAAGCCTATTTTGGCGCCAATAAAAATATTCTTTTACTTTACAATCAGCGAAGAATAACATTTAAAATATATTTCGGCTACTTTAATAACCAAATTGAGACAATTATTTCCATCATTATCTTGTAATAGGCGTGAAAATAATTTAACAAGTAGGGAATTCCAGTATATTATATTTTGATTTGGTTTAACAAATAAAATAAATAAACGTGACTCAACAGAACTGACACGCTAACAGGTGTTACGTGACTGATGACTGATCGAGTGCTAACATTTCAAGGTTTTCTGCTGTTCATGTTATACAGACACATCTCTAGTAATTGTATCTAAAAAAATACGTATTAAATAATATCTGTTATAGCGCCATCTAGAATTAAATGTTGACAACTTAAATCCAGTTAACGCGTACGATCTTCAGATTAGAGTTAAATTTTTAAGGTTTTTACGAAATAATAAATAATAATAAAAAGTATTTATATATTTTAAATAGCATTGGTGAAATAATTTAGACGTTATTAACACTTTATGCTTCAGCGCCATCTATTGATAAATTACAAAAAATATCTACTTTTATATTTTATGTGTAACTGAACTCGTCATAAACGCTGAATCTATATTCTGATCAGAATCAAGGTTTTTTAAAATTATTCTTTGTTAAAAAAAAATGTTTTCCTTATAAAAAGATATAAACATAACAGCTTTATTTATTTATTTCCAGATGAAATGCTAGAGAGTGAAGGGGCAGGGCTGGCGGCGCGGGTGGCGGAGCTGGAGGTGCGGTGCTCCCGGCAGGCGGAGGAGCTGCTGTGCCTGCGCTCCACACTCGCAGATGCCTTGCGGCGACTCAATGCGTTGGAGGGCAGAGCACCCACCACCACTAGTACACAGAGGAATGGAGCTTATACAGGTGCGAATTATTCAAATTAAAAAAAATCCCATCAGACATTATTTAATATAAAATTACAAACCTTTCCCGCTTCGCTGAGGTATATTAGATGACATGATGATTTTACATACTTGATACTGTGTCGTTACTTATCACCAAAAAAAGAACCCTTCTTATTTTATTCCTGCTTTTATTCCATAATGGAAAAAGCAAAAGTATTACACCGTACAGCCTTGTCTTTAGTAGGTTAATTCTTTATTCATTTTCATTTCTTGTGGTAGTACATGTCCTTGTATTTATAAGACAAAGAAAAAACGCGGGAATCTCCGAACAAGGCCCTCCATAAACATCTCTTTCAACTTCTTTATTTCTTTCCTCCCTCCGCCTGTATTACTCCCACTCATTTCATCCGCCCACTCCGCCATCCAATCCACACAAAACAATTTATTTTACAGAGATGCTCCCGCGCCTTTCCTCTGACACTATCTTAAACCTCTTGAGAGTTAATCCAATATTACCATGTACAAATTAGTGTTACCTTAACTATGTACTTTAGTTTCCCTAAACTACCCTACTATACTATATTTGTGTAAAGCAATTTTTGCGTGTAAGAGTAACAATATAAACAATTAATTCGTCTGTTTATACTTATATATAATAGTTAACATTTCCTATACATAAATATAAAGTTACCTTGAATCGTGTAATTTTATATCGTTACAATAATCTTTATAACACAATAGATAACTCACAAATGATATTTTATAGTCAATCAAATAAGGAATCATAAAATTGTGTATTTATTTGCCATGTGCCATTTTCTTGAATTTAAAAATTAAAATATTTTATTTTAATAAGACTGTATACGACCATTTAATGGCAAAAAAAAATTGCCTGTCGGTTTGTTACTATCAGGTCGAAAAATTACCTGTTGAGATGAACTGGCAACAAATTCAACAGTCGCAGACATCAAAATGCCATACATATTGTGTTTTTCATTTTTTTTTAATATGGCTTTGAATGTGCTTGTGCACAAAACATTCTGCCAGTGTCATGTATAATGAAAAAAAGACGGAGGAGACTGAGCGGTAAATCTTGCCAATTAGTTAATGAGATTAAATGGCTGAAAAAATGTTGATGGATGCTACAGGAACAACCTAAAACAATAAAATTGAAAGTTTATTTTCTATTTTTTAGGTACAACAGGCACACCAACTCGTGAATTAAGAATCAGACAGCCATCTTACAGGGAATCTGTAAAACGTACCTCTAGCTATGGCTCTACAGCTTCTTCTCTATCACAAAGGTATTGTATACATTTGATTATAATAAATTAGGGTTCAGGGTCATTTATCATACACACATAGACTGTTACGATTCAATTTTTTTCTATAACATAAATAAATAAGGTGATTTTTTTATTAAATCGAGCCAATCAACTTGATGGACCTTAGTGGCAATATAATTTTTAAAAAAATCATCCAGATCGAATCGATTCGTAAATCGATTTTTAGAACTGTCTGTCCCTAGTTAATTTTATATCTCTTTTGCTTTGGTTTTCAGACGTGGACCACAACACCAATCAACAGGGTCGTTACAGTCAGACTCTCCAGCGTCTTCTTCATCACTCTCTCCCGCACCATCACCATCTCCACGTGCCACCCCAGCTCCAACACATGTGCAACCTTACAGGTGATTATGGTAACAATGGGTCAATTAAAGAGTACCTCGCTGAGACTCTGGCTCCCACTTAAACGGTTGCATCGTATGTAAGTAAGACTACTTCGTTTTTTAATCTCGGAGACTAAATTGTTGCTTAGGAAAAATTATACCAGCTTTTTTTGTGTAGTGCATAGACAATACCGCTTTATTGAATCGTAACTTTAATTTACGATTAGCTACAATTGAATTTATTAATATAATTATAACGAATCAACAGCATACAAAATAAATTTCAAGCTTCAAGCTCTAAAAATAACGATACTTCCTTACTTTTCATCACCCCTTTCAACCTTACAACCCTTTGTTCGTATTATAAAGTAGCTTATGTCCTTTCTCAGGTTCTAGACTATCTGTATACCAAATTTCATTTAAATCGGTTCATTACTTTTGCCGTGAAAGCGCGACAGACAGACAAAGTTACTTTCGTATTTATAATATTAGTACGTCAATTTTCGATAGTAGTACATCACTAATTAAGAATTGCCAAAAACTGACAACACAGGTAATGTCAACTTTGTCTCTGAGATAAAAAATATAGATGGAGAAGAAATTAGTCGTAAGGAAGCAGGAATTAGCAAGAGTATAGTTTTTTCTATTAATTACGAATATGGAAAACACCTTCATTACGTTGTAATGTATTACGACATGTTGACGTCGTGTAATGATGATTACCCCGGATGCACGCTGCTTGAACGTTGTATATGGTAATCACTACAAATTACACTATACAAACAGATTCACTTACCTTAAACTGTAGTTTCAACGTCTACCTCATCATCACGACCCTTCAATGGCCCACTGCTGCAGGCCATAGTCCACCTCTCTGGCCCAGTGCGGGTTGGCAGACTTCACACACCTTCGAGAACTTTAGGGAACTCTCAGGAGTGCAGGTTTCCTCACGATGTTTTCCTTCACCGTTAAAGCAAGTGATATTTAATTGCTTAAAACACACATAACTCAGAGTCAGAGGTGTGTCCTGTGTGGGGGATCGAACCTCAGACCTCCCGAGTAAGACTTGAAGTCTCAACCACTGGGCCATCACTGCAACATCTACCTATTCTTCTCCAAAACTCTCCTAAACCATTACTCTATATAAATGAGGGTAAATACTGTTAGGTGCTAAAATGGCATTGTACCCAATACCTGTAGGCTGCATTTCAAACGGAGATGTGCGAGGATGTGTAGCGAGGGATGTGTTTGTTAAGAACCAATAGAATCGTTTCATTTGACACACAGAAGGTAAGCAGTAGGCAGACATTAGTATTTTTTCTATTACGCCAAAATAGTGTTCAATCTCAATCCATGATGGTTATACTTAATCGTGGCTATCCATATTCAGTCTATGAAATCACAATATGAACTACTCACCAATATGATAATAAAAAATAGTGGTATTTACTATTTCTTTGTACGTCTGTCTGTATAACTGTGTGTTTATAATTTAGTATGACATCATAGAGAAGATAAAAGCAAAAGAAATCTAATTCCCCCATTGTGTTTTGGAATTTTTTGTGTAGTACTTTTACATTTAAAAGGAATCAAAGGGTTGCCTTGCTAATATCTTCAAAAATTTAAACAACCAGACTCGTACAGACAAATTCTGGGTTGTGCCAACCCAGAATTTGCCTTTTATACCCTAAACTCCCACAACCGTTTCCGCAAAGTAACGCCTGAGTCAATTCAATACTTTTTAACATTATTAAAGTTAATATTAAAAGTTTCGCAATTACTTCTCAAATGTCAACAGCGTAACAGGAAGAGATAGACTTACTCTCTCTTTCTTTAATAGTTTTATAATGATGAAGGCTATTTAAAGTTTAATAATATTCTGATATAATTTACCCGTGAGCGGACGGATTAGAATACAATTCCCCTCTGCCGCTGGGAGAGCATCTCGTAAGAGCCGAGTCACCCAGCACCCCCTTGGTGGTAGGGGATCTGTTCCCCGACTGGCTTGTGACCACCAGCTTGCGAATCCGTCCGCCAAGTGTCATAGACGCGTTGTCGCATGTGGGCCAGACTTACCCATCCCCCTCCCATCCCGTTAATGTGCGGTTCTAAAGAACTCTGAGTTTTCGTTCAGGGTCCACTAAAAGCAGCATTCTTCTCTTCATTCCCCCTCCTCACTCTATCTTCAAGGTGGCAACGCTTTATATTGTCGATGTCCATGGGCGACGGTGGTCACTTACCATCATGTGGACCGTCTGCTCGTTTGCACCTTATCTACCATAAAAAAAAATAGAACAACTGTTTTCACGTACTTTAGTCCTTTAGATAGATTAGACTAGTTATGATTGCTTTTAATAATCAGTACTTTAGGCTACGGTACATTGTGTTCATCGTCATCAATTCAAGTTTTTAATCCATGCTTGTATATTCATTCATCATATCATTCATAAAAACATTAAAAACCAATGGAATCGCTTCCTTTGACTCACTCTGAATGCGGGAAGCGGTAGGTAAATAAAGCTGTTCTATCGGTTTTTGATAAAAATCTCTTTAGGCATCCTCGTAAACTTCTGATGGAAACGCAACCTTAAATGGAGACTGTTAATAAGGTAACCAGGGTGCTGCAATTAATCTAACTCAGGATTCTATTAAAAATAATAGTGTCATATTGCCGTTTAATTGTAAATTATTAAAGAATTTGTCCTTTGAACTTTCAATATCGAAAACAAATAATTAAATCTTTGAGCCCCCAAAATCCAGTCTTACCAGTAAAAAAGTAACCGACTTTTTCGAAATAAATAAATATAAAGTCCATTAGCACCATTAGATTAATTTACCGATTTTATGCACTTTTAATGTATTTAGAGGACATAAGATTAAGGCTGCGTTTCCATCAAAAATGAGTGTGGGATGTGTTTGTTAAAAACCAACAGAAACGCTACATTTGATACACTCTGAGCTAGGTAAATCTCTGGTAGAATCGCAGCCTAATTATCGCATCCTGGTAACCTGGTTCATTGTACGGTTTTGTAAAATCATTCAATAATATAGATAGTAGTGATAGTTTAGTTAGTGCAATGTAGTGTGAATGTGTAGATCGCGTAATAATTCCACATCGAGAGACACCCAGAGCCCCGCCAACAACCTGACCAAGAGGTGGAGTTCCACGGGTGACTTCAATTCACAAGGGTTGCTGCCTAATTCTAGGTAAGTGTAGTCATATTTTACAATTTTTGTAGAATTTTTATATATAATATTTTTTTCTTTTAGTTCCATTGTAACGATTTTTGAATAAAAAATTGATTTAAATCGAACACACCAAAATCAATCCATTTTTCGATTTAATCGATTTTCGTCTTGATAAATCCTTTCTTCGATTTCGAATCGACCCCTGATTGCATCTCTAGGAAGTATCGTTGCTCTAGTTTAGGGTTGCCATAAAATCCTGGATTGTGGAGACACTGCTGGTGACTCTCAAAAATATTTCCCCCTAAAATTAATCAATCACAATAATTTCTTGAAAATCCCGCCTAAAAATAGCAAACATGTACAAAAAAGTAATTAAATTGCATTTAAACAATGTGTTGTAAGTTAAAAACTTAAGTTATGGGAATGTGATGGTGATGAAGAAAACAATTAATAGATATAAATGAATAATAATTAATGTTCATTTAATAAAACCCTCCAAAAATTTTGAATTAAGTTGTTAACAGTGTGTGGAGCCTTTTTTTTGTCGTCAATTATTTTAAACAATTTCTTAATAAAGCAATTCAATTTTATTTAAAATTATTTTGAAGTTTTTTGTTACTTTTCTTTTTTTTAAGTTAAGATAATCACAGATTTTCTAACGTAACACTAGAAACATGACAAGGAAAACATCTCCATAAATTATCACCTAATTAACTTAGAATCCTAGACCACGTACAAGTAATTATAACAAATACGTGTTTTGCTTAGATATACTCGAGGATGGAAAGATTTCTATTACATCAAAGTCCACCTCATATATAATTTCATATATAATATAATTATATGCGCTATATAACAAAATTGATATAATATGACTAATTCCCAAAGATATAAACGGTCACACAACTCGACCTGCACTTCATCCCCTATTTCAACCCCCTCAAGCCTTTATTTCGCGATATAACGTAGCCTACGTCCTTTCTCAAGCTCTAGTCTATCTTTGTACTGAATTTAATCAAAATGGCTTCAATGATTTACGCATGAAAGTGAACCAGACAAACAGAGTTACTTTCGCATTTATTATTATAGTTGCGACTTTGTCCGCGTGATGCTCCGCTCCTATTGGTCATAGCGTGATGATATATAGCCTATAGCCTTCCTCGATAAATGGCCTATCTAACACTGAAAGAATTTTTCAAATCGGACCAGTAGGTCCTGAGATTAGCGCGTTCAACCCAACAAACAAAACTCTCTTCAACTTTATATATAAGCATATATTAATATTCTAAGCCGTTTTCCCGATGTTAGAGTGCAGTAGAAGCGTCCTGGGCCCATAACCTTTAATTTTACCGTTGCCAATAAAAAGTTATGGATTGCCGTTTAATATTAACCGATCTAGATCCTCTACTATAATTTTAGGAATTCATAAAATCTGTGATTATCCAATAAATATTTTATTTTTATTAATTTCTTTAGGTTTACAACTACAAAGTCGTTGCTAAACTTGTATTCTAAGCCGACGCAAAATGGACCTATATTGAAGCATGGGTAAGTCCAAACATGGTTGTAGGTGATGGTTTCTAATGGTATTGGGTCTTGGTTGATGGGAATTGCTTTATCTTTTTCTGTCTCTATACTAACTAAAACTGTTCAATTGTTGATGGACAGGGAAACCTCTTGAATTGAATTAACCTTATGCGTAATGTATACTGTGTTTGTGATTATTATTGATTGTTGTGTTGGCCACGCACTCAGTGTGCTTCACGCATAAATTAAGCTTTCTTCGCCAATATTTTACTGATATTTGTTTTTCTTTCCAGATCTAGATTTATATGTATTTTTTCTTTATTTATTTTGGGAATTTTACACAAAGTGTGTATGTCAGTCCCATCGTTCTCAAAAACAATAACCATAACATCCTTTTATGTAGGTAATATTTAAATTTAAAATTATAAAGCATTCTGGTTATCTGAATATCTGTATCTGGCTTTAGAAGATTCCAATTTCTAATAAATTGATTAAATATTTTAATTAGCTCACTACCACTAAAAAATATTGCACATCTTCTATCACACCACAAATGTCTCAATTAGGCGAACTTGTTTTTTTCATCATGAAATTTTCATCAAATTTATTCAGTGGAATGCCCAGAACGCAACCTGAGGCCCATAACGACTTGTTGACGTGTCAATTTTCCATCTTGAGGAGGCTCACTTAGTATCCTCTTAAACCAAATTACTTTACATTTTGCTCAACGAAATACTCTTTCCAAGTGTTGTAGCTTTCTTTTTTATATTTTATTAAGATTTCTGAATAATTTGGTTTAACTTCTATAATATCTACCGTTATTAATGCCTGTTTTGCTAAAGAGTCAGCCTCCTCATTTCCCTTTAATTCAATGTGTGATGGAACCCCTAGAGCAAAAAACGCTCAATTCATTCAGTATTTTATAAGCAATGTTTTAAATATTTAGTGAACGAAGCTGGTTTACTGACTCATAAACTTCAGTTGTATTTTATATCTTTTTAGTGACATTCCTTCTTCCAGAGATACGGAAAACAATTTCTTTTATTTAATCGTCAAAGAAGTGAACGTAAAGATTTAATCTAGGAAACACATATTTAAACATTTCCTAGATTTCTATCTATATAGAGAATCGTTTGAATGGAGATTTAAAACGCGGTTTACCTTAGCGAAGCGAGGATAAATTAGGAAGGATAATATTATCAGAATTTTACATTACTAATCTCGTGATTTTTTTTGTACGTTATTAATGTCCATACCTACACAGGTAATTTATAATATGCGGTTGAACGACAACAACACTTAGTAACCGCAACAATTTATGCGATAATAAAAATAGCAGTCCACCCACATGGCGCATTATGCCATTTGTTATCTGTACAGATATACATAGTGTAGATATACACACAGTGTTTCCCACTTCAAAAAATGAATGAGTATACGTATCTAGTGTTACTTTTAAATGACACAGTTTAAAATTATTTTATTAAGTTTTTTTTTTTGTTTTTATATCCCAAGTAATAGAAGAACAATAACTATGTATTTATTTTTAATTTCTGTATAGTAAAATTTTTTTTTTTTTTTTTAATGATTTGAAAACCATCCAGAAAGTATAAATAAATATTATTCAGTGTTCCCATAAAATCCTGGTTATTTTTTATCTTCTTGCTATCTTCGTAATCTGTGTTGACTGAATGTCAGTGTGTTTTGCGCATGAATTACTGACAGAAAGAATAAATTTTACATGAAATGTTAATTGGGATTTTATGTCTCATTTAATGAAGGTTGAAGAAATGTTATGAGAGGTAAATAAAATCCATAAAACCAATTTGAAGGATGATAAAAATAGCAGTACCCACCCACGGAGCATCAGTTCGTTCATTGTTACTGATAGGTGCTTAACCTGTCAGTGTGTATGATTTACAGCTACCTTTTATGAATAACTCAGCTGGATTTACATATTCTGCATATAATATAGTAGTAGATTATTCCCCCCATAAATATAGCTTCGAGTACTATTAGCACGCTGGTATGTTTTCTCCATTCTCCTGTATGGTGTTAAAACATGGACCCTCACAGAATCGAGCTGTAAAAAGGTTGAAGTTGTATATTTAAGAAAAGAAAGCCACATAATGAGAAACCAAAAATACGAGCTACTACAACTCATCATTCAGGGCAAGATCCAAATAAAACGAAGAAGATTATCTTGGCTGATAAACTTACGCCAATGGTTTGGAAAAAGCAGAGTCCTTATTCAGAGTCGCGGCATCAAAGTTACAAGTTGCCTTAATGATCGCCGACCTTCGGAAGAAGATGGCACTTTGAGAACAAGAATAAACATAGCTTCCAAACAGAGAGATTTTCCATCCCATTACTGCAGCATTCTTCTTTTCGCTCCCCCTCCTCACTCTATCTTCGAGGTGGTAACGCATCGACAAACAAGAGATGGTCTCTAGTTTAGCTGATGTCCATGGGCGGCGGTGGCCACTTTCCATCAGGTGGACCGACTGCTCGTTTGTCCCTTATCTATTATAAAAAAAAGAGAGGAGAGAATTAAAAAATAATTGTTCTCGTCAAACTACTGGTTGACTAGAAAATCGGAATAAATGTTTATCAACATTTTTATATCACTGCAAACTAATAAGTATTAATTCATTAATGTAATAATTGGCCATTATTGTATTTATTACTAGCCGACCTGCGCGACTTCGATCGCGTGTTGCGCCGCTCCTATGGGTCGTAGCGAGATGTTAAATAGCCTAAGTTACTCCTTGTTACATTAGATATCTGCCAGTGAAAGTCCCGTCAAAATCGGTCCAGCCATTTCAGAGATTAGCCGGAACAAACAGACAGACAAAAATTGTAAAAAGTGTTGTTTTGGTATATGTGGTGTGTGCGTGTATACATCCATATGCACTTAGTAAACAGCAGTTATTTTAATATTACAAACAGACACTCCAATTTTATTTATTTGTATGATCATTAATATTAATTAAATTGATAAGAAACATTTTAATAAGTACAAATACTCCATTACCATTACCATACAAATGTGACTGATTTATTTTTGTTAAAAATCATTTGAAATGGAAGTTTTGTACATACAAACATACAAACTTTCATCAATTTATATGAACACTAGCGGCCTGCCCTCGCTTCGCTCCGGGTTTTTAAAAAAAATGTTATAATTGATGTCCTTAAATTGTCACTCTGTAATTGTGTAGTTTATCATTATTTTAAAAAAGCGAGAGAGAAAGGATACGTTATAAAAAGAAAAATTATAGAAACAAAAAAAAGAAAAGCGACAGATAGTAGAAGAGGGAGGACAGAGTAAAAATAAAATTGAATAGGTAAATTACAGAGAGAAAGAGAGATAATCGAAAGAAAGAAAGTGAAAAGAGATTAATTATTCTTCAATTTACAAAATGACCACCTTATGGCACTTAAATGTCCATATCTTTTTAATTAGAGTATTTATGGCAACACCATATAGCCTATGTTACCTGGAAAGGATGTAGCTTTCCATCGGTGAAAGAATTTTCAAAATCGGTTCAGTACTTTTCGAGCCTATTCGCAACAAACATACAAACAATCAAATTTGACCAATTCCCAAAGACATAAACGA
Source organism: Limenitis camilla (assembly GCA_905147385.1). Taxonomy (NCBI): domain Eukaryota; kingdom Metazoa; phylum Arthropoda; class Insecta; order Lepidoptera; family Nymphalidae; genus Limenitis; species Limenitis camilla. The sequence goes on from LR990238.1 coordinate 14,273,775, forward strand.
TCACAGGTCAACCTGCACTTCTTACCCTATTTCATCCCTTGAAACATTTATTTCGAAATAAAATGTAATCTATGCCCTTTTACAAGCTCTAGTCTATCTCTGTACCAAATTTCATCAAAATCAGTTGAGCGATTTAAGCGTGACAGCGTGACAGCGTAACAGACAGACTGACAGATTTAGTCGTGATGGTGTATTGGTAATCTGATAAATGAATGAATCAGTTTTTGGAGCATTTTGAAATCAATTATTAGGATGACCATATATAACACGGGGAAAAAATGATGAGAAGGGGGGGGGGGGGGGGATTTTGAATGGACTGGAATTGGGTAAACGCAACGTAGATACTGCTACTGAATTGATATGTAACTGAACATTCTGGTCTCTTACATTTACGACAGGAACCTAAGCGGTGCCTTGGACTTGTGCTTAAGGACTGCCCTTCAATTGAAATACTCGCCTCCACTGCCCAAGCCTAACTTAAGCGTCGACATATAAACATATATAAGCAAAATCATTCTCCATAACGATAGCAAATTAAATCCAACAAAAAACCCATTGTGTGTTTAATTTAGCAATTGGTGCAATCGGTCTAGCGTGACTGGTCTATGGTCTATGACCAGTGTCCACGCTTTACGGTAATTGCTTTGAATAGAATATTAGTTGCGCCTCAATTCTTTGTTTACTCTAAATATCTTTCTAACTTGAATGAGAAGAAAAATAAGTGTGACGTCATAGCATGTAATGTTATTCAACACTACTACTACTAGTCGACTATAACTTTGTTATCGTGTAGCTCCGCTCCTATTGGTCGTATCGTGATGATATATAGCCTATAGCCTTCCTCGATAAATGGCCTATCTAATACTGAAAGAATTTATCAAATCGGACCAGTAGTTCCTGAGATTAGCGCGTTCAAACAAACAAACTCTTCAATAAAACCAATTCATATCGCTTCAGTAAGGTTTCAATTACCTAATTATTAATAATTTTATCAATTTCAGTTAGCATTATCGATAATTGACTGCCAATTGTATTTAAGTAGATACTAATAGGCTTGTCAGTCCAATTGAAGTCGATTAAAAAAAAAATTATCATGTGAACTTTACTGAACAAAATTACTCTAGCTGATTAGATAGATTAGGCGTGTCACTGTCTAGCACTGACCTCGACCACTCCCACCACTGAATAATGTCTAAAACAATAATTTACCTTTAATAAACGTCATACTGAAGACTTGTTGCGAATGAGAATGAATCATACTCAGAGATAGTATAGCAAGTGCTTTGTGTATTGTTTGTAATTATTGTATCATTATACATTGCTTCATATAATAAGTGAGGCTTGATTTACTTGGATTAATAGTAAGTTAGGGGGTTATTTGTATGTTTATTCGTCTGTCTAATATATTTTAAAATGTAGCATGATCTGTGATAGAAAATAAGAATAAGAACTTATTTGATTATCGATTTTTTAATGCTTTCTCAATCATTATAATATATTGAAAGTTATTGACCCCCTCCAGCCCTTTTTATTAAAAAAAATAAGAATAGGTCGACCCTCTCCCCCCTGTTTAATATTTATTACGTAAGAATCTAAAGGAAAAAATGGATATACGTTTGGTTTAATGTTTATTTTTCAGCGTAACAATTTTTAGAAATGTTTATTTGTACTTACAAAAACTTTGGTTTTAATCATCCATCTTTACTTACACAAGAGGCTCAAAACCCACTCGGAAAGTGGATCTTCCACTGGAACATTTTTTGTATTGTCAAAATTAGGGTAGTAAGTAACTTTAATATAACTATACGGAACTAAACGATCTTACTCGATCATACATTAAAATTTAAAATCATCAATGCAATCACGAGTGTTGTTTACCTAAACAAGTGACTAGTCCACAAGAGGGGAGTTCCCGGGAAACGTAGCGCGGATGGCGGGAAATTGCCATGGAAATGAAAGTCGTTTTCCCATACGCATCCAAGTGAACATCGGCACTCACGCGTTTACCCGCGCTTTTTCAAAGTATAATTTAAACTTTGCGCATTTTTGTAATCTTACGTAAGAACTATCGATACTTCTAAATCGTCTTACGTATTAAATGAATGGCCCATAGAAAAATCTGTATCAAAATTTAAATAGCAATATATAGAAAATTACGTGTTAAATTGCACCCGTGCCAAGCCGAGACGTATATAACAGTATAGGTAGAAAACAAGCAATGTATGTGAAACAATTTAATACCGTTTCACGGCCGTGTCCGCTGCTGTGTTCACTGTTCACGTTCACGCGCAGTCTGCGAATATTTTTCTCAGAAGCCGGCTGTATGAGTCGAGTCAGTGCCTTTTAAACCGGTCTAAAAAAGTTGTGGCTAGTGTCTTATTTTGGAATTAAAAAAAAACTAATGGAAGACAGGTACAGATTTAGAATTTTCCCGCTTTCAAATTAATAGTAATTAAATGATAGTTACTGTGTTACCTCCAATTTTCAAATTAATAATTTTTTTTTCTATAGTTGTTTTGTCTGTTGTCTTTAGTAGCTTGATATTAATAAACACGTTTTTATATTTATATGGCTTTGAATGTGCTTATGCACAAAACATTCTATAAAATAAATAAAGAATTAACCTACTAAAGACAAGACTGTACGGTATAATACCTTTGCCTTTTCCATTATGGAATAATTACCGAGGGGAAAAAAATCTGCCTGTGTCACGTATAATAAAAAAAACAAGGAGACTGAGCGGTAATAAGATTAAGTGGCATATATTCATTTATTAATTATAATTATTTAAATAAATTTTGTTTTTTTTTTATTTATTTTAGATTATTTTTTATATAAATCGGGAGCTTACTGCGGTTTGGGATAACACTACGATGTCGTTCACCCCGATGTAAGTTGCTTGGGATTTATACCGCATGTTTGGTTTCGCGTGATGTTGTTGTTTGTTGAGTTTTTTATCTGTTCATATTGAATCATTCTAATGTTATTTACCTGTTATTTTTTAATTGTTTCCGTTACTACTTATATGGATGGAAAATTATCCTTTATTATTATTGAATGCAGAGCATTACTTTTTAAATGTTTTAGCATTAAATGAATATATAAAATTATTATTACTACTACTAACCTACCCGCATTTGTTTCGTTGAGGTATAATCAAACCGTTCAATGCCCACAACTATGAAACACTAATGCCCTGTGTTACCAACTCTCAAAAATATTTCTCCCTAAATCCCTAAAATTACAATAATAACTTCAAAGTACTCTTAAAAAAATTAAAATAATATAACCACAAAAAATTTTACCTCTTTTTTTTCCTTAAATTCAAAGGAAAATCCCTAAGTTTGAATAAATGAACTCATCTCAACTCTGTTATACAAACCTTGTCCTAAACATAACTAACACAACAATAGAAGAATTACCCGATTTGGTGCTGTAGTTCTGAAGTTATGCGCTTACATACATAGAAGCTATACGTTAATTATTATTTATTTTTTGTGTAAATGTAAATATATTCCTCGCGTGTTAAGGAAGACCAGCACCATCACGCAATTCAATAAAGATCTAGATCTGAAGGCTTTTATACTAAAATAAAGGACTTATAACTATTAATCTTTGTTATGTTTAGTGTATTACTATATCTAACTAACCGTTTCATACTTAGCTGTAATTACTAACGAACTAACTTTTTAAACTAGTCCTAGTTTAAATTGACCTAGCTTTTTAACTATTACTTATAAAACTTATATGTTGAACTAAACATGTAATATCTATTTTAATTTTTTTTTTTAAAGAATACTAGGAGTATGGATCATGGATATAAATAATTAAAACAAGTTTAAATGGACTCGTGCTATTTATATTTTCAAAACATCATGTGATGTATCCTCAACTGGATGATGTAAAATTATTGGATGGATGATTAAAATCTAATCCGTTTCTTGTCAAAAAATAAAATTTAAAAAAGTAAACGAGTGGGTGAGAACTAGACTAGCGATCCATAAGTTTATATAGATCCTGGGGGACGAATCAAATAAAACTTGAATATAAACTTTTCTTTCTTCCAGCACACATACCTGTCAGTACAATGAAGAAGATGGCTCCATGCGTATGTTCATACGCGGCCGACCCGTCATACTCTACGCGCCGAGTGACCTTGACAACTTGGACCCTGCGAAGGTCGCGCCCCCACCCCACAACAAACTCAAGCTGGAGTGGGTTTATGGATACAGGTGAGATCATATTTCTCCATATTATGTTGACGTCATTTTTAAAATGTCCCAATTTATTTAGTAAAAATATATGTATGTATATGTTTGTTACTCTTTCACGCAAAAACTACTGAATGGATTTTGATGATACTTTACAATAATATAGCTTACACATCAGAAAAACACATAGGCTATAATTTATAATGATATAGTGTGAATTATCAGAAATACAGCAAGTGAAACCGCGGGGTGCAGCTAGTTTTACATAAATATGAATTAATTTAATGAAACCGCAGTGATAGCCTAGTGGTTGGTTCCAGAATAAGACATTGATGACTTGTCTGAGTTATGTGTGTTTTAAGAAATTAAATATCACTTGCTTTAACTCCTGAGAGTGCAGGTTTCCTCAGGACACGACTAAAACTCTCCTCATTCTGAGGTGAAGAATCTGCGCATGAGTGGGCTATTAATGAGTTGCGATGATGAAATGAAATTGAATACAGTCTATTAGAACAGAGCGGATTGCGATACAATAAAACAGAATTGAATGCAATACAGTAAAATGGATATTATAAGAACGGAATTTAACCCTATGGTATGTATAAAATAGAATTAGATGCAATAGAAAGGAATTAAAAAATGCAACTAGCAGCAATTGCCTTACAACTACTGCAAAATCTAATGCATCATGCAAAATCTAATAGATTATATTTTGTTACAATTCATTCGGTTGTGCCAATCAATGCAAAGATAAAAGTTAACAAAATAAATACGCCGCCATGAAAGAAATCATGATGATTACATGACAAGTATTCTAGTAATGATGCTGCTTGAAGTCTAAAGTATGACCCCCAGGATAATATTCTAATCAAGTCGTCACATTTGATTAATAATTTGGATGCAATATAATAGAATGGGCATGATCAGGTGGGCATGATCTTAAAATATGGCAGCGAAACTTGGGCCGTAACTCAACGCCAAACCTATACCATCGGTATTCGCAACATTGCTGACAAGCTGCACGAGAGCAGGCTACGTTGGTATGGGCACGTCAAAAGAAGACCTAATACTTGTAAACATCACAGGGTCTAGACCCAGAGGGCGACCTTCCTGCAATGTCTCCGACGAGGACACGTCCAATAGAGCGAAGTGGAGGAGAAAAATTAGAAAGGCAGACCCCACCATTAGATGTGAATAATAAATGCCACAGAGAGAGAGAGAATATAATGGAATAGATATAAATGCACTAGAATAGAATAGAATTGAATGCAAAAATGTTGTTATAATAGTACATGCCCGAGTTTCTTATCAATATTATCGTTATCAATATCTAAGTTAACAAAGCACCATTATACACATAATGATATTATTATTATTCTATCGATTTGTCTAGATATCAGGTTAGCCTGAAACCACCAAGGTCATGGTGACCTACACCTCATAGCGTGACATCGGACATGTAATTTGTCTGCCATGAAATATAATGGAAAACGTTTTTTTATTATTGTTCTATTTTAGTATAATTAGTTTGTAGCGTGCAAACATAGTACAAATGATTAAATAGTAAATAATTCAATATTACTACCCAAATTGACTATGTCAACCTTCTGGACTGTCGACTTTTTGGAATCGATGGGTTGCGTTGTCCATGTTGCAGAGGATCCGCATGAGCAACAAAATTATTGGGGATCTTTAAAATGTACAGGTTCACGATATTAATAAAATATGCGAAAGCAGGGAACAACATAGCAAGTGACCTACGAGTCAATGAAGTTTGAAAACAAGAAATAAAATTAAAAGGATCTATCCGTTATTTCCACTATTGAGAATGCAATTGTATTTGAAATATTTTTTTTATTACTAGAGAAGTGAATTGTAAACAAAACTACCTACTTACTAAACGGAATGTAATATATTGATTTGTGTTAAACTGAGCAGTTAAAAGCAATAATGTACAATCATTCAATTGCTTTCAGAAATTACTGACAATTACGACCCACTCGCTCCAATTACGGTGTTGTCAAAAAATTCCATATCAGTTAAACTGAAGTAACGTTTTTATCTGTCGCCTGAGTCAGTGTGACTCACGTGAGCTAGATTGTTACAATTTCTTGACGCACCCAGAGATAAATATCTATCTTAAGCTGCTATTCCACACAACACCAAAAGGGTAAAAGCGGGACCTTATTAATAAGACGCCGCTCTCCGTCTGTCTGTCACCAGGCTGTATCTGATGAACCGTGATAGCTAGACAGTTGAAATTTTCACAAATGATGTATATCCCTATAACAAAAAATACTAAAATCAGAATATAAAAAATATTTAAGGGGGGCTCCCGTACAAAAACGTGATTTTTTTTGCAAAATATTTGTACGGAACCTTGGCCGGTTTTTGAGACTTCATGCCCAAAGTAATAAAGAAACAGGTTTAAATACAATTTGACCTCATGCCCCACTTTAAGCGCAATATTTTCGAGTGGTACACACTTTTTAAGGAATACATATTGTTCCACATCTATGGAGATTTGTTGAAAGATAAAATAAATAAAAAGGGGGTGCTTTATTTTTCTTTAAACACAAACGTCTTTATTCCATTTTATTAAAGACAGAGGTGTAGATACAAAATATTTATTTGAGGTTTTAATACTTAATATCTTCATTAACTTCTTTCCCAAAAAAGTGGTTCAAATACAATCTTTTATGCCCCACTTTTTTATGGAGACTGCGTATATAATGACCGTGAATTTATTGTAAGTAATTCTGAAAAACCAATAGGTTTATAGTATAACATAGGAGACCAAAATTCTGGGTATAATCGCGTATTTCCCCACGGAAGCTTTACACAAGTATTTCAAGGCCAGGTTCTGCTTGGGTACCCAACTGTGTAACTCGGATGATGACCGGTCGCGGGTCACGATCAAAGGAAACTTGCTCTTATACTATTTATAGCTGGCTGGTACAAAATATAGTGAAAAAACTCAACTATTAAATTTTAAAATTGAAAAAATAAACCCTCTCCATGGATTTGAGGATCCATTTCCTCGAAAATAGATGGCCACAGGGACCTTAGTATATACTCGTATTCTTTATACAGTGAAACCTGGTTGAGGGGGACCAGGATAAGTGAAAAACCTCCATAACTGCAACTCGTGCTGAGGTCTCAACACTTTGGCACTGAATTACCTCTGTTAGTGGGACGAAGCAAACCTCTATATCTGAAATTCGTTCTTTCGATTTTTCATAATAGTCACCTCTACGACTGAGACAGCGAGTGAATTTTATATGCATAAACCTCTGTAACTGAGATAACATCGTTTTGTTTGTTTACTTACTTATTCTACCCGCAAAATCTACTCTTTGTAGAATAATTCAAAATTACATTTGTATGTGTACTACCTTTCTTCTTCTTCTTCTTTGTCGCTTCACTCACGTGGTGGTTATCACGTCCCAGCAATTTGGCCAGAAGACAGCGCCCGCCTCACGACGTCCCGCCAACTTTGCCTGCTGACAGTTAATCGGGCGCATTCTTGTACGGGAGCGCCCACCGCAGCCTTCACCTAATCCGGCCATCTCATAGGGGACCTTCCCCGCGCCTTCGACTCTCCCTTGAATGACAAGAGGCTCTATGGAGTCGTTCCCACGCCGACTAGCGTGCCCAAAGAATTTTAGGATCCGACAGCGCACTTGAGAAGATAGACGCGCTTTGATGCGAAGCTCCTCAAGGATAGAGGCATCTTCCTCCAACACCACATTTGAATTTCGGTTTGCCGTAGGGTCCACGTTTCGGCGGCGTAAAGGAAAATTGGAAACACCAACGCTTTTACGAGCCTAACCTCTGTGGCTTTCGTGATGTTTCTGTTCCTCCATATTTTCTTAAGCTTGTCCACTGCACTTCTGCTTATAGCCATACGTCTACCTTTATTATTACTTTTTTTATAAAAAACTCATTTATAACTTGTGGATCCACTGTTGTCCGAAGTAAATAAAAAACAATGTTTACATAACACGTTATTCTGACCTGTATTTATTTATACCTGAATATCTGAGACACTGGGTAAGTGGAATACCTCTAGAAGTGAAACCAATTTGCAGGTCCCTTGATTACACTTAACCAGGTTTCACTGTATTAAGTATGTATCTTTTTAAGGAATAACTTGAAGAAATGCTTTCTGTTGAAATATGTTGTCCCTAGGAGGTGTTTTTTTCTACATGATTGTACATACAAATTTTCGCCCTTTTTTCACCCCTTTCAAATTGTATTAACGCGATAAAAATAGTCTATATCTATCTCTATTCCGTTGTTTAATAGTAATGGTCGAAAAAGCTATCGATTGTTATAGTCGTCCTTCTCAAATCCAAAAACCTTCGATGATGCTATCAAGTCCTTTTTTACAATTTGTTTTTTGTTCCAGAGGGAAAGACTGTCGCAGCAACCTGTACCTGCTTCCTACAGGAGAAATAGTATACTTTGTAGCAGCAGTGGTTGTCCTGTTCAATGTGGAGGAGCAATGTCAGAGGCATTACACGGGACACACTGATGACGTCAAGTGTATAGCCATACATCCCAACAAGCTGGTCATCGCCAGTGGACAGTGTGCGGGTCATGATCGGCTTGATGCGAGGGTGTGTACTCCAAATTTCTACTCTTCTGTTTGGACTTCAGTGATAATTGAGAGTGTGTGAACATACATAATATTTTCTCATGTTTAATCTAGATTATGTTATTATAACATATATGTTAGTATACCTTAGTAAACATGATTAATATTTTTTATGTATTCGAGTTTCCGTTTGCCGATAATAGATGGCTCCCCATGTACCTTAATAAACAACATTTTTATCTAAGTATGTCATCATTTTCAAAATTGTAAATACATGCAAATATCCAGACTTTTAGTACATTCAAATTTGAACATATCGGAACTGAACCAGAACCTAAATGAATTTAAAAAAGAACATCATGACCTAAATTTTATATGCTATTTTTCCAGCCCCATGTACGAGTATGGAACTCAGTATCGTTAGCAACATTAGCAGTAATAGGCTCCGGACACATGGAGCGTGCCGTCGCCTGCATCAGCTTCTCCCGAGCTGATGGTGGAGCCCTCCTGGCCTGCGTGGACGATGGGCCGGACCATACCATATCAGTGTGGGAGTGGCAGAGGCCTGATAAGGGTCACTGTTTAGCTGAAACTAAGGTAGGTCAAAAAAAACGAGGGGTGGTGGATTTAACCCCTAAAGTCCTTTTACTTTCTTCCTTCGTCCTTTTTAAAGGAAAAAAAAATACTTCTCGTTTTATACCGCTTATTAAATTATTATAAAATTCTATTTTTGATCCTTAACCTTATGGTTGCCATCCATTTTTTTCTGTTTTTATTCCATAATGAAAAAGGCAAAGGTATTACACCGTACAGCCTTGTCTTTAGTAGGTTAATTCTTTGTCTATGCCTTCCGTTTGGTTGCCAGATGCCAGATTTCCCCAGATTTTTAATAATACACTACCATCCTTTTTATTTCTAGTGTTCAGTAGATACGGTAGTAGCATGTGAGTTCCATCCTCTTGACCGAAACCAAATAGTGAGCTGTGGCAAAGGCCACATCGCCTTCTGGACTCTCGACGCCTCGAATGTGCTGTACAAGCGTATGGGTGTCTTCGAGACCAGAGACAAACCCAAATATGTCACGTGTCTAGGATTTAATCATAATGGTAAGTTCAAAGTTAAGGCATCTTAATATCAAACTTTTAGTCATACTTGTCCATATCATAACAAAATCGCAATTATGGCAACATTAATAAATAATTTAGTCGGTCAGTCATCTTGTTTATAAAATGTGAATAAAGTAGATTCTAAGGTTTATTTTATACTAGCGGGCTGCCCTCGCTTCGCTCCGGGTATTTATAAAAATATTATAATTGATGTCCTTAAATTGTCACTCTGTAATTGTGTAGTTTATCATTATTTGAAAAAAGAGAGAGAGTAAGAAAAAATTATAAAAAGAAAAATGATAGAAACAAAAATAAAAGAAAAGCTGCAGATAATAGAAGAGGGAGGACAGAGCAAAAATAAAATTGAATAGGTAAAGGAAAGAGAGAGAAGAGAGAGATAATCGAAAGAAAGAAAATGAAAAGAGACTAATCATTCTGAAAAATTAAAGAGAGAAAAAAGAGAGAGGGTGAGAGACAATGATAGTATTATAAGAGAAAGAGAGACGGAAATACTATAGACTTCTCTCAGTGAAAGAATTTTTAAAATCGGATTAGTAACAACAAAATGGCCATATTCTATTATTTAAAAAATGTACATGGCAACACTAATTCACTTTTGTGACTCACGAATAGTGTAGTTTTCTATCTGTGAAAAAAAAAATTGGATTTGTAGTTCCTGAGAAACTCTTCAACTTACAAAATGACCATCTTAGGGCACTTAAATGACCATATCTTTTTAATTAGAGTATTTATGGCAACACCACATAGCCTATGTTACCCCGAAAGGATGTTGATTCCCATCGGTGAAAGAATTTTCGAAATCAGTTCAGTACTTTTCGAGCCTATTCGCAACAAACAAACAAACATACAAACATACAAATATACAAACATACAAACAATCAAATCTTTCCTCTTTATATAATAGTATAGATAAAATCTCTAATCATTAAAATCAATGGCATGGCATTTTTTTTTCAAATAATTAGAAGATTTCATGCCGCCATTTTGTTTTAATATATTCCTGATAATGATATAGGTTCTGTGATTCTTAGGATTCTAATTCTGAGATCTAACAATTGGATTAATCAACTTGGAAATTCATATTAATTATATTAAGGATATTTTCAATTATTCATTAGAAAATTCGGCCATTTTGTTTGAAAATTGAATCTTTAACTAATCTCAGGAACTACTGGTCTCATTTGAAAAATTCTTCCAGTATTAGATAGCCCATTTAACGAGGAAGGCTATAGGCTATATATCTACGCTACGCTAAGACCAATAGGAGCGGAGCATCACGTGAACAAAGTCGCGCGGGTCTACTAGTTTTAAGAATATACAAACTAAGATTTTTTTTTAGGTGACGTGATATCGGGGGATTCAAACGGAAACTTAATAGTATGGGGTCGCGGTACCAATACCATACAGAAGCTGGTCCGAGGGGTCCACGAAGGAGCAGTGTTCTCTATATGCAGCCTGAAAGATGGTGGGGTTGTCTCTGCTGGTGGTAAAGATGGTCGGCTAGTCTTATTTGATGGTGACCTTAATGCTACGGGGACTGAAAATGTGGTAAGTGTTATTTTATATGATACAGATGGAATTAGTATAGACATGTTTAAATGTCTATTACCAATTGCTATTGATCTGTATTTGAAAGTATTTTTTAATGTTTCTAGATCGAAGGTCACTATGGTGGAGTACGAGTGGTAGCAGAGGGTCGTGGCAGTCAATTATTCGTGGGCACCACAAGGAACTGTATCCTTCATGGAGATCTTCAGCTCGGCTTTGTTCCTGCTGTACTTGGTAACTTCATTGTCTGAGTATACTTACAGTCTAGTTAACAAGTGCTTTTTAGGTCGAAACTTTTCTAATTCTCCAAAAATAAACAATTGAGTGAAAAAAAGGGGTTTGGTTTTTTGCAAATATCCCGAAAATTATTTGAGATTGTTAAAATTTTAAAACAGATTCAAAGAGAGCAGGAAATTTCTCTACTCCTGGAACTGTAGGACCAATATTTATAAATTTTCCCAGAGGGTAGAAAATACGCCCACTTTAGACATTTAATGAATAAATATTATTTTAACTTATTAAATATGAAAATTAAGAAGCGAAAAAATTCAGGCGCTTACAGGATCGATCAATGAACAATAATCCGCGGTCCAAAATTTTTTATCGAAATATGTAAATTTAATTTATATTTTTTTTTACACGCCATTCCGAATCGAATGAATTAGAAAAAGTTTCGACCAAAAAAGCACTTGTTAACTAGACTATAAGGGCTGATCCTTCCTTCGTTGACTGCTCTATCAGGTTGAATATATTAATCATGTTGGTTTTTTATTGTATAGGTCACGTAGACGAAGTTTGGGGCCTTGCAACACATCCCAGTCTGCCACAGTTTGTCTCAGCGGGATGGGATCGTCTCCTACAGCTGTGGGATGGTCTCAGCCATTCAACGGTCTGGAGTAAAGATATAGAGGTATGAAAAATCCACAATATATAACAATTTTTGGTACATAAATTAAAATCGACTTTTGATTTGAGGCTAAGGAGTCAGCGTCAGGTACAGCCTTTGTTTTTCTAAAAAATACCCTCCTTAAAAATGAGTAAAACAGGAGTAGGAATGAATACAAGAGAAACAAGAAGGAGTTAATTTTGGACTTTTCTAAGTAATGTAAGTTTTAAGCAATTGCAAACCCGCACTGAGCCAGCGTGGTGGATTATCTCCTCATTCTGAAGAGAGACGCGGCTCAGCAGTGGGCCATTAATGGGTTGTGATGATGATTCTAACTCGTATGTTTGTAACAGGAACGCGCACAGTGCTGCGCCTGGAGTCAAGACGGGTCAGTAATAGCAGTCGGGTGCGCGTCCGGCAAGTGGCTGGTCTTCTCCCCGCACTCCAGGGATCTACTCGCAATGCAACAGGATGGGTTAGTTGGTTATAACTTATTTACATTATGATAAACTATATTGAGTCATATAAAATTATATAATCAAATGTTAATTAAATATATAGATGATTTGTTTTTAAAATCCTCCTTTTACTATTTTTTTATACAATTATATATTCGATTGTTTATTTTATTTTTTCAGTACGGAACCCATCCAAACAATAGTGTATTCACCAAACAACCAATTCGTCGCCATTGGTTCGAGAGATAACTTCATATACGTGTACCAAGTTGATGATGAAGGAGCTCGGTATTCCAGACTTGGGAAGTGCCTTGTGAGTATATTTTCAATATTTAATATATCAATTTTAAACTTACATCATGTCCTTCAAATACACCAGATTCAACATAACAGCCTCTCGAGATTTGCGCGCGAAATTGCAGACAATTGAACAGATATATATTTTTAATATACCATTCACTATCACATCATTACACTAAAAATCATTGATATTTATATACAAGTATTCATTGAACAAAAAAACAACATTTTTCAGCGTCATTTCACATGATTTCACATAATACTATCAGCAATATATTGTATATTAAATTTAAAAAAAAATAATATAATAATAATTAATACAGCTATATTCAGGATTGAACGGTTTTAGGTTCAATCACTACAGCTGACGGAATCACTTCAGCTCTCGCCTTAGATTCCGAATTTGAATTTTTCATACACAAATTTGAATTTGGAATGTATTTTGAATCCTTAATCCAAAGATTTTTAATTGAAATCGATTATTAATTTCGGCCGTAAGCATAAAGTAAGATTAAAAATGCAAGAAAATCAAGTTTGAATGATTGGTATATATAACAATCACATATAAACACATTGTGCGTGTGTGTGCGTGTGGGTGTTAAAACATTCCCATAGATAATATAGCAAATGAAATAGATTAAAAATATGATATTTTATGATTGGTGTGTCCCTATCTGTATGTTAACAAATATTCCATGTTTCACGCAATTCTAGTGCACGGAGAGAAAACGTAGACGGGTAACCATTACATACAATGCTTGTAGTGTAGATGTAGACTAGTGCATGTTACACATACACTTCATTCATATTAAATATACATTCATTAAATCACCAAAAAATGTGTTAGTAATAAAAATTATATTAATTAGATAATTAAATTGTAGATTTCATTAGCATAGATTAAAAAATTATATAAAATTCATAGATTAAAAATTGCTAGTAAAATGTGTGTTGTAAGTAGAATAATAAATTAGGCAATAGAATATATTATGCGCAAAACATACTGAGTGTATGTGTGCTAATTGTACTGATTCGGATCGTGATTTGGGCATTATAGCACAAATAACTACTATATCTATTTGTTGAATTTACTTTCACTCAGTATGCTTTACGCATTACTCTTTTTGTACTGCGTTTTTTTTAACAATAAAAAGTCAATTTTGTTTTTAATTAAAAAAAATAATTCTCGTGTACAGTTTAAAAATAGAAATAGATGTTTCTTTATTTGATTACTTTATTATTGAAATTAATAATAATTAATATATGAACAGCTTGACAAAAAAGAGTGTGACGCGGTGACGGCAGGAAATAAAAATGTATATATGTGGCAACATTAAAATACTTGTTACATTCTGTCAAATATCAATTGCCAAATCGCATATACTTCAACATGAATAAGATTGATACTTGAAGATATTATACATGAAACTGAAATAATTACTTAAATACCGTTGTACAATTTGGTATAAAGAGTATGACGCAGTGACAGCGGATTTAGAAATTTATACATGTTGTTAAATCCTTAATGCTAATATTAATTTTATATATTTATTTATTTTCTTATCCTTTAATTTAACACAAACACGCTAACACAGAACGCATCTATCTCCTCCCCCGTCCCGCTCCTTTGAACGACGTCACTCGCGGACTCGTCAGTCTATCACGAACTCTCCTCTCGCCTGTGACGCGTACGCACCTTAAAAAACGCATCCCGCTTAAAACTATCTGTAGTGCAAAGAAAGTGAAATGAAAGTGCAGTGTGACAGTGCCATGGAGACGAAATTACGCAAATTGAGAAGCCAGAACCCCCGGAGCAAATCAAGTTTAGAGTTCACGAATTCCAGCTTTTTTTCTTGAACCAGCGCCTCGTGGGTAGAGGATTCATCCCCCGTTCACCTTACAAGTGAGTCGGTTCCTTTATCCCACACAGGTGGCAATGGCAAACTGAAACTGTTGAAATATCTTATTTAAGATTGGCTGAAATGTCTCGTTGCCAAGCCGTTAAATAATTTTTTTTTTAAATGCTATATTCTGTGTCAACAGTGCGCTCATCCAAATTGTTTTCTAAAATTCTCAACAATCGTAGCATAAATTAGCTTTTTAAAACCAGTAAAACTATTCGTAGTAGTGGTAGAGCAGTGATATATCAAGTTATCTTGCGATGTCTGGCCGAGTCTGAAGCGGGAATGTTTACAAAAGAACAGACAAAAGATTTCCACAATGATGAATAATATACCCCTATCTGATTAAGGCATTTAATTAACAAATAAATAATAAAAATTAATAATCTCAAGTAACTATTAGGTACTACATCCGATTATCATAATAATGGTTTAAATTACAAGTATCAAACAGCGTCGAGACGTAATATTTGGGGTTGCCAATGATAAGATATAGGCGACCCCATTTATTCCACACTCTTTTTTGCCAAGATATAATATAACTTGTGTATATGTGTTACAAATTAAAGACTATTATTCAAAATATCTGACAAATGTTTTATATGTAAAATTAGTCTTACATATATATATATAATATTATTCCAGGGTCATTCGAGCTTCATCACACACTTGGACTGGTCCGAGGACAGTCAGTATATAAGAAGCAATTCTGGAGATTATGAGTTATTGTTCTGTAAGTACATCATTTAATTATATGTCAAGACAAAGGTTAAGAAATAGTCGGGTGTGTGTCAATGATGAATTTCCATTGTTTCAGGGAACGCAACGACGTGTCGTCAGGTGACGTCACCAACGTCAATGCGTGACGTCACATGGGCTACTTCCAACTGTCCCATATCGTTCCACACCGTGGGAGTGTGGCCGGAGGGAGCTGATGGGACTGATATTAATTCTTGTACTAGGTGAGATTTTAATTAAAATTGCTATTAATTCTTCTTTTTTAGAATCACATTTTTTTTTAAATATATATATTTTTTATATGTTATTTAAATGTTGTTTTGCAATAACAGATCGCAAGACAATCGCCTGGCAGCTACTGGGGATGACTTCGGCAAAGTCAAATTATATGCTTATCCTGTCACGCAACCAAAGGTAAATACATAGATAGTAGTTATTTATTATACACGAGCGTCTTGCCCTCGCTTCACTCCGGGTATTTAAAGCCAGTGAATTTGTCATTTGAAAAAAGAGAGTGAGAAAAATTTATGAAAAGAAAAAAAAAAGATACATAATATAAGAACGAGGAGCAAAATGAACTCAATTTTATGAGTAGATAAAGAAGAGAGAGATAAAATTAAATAAAAATTAAAGAAAGAACAAAGAGAGAGGATGAGAGACAATGATAGTATTATAAGAGAGACGGAAATACTATAGACTTCTCTCAGTGAAAGAGTTTTTAAAATCGGATTAGTAGTTCTTGAGAAACTCTTCAATTTACAAAATGACCAGGTTATGGTACTTAAATGGCCATATCTTTTTAATTACAATATTTATGGCAACACCACATAGCCTATGTTACCCGGAAAGGATGTAGCTTTCTATCGGTGAAGGAATTTTCAAAATTGGTCCAGTAGTTTTCGATCCTATTCGCAACAAACAAACAATCAAATCTTTCCTCTTTATATAATTTTTTAATTAATTATGTCCAAGTTTCTAAAGATATCCCCCACTTTTATTAGGGAGTCTTCCAAAGGTAACAGAGGATTAAATTGTGAAAAACAAGCGGTTATAATTTTACTTTAATGAATTTGAAAATTATCGTTTAGTTAGTGTTGCTAGAAAATTAATATTAATAGTGTAAATGTAGCTTTGCTATATAAATAGTAGAGTGAACAATAATGTTACCATGTGAGAAAAAAATGTTAAACTTCTTTCACCAGGTGACTGGTAATTAATGAGATAAAGATTCGATAAAAGACTTTTATTAAAAACCGCTCCAAAAATCTTGATCGTGATTGAATTGTCTAGTGATGATGTGGTTAACTAGTCAACCTGCCCGGCTTTACACGAGTGTATTTTATTACATATAACACTTAGATTTATCAAAAAATTGGTAAATAAAAATATTTAGGTGCTTACGACATCCTACCAATATTATAAACGCGAAAGTTTATAAGAATCTATGGATGTATGTTTGTTACCCTTTCACGCAAAAACTACTGAATGGATTTTGATGAAACTTTACAATAATATAGCTTACACATCAGAATAACATATAGGCTATAATTTATAATGATATAGTGTGAATTATCGGATGAAATCGCGGGACACAGCTTGTTGAACATATTTTATTAATATCCCGCAGGAACTATATATTTCCGGGATAAAAAGTAGCCTATGTGGTAATCAAGGCTATAAAGTCTTTATGTAATAAATTTCATTAAAATCCGTTAAGCCGTTTTTGTGTCATTGAGTAACAAACTTACAAACCTTCACGTTTATAATGTTAGTATTTTTTTAATAGTTGATTTTTTTTTAATTTCAGTCACTCTGCGCTACATACGGCGGCCATTCGTCCCACGTGACCTGCGTCAGGTTCCTCCCTGACTCTACGCGTCTGCTCTCCGCTGGGGGGAATGACGCTGCACTGCTGCAATGGATTGTAGATTAAACACACACACTCCTACACTATACACATTTCTACTCACGTTGTGCAAGCTCTACAATTTTTACTACACGAACTCCTACAACCTTTAATGTTAACTGGTTTCATTTATTTATCATTTGAACAACGGGTCTTCATACAAATATCGCCAAAAAGTGTCCTAAGTCAGGACACAAATAAACTTTTTTAAATACGCAATTGGATCTCCTTTTAAATTATGATATTTAGAACCAAAATTAATACAGAAAGCGTCATTTCGTCTATCTTCTAGAAAGTTCTTCGAGTAGATATTGTGTCATACTGAATCTGTTAGCTTTTATATAATTGCAAAAAGTCCAAGAGCTACTTACTGTTATTGTAAATCATACTCCAAGAGCTAATTAATTTGTTAAAAACAAAAATGTATATTTTTAACATATCTATATTACTATGTTATATGAAACTAGAAGAAAAATAAATGGACACGTATTTTTTATTTATTCAAAATATCAACCCGGTAATGGTTAAAATCAATTTTGAAATTTAATTTATTCTAAATAGACGTAAACGCCATATGACGTCACAATACGATTGACTTTAACATGATAGTTACTTTGTGGGTTGTTCTCCGTAGATGCAGTTTTGTTCTCATTTAATCTAAGGATGTACAAATATTGGGTCAGTAATCGATATTACGTGGAGGGTAAATGGTGCTTATTCCGATATAACCTTATTTGCTATTATAGTGCGGTTGTGATAGAGAGAGAAGTTCCGTCGATTACATTTTAACGTAAACAGCTGGCCGTGAGAAAATTTAACTTTTTAAAAATTTAATATCATTGTTATTTTAAAATTAAATTCGATGATTATAATGTTGATGATTGTGTTAAAATTGAATGAATAAAACAATTATTATTTCCTTCACATAGTAAAGACACAAAATAAAAGCCGTTATAATGCAACTAAATTCAATTGTACAGATAAACTATAGATTTTGAACATAAAATGCGATTATTTTATTGATTCGGATTATATTCAAATCGCAATCATATTATGACGACATAAGCATAAAAAAATTCACTTTATATTTAATAAAATATTACGATAAAAGGCAAAGGCATTACACCGTACAGCCTTTAGATATATTATTTGATTTTTTTTACATTTAATACAATTTAATAAAACATCTATAATGATAATTTTTTTTAACTTAATAATCTAATTGAAAGTAATTTAAAATTATAATTTCCAAAATAATGCGATTATTATTATTTTTATAACATGATTGCACTATGTGAATAAAACCCGAATAAATATAAGAGTCGCTTTTTAACTTCAAAATGTATAGTTTATCTGTCCAACTCAATTTAGTCGTATTATAATGCCTTTTATTCTGTATCTGTTCTAAATAAAGGAAATAATATTATTGTAATAATTGACAGATAAACTAAATATAAAATGTTACATTTATTCATTCATAATTTGATGACGTTAAGGCTGTACGATATAATACCTATGCCTTTTCCATTATAGAAACAGAGAAAAAAATTGGCAATGCTATATTGGTATTACATATTATTAAATATAAATCGATTTTTTTAAATGCTTGTATAGATCACCGTCATGATGTGAGTTATGTGAATATAACCCGAATCAATAAAAGAGTCGCATTTTATCTTCAAAATGTATAGTTTATCTGTCCAACTTAATTTAGTTGTATTATAATAGCTTTTATTTTGTGTTTGTTCTATATGAATGTAATAATATTATATTAAATAAAAAAGGTATTAATTTGGTAACATTAACGCTGTACGATATAATACCTTTGCCTTTTACAGTAAGGCATAAAAATAGAAAAAATGGTGAGAAAGTTTTATTGGCACTATTAATTGTTAAATATAAACAGAATTTTTAAATCTTTTTATTTTTTGTGACTTGTGGTATTTGTTTTATTTTTTAATCTAATATTTAATGATTAACTTTTAATATTAAACCTCACGGCCAGTTGTATAAATAATATTAATATATTTTTACACAACACTGTGAATATTAAGCTTTTTACACTATTTAACTTAGCGATCAAATGCAACTTAGATTATATTATTAAGTTTTATTGGATTATGAAAAATATTTAAAATACTCCTAAAATACATTAGTAAAAAATTTTTTTATTAGTTTTACTACTCCCCTTAATTAGTTTTTTTTAGTTTGAATAACTTTTGAATTTTCCTTTTTATTATTTTCGGTATTTTTTAAATATTTTTGAAAATCCAATTATTTTAAGTAATGTGTAATTTTGTGGCGTTCGCTTTATCGTTTTAAGTAAGTTATCGATATAGGTTAAGTTAGTTAACCTAGTCACGGATTAATTTCGCCGCACTTGTATATATAATACGTGTAACGTGGCGGTCTGTCCGTCTGAATGTGCCTCTAATAAACAATGTTTAATGTATATTGCCTTTTATTTTAAAACCTACAATTATATACGGCCGAAATATATTTTATATTTCAAATATGAATTTTCTATACACAAATTTGAATTTGGGAATCTATTTTTAGTCCATAATCCAAAGATTTAGGACAAAATCGTTGTACTTTCAGTAGGAAGACAAAGAGATTATTATAATATTCGGTTGAAATGAAACGATTCTATTGGTTCTTAACAAATTCCTCGCTCTTCTCTCAGATGAAAATGCAACCTAACTTTGATATAATACAGGTGTAACAGTGGCCAAATAAAAATTTAATAAATACAGGTTCGCTATAACTTTTTCCTATGAAATGAAAAATCGCGACCTTCACTAAACCATGGAGACTTAATTATCATCACCATCACAACCTGTTACTGGCACACTGCTGCCTCAGAGTGAGGAGGATGTTAGGATACAGCCCACCATGTTGGTCCAGGGTGGCAGACCTTACACATCGACAAATAACTTTAGGGAACTCTCGGAGAGCAGATTTCCCCACAATGTTTTCCTTCACCGTTATATCAAAGTTAAATAAATATTTATTATATAAATACGTAAATAAAGTAAATTAAAATAAATTTTGAAATCATGATGGATGAAAAAACTGGAATAGTTTTAACAATTTATTTACAACAATAATATAACATTACTACTTTTAATTAAACAATATATAATGATATATGGTAAATAAATTAAAAATATTATATTTGAAAGGTACTATGTTTTACAAAATATTGTATTAGTGATTTTACCTTTTTATTCCCTTCCCCTCACCCTTACAATTTTGCAACTCTTAAATTTCAAATTATTTAAAAAAAAGTTTTTTTTTTTAAATATAATTAGCACTATGTCTAGAAATTATTTATTATCTGTATTGCCTATATTTTGTACTTTTTGGGTAAAGCCTGCAACATAATAATCAACACTCACCCTTACCAACATTACAAGAGGTAAAAATAGTTCAGTCTGACTGTAACTAGGGGTCATTCATTTTTTACGTAAGATGATTTAGGGGAGAGGGGGTCGACCATGTGTTATTATTAATTACAAGGGGGTGGGAGGAAGTCTTGATAGGTCTTACGTAAGATTACAAAAATACGCAGTATAAATTATACTTTGAATAAGCGCGGGTAACCGGGGATGAATACGCAGTACTAATATTTTTTTGATGTACCAAAAAAATTTGTACCTTTGTAAGTACAAATAATCATTTCCAAAAATTGTTACTTTGAAAAATTTACATTAAAACAAATCAAACATGTAGTATTCATTTTTTTCCTTTAGATTCTTACGTAATAAATATTAAACAGGAGGGAGGGGATTAGGGGGGGGGGGGGGGGGGAAGGGGTCAAAAATTAGCGAAAAGTCATACATAATAAATGAATGGCCCCTATGGGAATTTCCCCACCACAGACTAGGAAAAGGAAAAGTCAAACTAAATAAATAAACATAACAATTTAATAACTATATCAATTGCTCTACACTATTAGCGGACAACTCCAGCAGTCTCCACGCAGCCTTCGGGTTCAGCTCCTGAGGGTCTCTACACAGAACCCACACATAGTTCACTCGCATCACTTTATTAGGGTCTCCTTCTATTACATTATTTTTACCGTCCCTCACACACATGATCTGCTGACTCTGGAACGTTATAACCAGAACTGGTCCCTGGTCCATCATCTTCCCCATCACGAGCTCAATATTTTCTATATCTAAGATCTTAGAGTCTAATTTGTACCCAAACTGCTTGCACTGTTTCATCGGTGTTGCCAGTATATTAAATACTCCTTCGTAACACCAATCCTTCAGTATTTCCATATCACCCCTGACCATGGCTTCGAGTATGTTCGGTATGATATCATTAGCGCAGTCCTCCAAAAATTTCTGTGCCGTGAAGTTAGGGTCAATTTTGCATATCTCCGTTACTGTTGTCGATAGTTCTGTTTTCTCGAAAAGGTTACCGAAGAGGCTGCTCACTTTGTCCGTTACAAATCTCGATGCTCTGAACACTGGGTTTTCTGATTCTTCATATTTTATTTTCCAGTCTAATACCTGGGGAAGGAATTATAATTTTATTACATGTACATGTATTTCTTTTTTTTTATGGCAGATAAGGTGCTCCCTTGATTTGTCGATGCGTTGCATTCTCGAAGATAGAGTGGGTAGGGGGAGTTAAGAAAAAAATGCGGTTTTAGCGGACCCTGAGTTAGAGCCCAGAGTCCACAGCATTAGTGAGAAGGGAGAGAAAGGAGTAAGTATGGCCCACATCCGGCTCGACTAGAACGCTGGTGGTCGCTAGCCAGTCGAGTAACAGATCCCCTACCAACAAGAAGGTGCTGGGTCACTCGGCTCTTACGAGATGCTCTCTCCCATTCTAGTTGTTATTATGAAACTAATTTTAGAAGTAACTAAAAAATGAATTTAAAAGCGCCATCTTCTAGTTTCAACTATGACTAACAGAATATAAGAAATATAGAGAGGAGTAAGAAAGTGAATAGATAGAGTTACAAATACATGAAATATTGTAAATAGTAGATAATTATAATAATTAACCTTATTAACATATTGGTTGTTGTTTTTAAAGTCTTCCCATTGCTGATAGAACTTTGAGTCTTTGTGGAGTTCCACACCCAGTGTTTCTGTGTCCGGGGTGAATGTGCGCTCGTCTTCTGCCACCTAAAATACATAATAATTAAAAAAAAAATTCATGGACCAATTAACATCTTATTTGTTTTTAGAAGAATCCTCTTCCTCATTTTCATCATTTGGAAAAACATAAAAAAAAATGGAGAAAAATAGATAACTGAGACTGTAGACAATGCTGTAGTTCTACCTGACCATAGGCACCTTCTCACATCTCATCAACTTATCATTTTATGTAGACCCCCTTTTAACTCGTGAACCAAATATCGATCGGAATCGATATTTGGCCGAAATTGATAATCACTTAAAAATCTTTTAATACATAATCCACAGATTTTGGATAAAGATAGTTAATTTCGGCCGATATTATATAATTGGACATCATTGATTAAGACAAAGAAGACAGTTAATTTTATTTATAATATAAGTAAGGATTATGGTATACCTCAACTCTTTTTCTTAAAGTAGTGGGTGATATGTAGACCCGACCCTCCAGACCGCGCGGCGCCATTTCCTTCTTCACTACCTCTGTAGCCTAGGAAATATAAAATGGAAGTTTATAAGTGTAACAGCAGAGAATCATTCATATTTATATTAAATGGTCACCACGCCAGCCACGAAGAGAATGTTGAAACCAAAGGAAAAAATAAACAGCTATTGACTAATAAAATAAAAAAAAAATATTATCTTTTGGAAAAAAGGAAAACAATTATCTATTAATTAAAAGTAATTGTTTATGCACCAGAACTCTCTATGAGGTGAAGGCCTCTTCCAGAGATTGCCATTTAATTCTATCTTGAGCCTTCCATACCCAGTTACGCCCCGCTATTTCCAAATCATCTTGAGCCAATGGTTTATTCAAAATATTCACTCACACACTGACTCGTTTATTCATTCGTACTCTACTTGCAACTATGAATTAAACTATATCTCTGATCGTTAAGGCAGTATTCGTAAGAAACATTCTCATTCCACCGTTTTGTCTCAGACACACTTTGTAAATCCAACTACCACTAATCCGACATTTGTTCGGGTTAATATATAGCCTATGACACTCACAAATAATGTGGCTTTCTATTGGTAAAAGATAGAGAGGTAGAGATTTAAAAGTAAACAAAGATTTTTTTAAGTATCAGTAAATCAGTGGTTCTGGTGATAAATTCACAAACGGTTCAAATCCCAATCGTTGGACTACTGACGTGGCCCACTCCTACACAAATAAAGAGTTAAGAATACTAGTAGTATGCAATCCATACTGCTAGTAATCTTTTTTTTAAATAATAGGCTTAACTGACATTAATGAAAAAGATTGTCATATAAATTACCTGTGAAATAGTTTTAAACGCTGAAGTTTTCCCAAGAGCCTGGCTCTTGTCTGCTAAACTTTCTGCTGCATCTTTGGCAGTCTTCGATATATCTTCTGTTATTTTACCTGTAAATATAAATATAACATTACATAATGTTTGTCACAAGTAGGGCTTGTTTACTAAAATAATCTATTAACCTAATATGTAATAATTTTTGACAAATGAAAGTTATATCCAAGCATCAAACACATTTTTTATAGAAGAAATCAAAATTAATATATTTTAAATTATAACTATACTTTGTCCAATATAACTTGATTGATGACAGCTGTCAACACAAAATACCCCTATACATTTCACTATAGCAAAATATGGTAATATTTTGCTATAGTGAAATGTATAGTGACAACTATCATATTTTATTGGCAAATAGTGACAACTAATGAATCGGCTAATTTAATCAAGTTGATAAAACAAGAAAAATTATGAAAGAAGATTGGGAACCGATTATAAATCTACAAGAATGTTCCAGCAAACATTCAGTAACTTTAGTTGGAATATCGATAATTTATATCGACCTTATCCTCAGGTCTAATGGCAAAGTGACAAGCTGTCATCGATCAAGTTACGACGGACTTATAATTTTGAGTCGAAGTTACTATAATAATTATTAAAAAAAAAGATTTTTTTTAATAATTTTTATATTCTACTTGATCCATTCAACTAAACCAAATAACATCAGATGACTAACAGCTATAGGGAAAAACCACATAAATAATATGATGAAACTTACCCGCTTTTCTTGCAATATCACTTTTGCTGGCTTCCTCCAACACATGTTCCACTTTACCCTTGATACCCTCAAGAGTCTCCTTTAGTACCTCTGATGACTTGGAAGCTTCTGACTCCACCGCATGGAACTTCTTCCTAGCTGCTTGCAAAGCTTCAGAATTTTCAAGTTTCTGTGCCTCTTCTCTAAATTTCTTAATATTATCTTTCATTTCCTTGTTTTTCGATATGTCTTCTTTTATATTCTCTATAATAGTTGAGAAGAAACCTTTCCGAGCTGAATAAAACCGACATTCTTGAACTGTACACTGAAAATAAATTTTTAATACTAATATTATCGATTTGAAAGTTGGTATATTTTTATAAGCTGTAATAATACTTTTTATTCCAGACTGTCTGAAAGATATGTCTTTAAATTCAGTCTGGGCTCAATTATGAGGTTTTCGCGGACGAAGTCGAGATGTTGTTAATAAATAAATTTGTATTTTTGACAAAAAAATATAACCTTGTCAAGTAATCTAACTAGGAAGTTGTGATAAATCTTAATAGAAGTAACATTATTAGGACTTATATAGGAGTGTAATATTCTGATATTTCAAATTATTTAAGCTACAGTTAAAAATTAAATATAAATTTAACAAATACAAGCGTAAATGATAACGAATAGTTTACCTGTTCAGGTTTGAGCGTAATAACAGAAGTTTTCAAGTTTATTGGCAAGGCACATTTCCAGCGAGCTGGGCTATATAATAGCTGTCGACAGGAGTGCTGAAATCAAAAAACTTAATAGTAATCTTCACAAACTGATCATCACACATAACCTCACTACGATTAAGTCACATTTACCATTTTCGAGATATTATATAAATTACTATTTAAATATGAACACTGAATTAAATATTTTGAACTTTAATGTTATTTTATACCCTAATTATTGGGTTTTTATTGTAATAGGTAAATTCTTATTTCATGTCAAAGATCCATTTTTGAAGTTTTATTAACTAGTGATGAGTGATGACATTACTTATTTAGTAATCTGTGCGGAAGATGCAATAATCAAAAAATCGATTTTTATTTTTCGTAACATGCCAGTGAGAAATATTAAAAACGTACGAATATTTAGTAACGATTTAGTATACGAACGGAATTTTTACTTTTGCTGTCAATACAATTTCCGTACTATTTGTATAAAATCTCTATGGTCCATTCTATATTATTATTTATTATATTACTTATTGTTTAACGTTTAAAAATATAACAATTAAGAATAGTATAAGGCTGCGATTCTACCAGAGATGAGCTAGGATGTATAGCGAAGAATTTGTTTGTTAACGACCAATAGAATCGCATCATTAGAATTACTAAGCAAGGATAGGTAAATTAAGCAATTTTTTTTGGTTCTTAACAAACACATTCTTCGCTACATATCCTCGCTCATCTCCGATGGAAACACGGCCTAAGCAGCGCTATGAATAAATGGAAATGCTATTCAGAAAACAATAGACATTTAACGAAATCGATTATCAATCGCACATGCTTAGAGTGATTGAAGAACATCCCTATTGTTCTTATAACACAGATAATTAACTAAGAACAGATATAAATTTTGTAGTAAAAAAAATTAAAAGGAATTATTTACTCCGTAATTTTAATAAGAAAATAACTAAACCTTTTTAATTATATTTTTTTTAATAAATATTATATGTTATAAAATAACTATAGGCAAAAAATTACTGTCAATAATCATAGACAATTTGATAATATTCACAACTTCCTGTAAGAGAACTATTTCATTTGCGATTCTAAATTATTAAAACTTAGTAATCATAGCCGATAAAATTTTTCGTAAGATTTGTGTACATAAATTTTAGATCTAGAAATGCTACATTATCGGTATCAGAATTCATTATCTCTTAAAGATATATTATTCGTTAAAAAAAATGTCGCTTCCGGTGTGAAGGCAGTTCCAGAAACATAAGAAAGTGTGCATTTTCATTTATTTTCTGTCGTCATTTTTAGCCATATCGTGTACAAGTTTAGTGAATTGTTTCGTTCGCAATTGTTGTGTAGGTGAGAGTGAACGCGTATCGGGATTGCGTCGCATCGTGACTGGGGAAGGTATGGCGACAATATCAGATATCTTCAGTCCATATTTACATATATAGATGCATAGTGAGTAGTGACGATCGAGTAGAGTAGGCACCACGTTTTCGCCAGCTGGTGCGTACGTTTCGGCTTGAGAAATCTAGTAAAGTAACCAATGTGTGTGTTAAGTAGTAATGAGTTGCAGTAGTTCAGTGTTCGTGGGTCGTCCAGCATTTATAGTTCGAGAGTTCTTGCTTGCCGGACTTCTTTTTTAAGAAGAAATTGGAAAAAATCCTACAGGACATTGCCATTGCTATTATGAAGATTCAGTGGTGGTGGCTTTGGAAACTGTCTAGTAGCAAAGGTGTGGCTCAATTGGAATCACAGTATAATACCTGATTTTTTGATATTATATCATGCCCTCATTGTCAAATACTGTGTAAAGTTCTCACCCACTGCTAGACTTGGATCATTATCAGAATCTTTTACCTTCCAAAGCCACAAGAGTTATTTGCTCTCCAGGGCTTTCAGATATTATTATTAGTAATGGTGGGGGTTAAACCAAGCCTACAGTTTCAAGGATTACTTGCCTTTTCCTCTATTTATCAAATATTTTGTGTGTGTAAAAGGTACACTTAAACATAAACCCACTTCTTACAAACCTCTAATGCTTTACAACATCTAGTAAGTAAAGATGTATAATAATTCTCAGAGAATCAAACTGTGAAAGGCAGTTCTAATAGTTTATAGGCTTTTTAAAATGAGAACTAAAGTTATTCTGTTGTGGTAGGTGCAGGTTGGTGTGCCCGGCTCGCGTGATTCCCTGGTGCAGCTCCAACTAAGGACAAACAATTCATCCCATCTGTGAGCTCTCGTCCAGTGGGGCGCTACCATTTTATATGACTTTAGCAAGATATACAGGTTAGTGGATATAAGTGGTTAAGTGTATTATTTACTCATGACCTAATAAAAAAATACTAAGTCATTACTCGGTAAATTTCAAAATGAAATGTTAATTATTCTCTGATTAGACAACTTATCAGCCTACATGGGCTATTAAAAAATTATCATTAAAACCAATGTTTCTATTATTGTATTATGAGATGATTTGCTAAATTTTAAAAAATCAACTTAATAAATATTTTTACATATAAACTATAAAATAGTGTTACAACAGTGCTGGTTTTCCTTTAAAAAAGTCTTCAAACGCGCCTCGTGGACCACTTGCCACGTTGTTCAATTGTGAATAGAACAGAACAGCCTACAGTAGATTGTCTGTAGACATATTTAATAATTTTATGAGGTAGTCATACTAACTTTGCACCCCCCTTTTACCCTCTTAAGGGATGATTTTCGAAAAAATATTTTACGCTTGTTTCATAACTTTCAATAAAGAACCTTCATATTGAATTTCATTCAAATAACTTCAGAAACGACAAAGTTTCGTACTAACTTTGCACCCTCGTTTAACTCCCTTATGGGGTTCATTTTCAAAAATCCTTTCTCAGTGCTACCCTACATTATAAAAGGAACCCGTGTGCAAAATTTTAAGTTTCTAACCCTTATAGTTTTGACCCTGTGTTCATTTGTCAGTCAGTCAGCTTCTCCTTTTATATACTCAAATAAATATATAAATAACATACTCATATCACTTATTATACTTGAAATACATTCCGACACTTGCTGCTGTAATACACCTTTATCTTTATTTATATATGAGATAGGATCTGATCTTTTGTCCCTTTATCAATACTATTACTCAACATATTTATGTAAAAAGCTCCAATCGTATATATCAACAGATAAAACGTACCTTATTCTTTTACAATATTCTATTGCCTAAATTGCTGTTGTTGCTGTTGTCTGTTGATATGTTTTGTCTGACAGTTCGACTTTGTATTTTGCTGATAATCGGAATTTAATAATATTTGTTGTTTATCTTCATTAAGATATGTTTACTATGTATAATATATGAAAAGAAGAAAGCAGCGGTTTCTAAACCATTGAACTTACAATAAGGCAGCTTTTATGTGGTGTACGTTTGAAATTATTATAATCAATATAGATTGCTTAGAACTTTTTTACACCCAGTGTCATCAATAATTTTTTCTCGACTTCATGTAATTAATTCTCTCGAATTCATGTCTAAAGCAGATGTTCTCATACTCTTGTCTCGTAGACCACTTGACTTGTGTGGAAACTACTGAGGGGTCAATATAAACTTGGGTAGCTGTTAAGATTTTACGTAATGTCTTGGATTAGTACAAGCGTGATATTATGTGCTAGGAATCGCGATTAGAGTCGACATTCTTCAGCTCGTGGTGGGTGAAAGTCACGCCTCGCGACAACACTTGTCGAATAAATCAAGTGCCGAACATTCCGCTACTTTGTTTATATTTCTTTCAATCACATCTTCTCTGTCGTTATTCTCGTTTTGCAATGATCAGTTTCTCTTTTATATTTCTGAAACTGCGTCTTTGGGATGCTGATTACAATAAAAATTCTATTATAAATATCCAGCACGTTTATATTTTTCGGTACTCATAATTTTTAAGGCAGACATTATGAAAAATTTAGTATAGTTGATTTAGGGACGAGAAAAATCGTAGAAGTGCTAACTATGAGAGCATTATAAAGAAAATCCGATCGCCAAGTGTCTGACGCGTTTCAGTAGAGCCGTTTGTAGGCCAGATCTACTTCCTCCCTCTCCCTCTGCAGTTACAGTGTCTGCTCAGAGTCCGTTGAAACCGCAGCATTCTTCTCTTCGCTCCCCCTCCTCACTCTATCTTCGAGGCGGCAATGCATCAGTAAAAACTAGAGAGTAGTTTTGCTAATGTCCATGGCCGATGGTGGCCAAAAATGCAAACTAATTTACTATGACTTCCGTAGACGTTATAAGACCTTTCAACTAAATAACTCAGACCTTAAGGGATATATAAAAACACTTTACCAATAGGTAATGAAACACGAATATTGTGAGGTTAGGTTAGACATATACAGAATGATACAAATACTATTGTCTTGTTATTTGATAGCACCCCTTATATCGTGTGTTGTTTCCTGTATCTCGACCTATTTTTTACAGTCCTTGTTCAACCAGACACGCTACGTTTAACGTATTGTCTTAAAAATGCTGATGTTAGACACAGCCAAGCCTATGTTTACGTCCGAAGTTTCTAAACCTTTTGTTTTGAATACCAGTCGCCATGTTTTTCACTCTTAAGCAAACCAAAGTCAGTCAAAGGTTTTGTAGTCTATTCTATTCACACGGATTGACTGCTAGAATACTCGCGATGTAATAATTATGACTTGTGTCATGACGACGTATTTACTTTGCAATCCCTATTCCTTCGATTGATGTTCATCAGTTGTCGAACATGAAAAAGTAAAGATTGCTACTCATATCAGGTTGCTACTCAAATTAGTGTTGCTAACATGTAAGGTCAAAATTATAGTACCTAAAAAATGTCCAATATCAGAAATCTACATTTATCTCGGTGTGAGACTTGATTTCTATATTTTTTTCCGCTCATATAGACCCCTAAAAGGCGTCTTTTTGCCCTGAATATTATTATGTATGAAGAGCTAAGAAGTGAGATGTTGCCTAATTTGACTGTATCTATATTAATAATAATAAATATAGATACTTTATTGTACACCAAATATTACAAAAGTGAGCCAAAAAATTGTACCACAAAAGAAATATATGTGCAATAGGCGGCCTTATCGCTCAGAGCGATCTCTTCCAGGCAACCTTGCGGTGGAGGAGTCATTTATTAAAAAAACGGTAGGCGCTCTCATTAAAAGTAATAAGCAAATCAAACACTTCAACTTTAATATACCTTCATAAACAGGTATATATATTTATACATACACTACATACATAAACATAATATGCCTACATATATACATGTCGGGGATTTTAAATGATGTGAAAGGAAATGGAAGGGGGAAGGTGGGGAATATTGGGGAACACTAAAAGGGGATGATGGTATTGAATGGAATATTGAGTAAACGCAACGTAGATACTTCTACTGAACCGATAAATGATCAAATATGATCTCTAACAATTACGAGAGAAACCTAAGCAGTGCCTTGGACTTGTGACCAAGGTGTAGGCTTAAGGAGCTCCTTTAAGTGATCACGACACTCGCCTCCACTGCTAGGCTCTCTGTTTAAACCCAAGGTTAAACACACATAAACCTAATCTAACACAAGACGAGGCAATTACATTGTGAGGTACTCACGTGACCTTGATCGGACAGCACTCCTAGCACTAACACAACACTCACTATTTAGACACTACTTCACTTCTTGAGAGACCGCGCACGACTAAGACTTCAGTCAGACTGTCGATGGCATATAAAGGGTCGAGGGTTGAGACTGTCAAAACAACGAAAGTGACCACTACCCTACTCCAACGCCATAGATACCGATGACTATTCGATTATTCGATAATCTTTTACTATTCTCCGACATACATACATACACACACATTAATATAATTGTACATTAAAAAAAGGTTTCTTTATTATAAATCAGGGATTTCTTTCTTTTGTAATGGGTATCCCATTTGAGGGAAGGAAAGGAAATAATAAGTATGTTTGATGTTAACACCCACGTACTTCAGTTGATGTTAAACTCATCTCAATAGACTTACGCCTCTCCAATTCCCCGCCTGGATCGATATCCATTTGTGCCAGGCAAATATTATATTGGATTACTTGTTATGGAGCTTGTGAACATTCTATATTTAGACAATTTTGGGGTAACTCCTACACTGGAATCAATAACTTGTACGGTGAACGCTAATTCAAAGAAAAGTTATTTTTTAATATATATTTGAATTTGAATAACTCGGAGAAAAATAAGGGAAGTGTGATATATTGAAAAACTACATGGGGGGGTGATATTGAACGGACTATTGGGTAAACGCAACGTAGATACTGCTACTGAACATTATGATCTCTTACAATTACACAGGAACCTAAGCAGTGCCTTGGACTTGTGACTAAGATTAAGGTTTGCAAGGCCTTTTAACAGAATTCACTGTTTAAACCTAAAGTTAAGTTAGCTTAAGCATAACTTACGCGCTGACTGATATTGGTAATCATCTACTTTTTTTTTGTACAATAAAGTTGTACAACGACTACAACAGGATGTAACAGTATGTTAAAGAACCGATTGCCGACATGTTACGGTTATGCGGGTTCAGACTCTGTCAGAAACTACTTGAGTACGGATATCATTGATTCTTCGAAACAGAATGCCTTATAGACACTAAACTATTCTCTTTCGTTGAAGGTACTAACAATCCCAACATTTCTTTGACCAATTTCACCAGTTTCT
Source organism: Limenitis camilla (assembly GCA_905147385.1). Classification (NCBI taxonomy): domain Eukaryota; kingdom Metazoa; phylum Arthropoda; class Insecta; order Lepidoptera; family Nymphalidae; genus Limenitis; species Limenitis camilla. The sequence goes on from LR990238.1 coordinate 14,306,094, forward strand.
GTTAAAGTTATCGTAATTATCTGGTACCGTAACGCAGTTCATACAGACATATCAATAAGTGATGAAATCTGCCCTAAAGATTTATCTTTCTTGTAAGAACTTAACATCAAAACACGTTTCTTGACAATGTACGTGCAAAGGGTGTTAAAATACTTCGGCCACTCGGAAAAACTCTGACAACTTAGAGAAACTCATAGTTGTGGGTAGAGTGGAGGGCAGACGACCCAGCGTTAGTCCGACCAAGTGTCATCAACCGAATTGGTCGTGAAAATCACGATGCTCAGTCATGAGCTATCGACTAAAGGAGGAAAAAGGAAAAGAAGAGAACTATTTTGCATTTGCCTAAATTGTAACGTTGGCATAATTTTCTGTTTAATTTAGTACATTAAATGTAATCGCTTATTACAGTAATAACCAGACATGTAAATAAAACTAAGCGTTGACTTAGTTTTTGTATGCAGGTCGCAAAATTCGAATTAACTATAGTTTAATAGGTTTCTAGAGTTTCTACTCTGTAAATCGTTTTCTCCCAACTCTGTCTACCTTTAAAGGTTTGCTGGATAAACATTTTGCAATATTAAAGATGTACAAATTTTAAGTTGTGTAAATGTTCGCTTTAAAGTTCAATTATCAAACCACATTACAAAGTAGTGGTGCAAGATAATTATTTTTAGATTTATTCATTTCTCGCCGTTTTATCAGCTTTTCGGTTAATGGAGGCGTACGTCACTCCGATAGCCGGATAAATTACACAAGTCGTTAAAACGTTGATATTTTTAAGAAAAAATGTGTAGAAATACGAAAAAAGAATTTTTTATCGTAGCTGCGATTTGAGTGGATTTTTGCATACAAGGCTACAGATAAACCCAGTTTTCGAGGGATACCGCTTGATGTATTAATACAGAGAAGTTAACTAAATAAAAAATAGTTGCACAATAACTTCTTCTTATTTCTTTCGAATATTCTTTACTGCAACTGGAAAAGATCGAAATAACCGGAAAAAAGATTTTAAGGTCCATGATATGCAAACAATGGCATTTTGATGCGGGCGAATGTTCAGTATGGTGCCAGTTCTTCTCATAGGAAAACTGCTTTCCGGACTGGTGGTAACTTCAGACAAACTGACTGACTGACTGACCAGTTTTGTTGTGTTAAATATACTTAGTAAAAAGTGTTAATTGAAATAAACTATTTTATGTTTGAATAATTTTATGATAATAAATGGAAAAGTTGCAAATAATATTTAAAAATGTGAAAAACATGGCAACGTGATCTATGACTTGAAAAATTTTGATGTTCTTGCGAGTTACTAAATAATTCGACGTATTTTTCATCTGAATAAGCGTAATCATCGTACTTCAGGTAAAGAAATGTATAAAGCCTATGTTAAATATTCAATCGTTCTCTAAGTTTTCGTGAAATTAGTAGACAAAGTAGTGACAGCAGATATTACGTCCTCCGTGTTATGTCACGCTCACGAGGCCGCCCGCGCCGCCGAGGGTCGACGCCCTCCGCGCTCCTCACACCTTTCACGCTGTACCTCTCTGCTGATTGATCGTCGCCAGGACCTGATAATGGAACCTGGACTCCTTATTAACGGCGCTATCTTATGACGCTAACAGGTGTCTGCAAAATATTGATATAAAAGAGAACGCTTCGTAACGCCGTTATCAACTGTCTTACTTATTCCTATATCGAAAAAAAACTAAACCAAAACCGTGTATCTAACACGACGTATTTGTTGGATTTAATAGTTAAATCTTTTAAAATTCCAATCCCTCTGACGTCCGCATTTCACAGATTTTAACACTGCTTTACACAACGTATTGGAATTGGTGTATTTACAAACTTTCGATTCGCGTCTCGAATATCGTAACTCTTCCTGCGATAGTCACGAATTGTTCACACGGTTTGGAATCGTGGCATGACGTATCTATTTGTAGGTAGACATGTTGAAATGTGTAACGAGTATGAAGAAATAATGAGTGACGAATGGTCCACTTGTACACAGGACATTCGACCCTTTTGGATCCCAGGTCAGACCGGAATCGTCCCACGTGCAAATTATCATTATCTATTTACTACGGGGACTTGCTACTCGCCTTTGCTTTTATATTGATGAGGCTCGGGATTAAGACTTGGAGTAAACTATTGTCTCTTATCAAAGACGCAGCCATGCTGTTTTTTGATATGAGGGGAAGAAGCAAATTTTTTTGTGACGACCATAAAAAAATGTCTCATCCAGGAAGAAAATAACAAAGACATATCCAATATATCAACCAATAATTTAATTTGGGTGATTGATGATTTCTCCCGCGACAGTGACAACACAAGGAAAATATAGCTATTTTACAAATTCTACAGGTTAAAGGTCTAAAGAGCCTTTGCTTATCCCTATTGCGAATAAGATCATTATTAACATACAATGCTCAATTAAAAATACTATAAAAAATGTTATTACATGCAAATAGACTACAAATATTGTCTTCAATTTAAAAAAAATATAAATGAGATATAATGAAACAATAAAGAATAGCGTGAAAACTTTGTGACATTTGACTTAGTTGGTAGTTACTTAGTTTGCTTGTTATAAGTTACAAACTCTCAACTCTACTTGATGTTTAGAAAACTTATTGATGCTAATTTTTGTAATTCTTATTATTATTTTATCTGTAAGTTTCGTATAAAACATGGTACTTTTAACTTCTTGCGATCTTTATAATATGACCATTAAAATCGCCCTGATTACCAGCAATGCTGTAAGTTGACGGAAGTCCATATATTAATTATATTAGTTATAAATGGTAACAAATTGCTAATAGACTTATCTTTGTAAATTGTAAATGACTAGATAGATAAATGTGTTGTTCAATCGATAAAATTGTTTATTTATCACGCGGGCTGTTTTATACTTATACAGTTCCCCTCTGTCGCTGGGAGAGTTTCTCATAAGAGACGAGTAACTCCCCTTGGTGGTAGAGGATCTATTGTCCGACGGGCTTGCCACCACCACCACCAGCATGCGAATCCAACTGGCATGTGGGCCCTCTCTCGTCACATTAATGCTGCGGGCGGTTCCAGTAAACACCAGGTTTTTGCTCAAGAGTTCACTGAAACCGAAGCATTCTTCTCTTTACTCCCCCTCTATCTTCGAGGCGGCAATGCAATCGCCTAAACAAGAGATACTCCTAGTTTTGCCGAAGTCCATGGCGAAGGTGGCCACTTGCCATCAGGTGGACCGTCTGCTCGATTGTCCCTTATCTGTCAGTAAAAAAAAATACATTTGGATTTTACTCTTTCATTTGTCAAGAAAGTTATGCTTTTGGATTCGTTACTGAATGCTGTGAATTCAGGACTAATACCATAAATGTTCCATAAGGGATATTTTTAATGTACATAAATCTTCCTAGAAAGATTTATATCGTAATAGTCCAAACCGCATGCAGATTTATTGGTTCTCGAAATTAGTGTATTATACACAAAGATTGTGGCGTCAGTCTTGCTCTATACTAGAGAATCTAGAACCATAATATTTTGTTCGTTTTTTTTTCTCAAATACATCTGGCGTAGTGTTGCTAGTACTAACACTATTTTCTTTTTTGGAGATCAATGTGTTTGATATCTGTACTAGAATTTGTATGTAGTCAACGCAATAAATTTTCGTTAGTATGTTAGTTATATTAGCAGCCCTTCCCGCTATGCTCCGGTGACCTTCCTATGGATCATAGTAGTATGTGTTATGACTTTTGATGTAAATAGCAAATGTCTTTGTGTGTAAAGTTTTAGGTTTGCAAGTTCATTGGCCTGTAGAGGCAGAGGAGTGTCAGCACGTGGCGTACGGCGCATCTCAATGCTCTTATCGACCGATCTAGATGCGTTGATGCCTCCACACTCCACACCACACTACACACTCTCTGGGAAATATATGTATTATATGAGTCACTTTGTGTTAAAGATTATCAGTCGTCTGCTAACTTGGTTACGTCATTATTTATTACCGCTGTATAATTCCATAAAATTTTTATAAACCCCTTTAAATTTTTGTTTAAAACTTTGTGGTCATTTTGTAGATGGACAAAGTAAAAAGCTTGTCATACGATATTGTATTATGTGTATTATTTAATTACCTCAAGACATTTTATTGATTTAAATGTTTATTTACTAGGCTAGGCTGACTAGATTATAAATAGCAATAAATTTTTCTTTTAAATCAGTTTTAAATAAAACAAATCCTATATTTTAAATCTACAGCAATACAAAGATGGAACCCAATTCCAAATTCGTGCGTAGTTTTTGTGACAACAACCAAATAAAATTTTTAGAAATAATTGTTTTGGCTTCTATTGGTGCTATAAAGACCTCTCATATTATGTTTTAATAAACATCTTCCATATGCAGACATCCGATAAGTATTTTTTATTATACATATGGATTATAGCTACATAAGTTTTATAAGAGCAGTAATTTTTTTGATGCCGGCAAGGTCTGGAAGGTTCGAGCTAGAATCGATAGCACAGCGCATGCGTCTCTGTTCACCCCTTACCACCCCCGCCCACCCCCTACCACGCGACTTCCTATGAAGCCTTTTATGCCGACGGCAATGCGGAATGCTGTTAGTGCAATCATAAAATACAGAATACTACTCTACTATTCACAATACATTTTTAACTACTATTAAAAAAATATTATTAAGAAATATGTAAGAGGCGTAATGGGGTTTATATATTATGGAAGTTCTGAAAACTATGTATAATATTATGCTATGGGCGTGTCCATCGAGGTTTTAATTGGTATTTACAAAACATGGACATATTTATTTTCATTATTAATTTAGAACAAATTTTCATATAAAAACCTCTACAATAACTGCACTCATCCGACTGGCGATCTGTTGTAGTTTATAAGTTTTAGTTATTAAAGATGGAATCTTTATTAAATGCTATAATACTGATTGTTTAATAAAAACGCTTGGCTGTATCTCACCTGATGGAAAGTGAAGATGCAGCCTAAGATGTAGCGCGCTTCTCTAGAAGATGCCTATTCACCTTTCTTTCAAAGATACCCAAATGGTACGTATTCGGAAAAACTGACGCTGGTAAGGCGTTCCACTCCTGAGTTGTTCGCTTTAGAAAATAGGAACCAAATCTCTTCGTACGAACAGGCGGTATGTCAACTACAAAGGGGTGGAAACCCTCACGGCGTCTGGTGGTTCGATGGTAAGATGGGGGATTGCCGGCACAAGTGAAAACTTGAACATTAATAATTTTGAAATGTTTAGGGAATGCTTTGTTTATCAGTATAAAGATACTATTATTAATGGTTAAATCGTACACAAATTTAAATTCAGCTTTGTATGAAACGTGCTAACAATTACGCGTCCTGACGGCGAGTTTACTCAGTCTTACGAATTTTCGATCAGGTTACGTGTACTGAGTCTTAACGCGAGTCCAACATTTTTTCCTCATCCCAATAGTGCACAACGTCGCTAAAGAAATTTTCTCTTCAAAATACATGTAGGAACGTAATGTATAATTATTAAAAATGTGAAATGAAACGTAATTATGGAAGGTGTGTGATTGGCTGATATATGAATGTGGATTGAAGTCGGAGGAGAATGGTGACTTCGTATAGAAAGGAGTGTGTGCTAAGGTGTTTTATAATATTAAAAATATATGAATTATCCATAATTTGCTTATTACACACATCAAGCGATTTTATAAACCAACAAATTTATAGATTTTACGAAACGTTAAAACTTTTTACTCTTTAGAACAAATAACCAATATAACAGAATTATTATTAGATAATAGCAACTATATAGACAGATAGGTGTATAATTTTTATTATACAAATATTCCAAAGAACGATTATTGGATTGAGACATATTTAGATGCTGATTTCTGATTCGTAGTTTTTTTCTTTATTAAAGAGTAGATGAATATAGAAGTGTATCTAAAAGTTTTTAAATACTTATCTTTATTTATTCAATTTGTACATTATTATGTATAATCCAGTTTTTGCTGCTCGTTGAGCAGTAAGTAGATAAATCACGATATCCGACATGTTAGCGCCTTAGCTATTGGTGTTTTCACTTTATCTGCCGGCATTGCCCCCGTTATCAGTCGAGATTATAAGCTTAAGTTCTCTGTTTATGTGTGTAATAATTGCAAAGTTTATTTTCTGGATAACAGGATATAATATATTGATTCAGTCTTAATTCAACCCCATACTGTGATTTGCATTTCAAAGTTATGTCTAAGTTACCTGACTTATTTTTTTTAATAAAATTTTCTTGAAGTTAGGCAATTTTTGTTCTTCCATTTTGCTAGATTTAGGAATTGCTTGTCGACCACATTTTGGAGCTGTCTACCTAACTTGGATTATTTTATATTATGTACTAGTCGACCTGCGATACTTCGTGCCCGTGATGCTCCGCTCCTATTGGTCTTAGCGTGCTGATATATAGCCTATAGCCTTCCTCGATAAATGGCCTATCTGACACTGAAAAAATTTTTTAAATCGGACCAGTAGTTCCTGAGATAAGCGCGTTCAAACAAACAAACTCTTCAGGTTTATATATTAAGTATAAGATTAATTAAAGGAGTTATAGTCTTAGATACGCAGACTGGCAGTATGACGGCTTGTTGACTAGAATATTACTCCCGGGGTTATACTTTAAACACATAGCATCAGAGTTACGGCTGGAATACTTGATGTGTAATAATCATGATTTCCATCATGGCGGCGTATTTATTTTGCAACACTTTAATTCTCCGATTGGGCGCTACTCAAATAGAGGGTTTTTGTTGTATTTAATACTAGCGGCCCATCCCGGCTTCGCGCGGGTGGAATATTATTTTTAAAAATATATTGGCCGCTTTACTCGCTGCGCTGCGTCGCTATACTGGCCCGTCGCGTCGTCGTGTATTTTTTGTTTATATTGATATTTTTAATTTCGTAATATCTTTTGAATGGAAAGTCCGATTTTAATAATTCAAAAAGTAATTTACAGGTATTGAAATAGTCTTGAATACGAAATAATTTATTTGGATAAGGATTAATACAAAGTTATAGAAAACATGGTCTGATTTTGATAGGCATTTTTATCAACTTTTAAAATGTAAAAAAGTAGTTATAGTGACGTAACTATAATAGTTGGACATATGGTCTCGCGGACTTTTTTGTAGATATTGATACGTTCTATAATATTGTAGAACATTTTTTTGTTCTATCATCAATACTTTTTGCAGCGCATGCGATGAAAGATATTTTATGGCTAATTTTTTGGCACCTTGGGTTGGTTTTCGTGAGATTTCCTAAGGATCTCTAATTTTTTCTTGTAATAAATATAGCCTATGTTACTCAGGGACAATGTAGCTTTCTAATGGTGAAAGAATTTTTGAAATCGGTCCAGTAGTTTTTATGTTTATTCGTTACATACAAAAATACAAATCTTTCCTCTTTACAATATTATATTTAATATTAATTATTAAAATAATTGAACTTTTTTTAATATTTGATGTACCACTTAAAGGTTTTTAATTTCCGACAGTGAATTATTATAATGTATTTGTCAAAATATGGTTATTATAGTATATAAGGATCATATAAAGAAGAATCTCATCAGAAATAGTAATTTTTTTTTTTAAGTCGAATTATCCGGCAAGTAAGTAGGTATTATCCAAAGATAGTAATTTAACGATTACAACAGCTGCGATTCAACACACTAACGTGTCGTGGTCAATTTGCATGTGGCAAATGAAATTAACCTTGACTCGGTGACGTTTGGCTCACCTCCGCGTTCACCTGATACTTCAAGAGCTAATGCTACTCCGATTTAAGTTATATTAGTCATTTTCGAAATCCCCCTTTATCTTAATAGATAAACAACTCTTAGCAAATCTTATTGTTTCTGACGGATTCTTGCAACGGTCTGGGTTATGGTTGTCAGGTGGACAATTACGTTCGGGACAATTGCAAATGAAACGGTCAAGTGTGATTTGGACTCTCACACCAAGGATTTTAAGTTAACTACTGACCAAAAAAAAGGCTGACTATTTTAGTCATAATTAGTACTCGATTTTCGGAATTCGGTACCATTAGATCCGAATTTGAATTAATATTGTTTTTATTTATTACTAGTCGAACCGCGCAACTTCGTCCACGTAATGCTCCGCTCCTATGGGTCGTAGCGATGATATATAGCCTGTAGCCTTCCTCGATAAATGGGCTATCTAACACTGAAAGAATTTTTCAAATCGGACCAGTAGCTCCTGAGATTAGCGCGTTCAAGGAAACAAACAAACTCTTCAGCTTTATATATTATGTTAATTAATAAAAAGAAAAAGTAGAGCTTCAGAGTTACTGCTAAAAATACTCGCGATGTAATCCATGATTGCTACTCATATCAATCGTACCAACGTCAAGATCAAGTAACAGGATGCTACTCATATCAATCGTACCAACGTCAAGATCAAGTAACAGGATGCTACTCATATCAATCGTACCAACGTCAAGATCAAGTAACAGGATGCTACTCAAATTATAAGTGTTGCCAACATCATAATTAACAATTAGTATAAGATTACTTAAATTTATTGTTGGTAGGATTGATCGCTGATTATGTATTCGGACCTTAAAAAATGAGAAGTTCTACCTAATATGTACTCTTACTCTTAAGTTATGATGCTAACTACACATGGATAAACGCGCACGATGACCAATGGCAACTTGTTACGGTTGCAAGTCAAACTAACTCGTTTCTGACTGAGTTAACGCTTAACTCATTTATTGCTCTATAACTGACAACTGACAATGAAAGCCTATCGCTGAATTTATTTAAAAAAAAACGTATTTTAATAAAGCAACACCGTTTATTAAAACATGTCTTCGCGAGTAGTTCCCTTTATTTTATTTCAATGATACCCACACAACTATATATTTAACCTCTCGTGTCAGTTGTCAAGCAGATTTCGCCTGGTGAACATTCCCTCTAGGTTGTATACAATTTTTGTCTTTGAAGCTATACTGCACAGTTTGACAAAACTTCGTTAATTTGTTTGTGTAGTAGCTCTTAGAAAAGTATATAAAATATTATTTTCTTATAAAACAATATTCAATTGATGTCGTAGTTATTTAACTGTGAAACACGGCATTAACTTTTAATGAACTAAGTTTATACAGTAACTCTCGACTGAGTTTGAATATAGCAACACATATTTTGTTTTATAAACAGTTATATGGTTGTTAATAGGAATTGATTAAACCATTAGAATTTTAGTTCAATTTTATGATTTTTAATAACAACTTCCAAGTGTTTTTTTTTAAATCTGATCCATATTATGAGTCATATCACGAAAGTAAATAAAAATTAATAAATATTTTTTTAATGTACAGTGCGATTGTAATTTTTCTTTTTTTCTGTTACCGGATTTTTGTATGGGTTTTTAAAATAATAATAATTACAGTTTGGCAAAAAAGAGTGTGGAATAAATGAGGGGCGCCTATATCTTATCATTGGCAACCCGAAATACTACGTCTTGACACTGTTTGATACTTGTAATTTTTACCATTACTAGGATATTCGGATATACTACATAATAGTTACTTGAGATAATTAATTTTTATTACTTATTGAAATCAGATAGGAGGTAAATTATTAATTATTACGAAAATCTGTTGTGTCTGCCTATCCCTCTGCGAAACAGGTGTGAGCTATGTATGTAATTAAAAGGAAAATTCGACAAAACGTTTTACACGCTGTCACTGCGTGATGCTTTTTTTGTACTACGATATTTAAGTAATTAATTATGTAATTTTCATGTATAATATCTTCAAGTATCAATATTATTCGTGTTGAAGTATATGACAATTGTACGATTTGACAAAGGAACATTTCACAGAATTTAACAAGTATTTTAGTGTTGTTACATGTATAAATTTTTAGTTCACGCTGTCACCGCATCATACTCTTTTTTGCCAAGCTGTAATAATACTTTGAAAAGTAATAATTAATAATACTACATTACTATAATTTAGATAATAGATATGTATCTTATCTTAAACAGTTTTAAATTGTTTTAGTATTCAGTTGTTCTAGAGACTTGTATAGAACCAATCTCCAAAAAATCTTCGATAGAAAAAAAAACTAATTGCATATTATGTGTGTTTGATGAAATCTACAACATATGATGAATGAGCCGCGAAAGCGCTCGGATTTGCTCACGGTTGGCTACTGGAGGGTTAAATTGCGTTCCTACTGCCTACCCCGCTGCCTACTGGGACCCTCGATCAATCGAATCGTTGAGTGGAATCATCGCAGCCATTAAACCTTTATCACGGATTTGGATAATAAGGCATTACTTTTGTTTAAAGTCTTTCGCAATTGTAATGTTCGTATTGCAAATTTTTTTTCGACCATTTTAGCTCAAACTTAGGTTAGTCCCTGTGACTCATATAATTTTACGTACTACGACTACCCGGTGGCAAATGGTTACACTCGAATTTGGGCGAAAATCCAATATGGCGTAATCACAAATATGGCGGCCTAATATTTTACCTAACCAAATGATATGGGTATCAAATAAAAGGATTTGTTGAGAAGATGACAGAGCGTCATAGACCACGTTAGCAATAGCTATTTGGAATTGTTTATTTTTAATTGTAACTTTCTGGAATCTGTTACTATGCCAGATTTTTCTCTTAAAACTGTAATTAAGATATGACAGAGTTTTGAACTACTTTGATTTAATTCTTTATAATTATCTAAACTATTAATAAATAATTATTTTTAGGTATTATTTTTCAAATTGCGAAATACAATGAAACGGCAATTGTATGTTTTCATCTGATAAAATTGTCAGTCACGATCGCAACCGGAAGTCAGCATTGATGTTCGACGTTTAACTCGACCGGATGTTGCTCTCGTATTACAATGATATCTTGTCTATGGAACATTAGTGATGAGAACATCGATTATACGCTCTGAATCGATTCTAAGTATTCATGTACATGTTTCTAGATAGTACAGCGAGCGTAAGTGAAAAATGTTACAAGTTCGAAGCCCAAAATGGTGATACCTTTGAGGCAAATTATAACATGAAACTATTACTTTATTATCATCCAGGGTTTCAAAACTGAAATACCATTATAAGATCTGGACCCCTGTTTACATCTCACATACTTTTTCTAACCCCAGTAAGGCGTTATTCAACTCCTGAGTTGTTCGCATTAGAAAAGAGGAAGCAAATCGCTTCGTACGAACAGGCGGTATGTCAACTACAAAGGGGTGGAAACCCTCACGGCGTCTGGTGGTTCGATGGTAAGATGGTAAAACTACGAAATACATTTTGTAATATACTGACAGGCACGCAACTTTGCGTCGATGCTCCAGACTCTGGAATTTTCACCTTACTAAGGCCTCATCTCCTATGAGTCTAAAGCTTCGAGTTGGTATTTGGCAGAGCCATTCCAGAGGTGACAGCAAATACCCATACCCGAACGATTCTGTGTCAAGTATTGCTTCACCTTGTTCAAGCTGCCAAGCTTTCTCGCTGCGTTTTTGGTGTTGGTCTCAATATATCCTCCAAAGTTTATGTTGGAAGCTATGTCCAAGCCTAAAAGCTCAATTCTATATACTTCCTATTTTTGTTTCGCTCACGTGGATCCCTTAAAACTCACTGAACCCTGAGTGATATAATATAGCACTTTAGTTTAGTATATTTACTTAGCTTTGATTACTTTATTACTATCACTTGTCATAAGTAGGTCAGCGATTCTTCGTTGGTGGGGTGTTGGTGGCGGACGCATCAAGGTTTCCTGTGTGATGTTATTGTTACTCGTCTGTCAGACTCTCGTAGGAATTTGATACAATTGTCAGCTACGTATTCTGTATAACACATACTCGAGGATGTTTACTAGTTTTCATTGTTTACGGTATCATTAATAAAGATTGCAAACATTATGTTACTTGTTCAGCGAAAAGGATTCCTTCCTCGCATTTATAGATAACTAGCGACCCATGTATTATACATATGGACCTTCCTCTTGATTTGAATCACTCTATCTATTAAAAAAACCGCATCGAAATCCTTTGCGTAGTTTTAAAGATCTAAGCATACATAGGGACAGACAGATGGGAAGCTACTGTTTTATACTATGTAGTGATGCTGTCATTGTTTAATAACAGTCACTGTGTTGTTCTTCTATTTATCTTTTGTCCGTTTGTCTGTAAATGTGTTTTGTAAGTACTTTCATTGCCCATTTACTTGCAATATGCCGTCAAATTTCAAAATATGAAGTGAATCGAGCAATTTTATTGCATTCATAAAATGAGTGTTGAGCAACGACTGCAGTGTGCTACTCCAGGCTATAAAACTTGTTTAGTGTTTTAAAGTTATCTTTTCTAAGACATTTTGAAACGGCTATATACGTTTATTTTATTTAACACGTGTATAGTCGTAACCGCTATATCTTCGAAAATATTCATTTGAATTTTTATTTTCATTACTTAATAGGATAAGGATTAATGCTGTATTGTTTAACATCGTTTCGTAAATAAGCCATTATTTCTCGTAAAAAGTAAAGGATAAAAAATTGTTATTGTCGGTTATCCCTAAGAGATAGACATATACCACCGCGGACTTTTTTTTGGTCCTTTTTAAGATGTACAATACTGTTGTACATTAATTTGATTTATTTCGTAGGGTTCCAGTTTATTATGCATGTATTATACATATAGACCTTCCACTTGATTCATTCTATTTATTTAAAAAAAACCGCATCGATATCTGTTGCGTAGTTTTAAAGGGCCGTGTTCCGAAATGCACTGGAGCACTGTTGGGTGTGACGTCACTTCAGTACACTGGAAAGCTGTTCCTTTATAGTTAGCTACACTGGACCACTGTTTAAAACGGAACAGCAGACCAGTATGTATACTGTTATCTGTATTTGTCATTCATGTTTAAAGGTTTCTTTGATAATATTACGATTTTACATTTTTTATAAGGCCCGATTTCTTAAGATAACAATTTAAATCATTATTTATTATTAATAGTACAAGCATCAAGCGATCAATTCTTGACCCTGTTGATCACGTGATCAAAACACTGGGAGCACTGTACCTCTGTAGCTCCAGTGGTTTCAGTACAAAAATGGCGTCGATTGATGACGTCATGGATTTCCATATGATACTGCGCCAGTATACTGACAGTTATAACGGAACACATTTCTGACCACTGAGAGCACTGGCCAGTGCTTTCAGTGTATTTCGGAACACGGGGAAAGATCTAAGCATACATAGGGACAAAAGGACAGCGGGAAACGACTTTGTTTTATACTACGTAGTGATAGCATCCCTTAAATGTCCAAAAGTGTTACATTTTATTTAAATTTCAAATGCAGGAGTGTCGCGGGCGCGGCGTATCGTAGCGCATTGCGGACTTCATTATTGGAAGTATACGTACACGGAGTAGAGCGCATTAATAATTTCATATACAAACTGTAGTCTGTACACATACTGATGTAGTGAATAAGCACAACGTTACTATGCAGTGTTACAATTAGCAGTTTATGTCTACACACACTTCCCATATAACTTTTAGGGGTACGTATTTCAATATTCTTGACTCGTAGACAGTAAGTCATACTTTAGATACAGAGCTTCTGAGTTACGGATAGAATACTCGCGATGTAATAATATTTATTTAGTTACCTCTCTTTGCGTTGACACAACTGATGGATTTGGTCCAACATAGAAAGTCAAAATGCTACACAAATCGTTGCTACCAACATCATAACTAACTTGATGCTTCTTTAGTGTTGCCAACACCATAATTAAAAGTAGTTAGAATATCATCGCGGATAAAGGTCTTATCCTAATATCGCCTGTTAAATAAAATAGCATTAAAATAGTATTTTCTGTGTCTGGCTGTCGCGATTGGCACTCGAGCCTTGCATTCGAAGCAGCCCACTCGTTGCGGTAAACTCAAGGAAATCTTTATACTAATGAAGGGCTTTTCGCACGCTCCAAAACTTTCTCAAACGTTATTATAATTACTTAAACCTTGCTTAACCGCGGTTATGACGTTGATATCGCGTAAACGGACTTATTGCGATAACGATTGCGATTGAAAGGCAAATTTTAAAAGTCTAAGAGCCTTAGCGAGCCAGACTTACATTAAAATGTAGAGTTTTAAAACATTTGCAATAGGTAGTAAAAATGGTTATCATGCAGATGAATTTGCATGATATTAGATAAAATTGGTCCAATGGCGCGCCACACCGTCCCGTCGGCGTGTATTTTTTGTTTATATTGACATTTTTAATTTCGTAATATCTTAATGGAATGTCCGATTTAAATAATTAAAAAAGTAATCAATAGGTATTAATAATATTAATCAATAACTGATTTTGATAGAGACTTATCAACTTTTAAAACGTAAAAAAATTAGTTATAATGACATAAGTAGGTACAATAGTTGGACATATGGTCTCGCCAAGTTTTTTTGTAGATATTGATACGTTCTATAATATTGTAGAACATTTTTTTTGGTCTATCATCAATACTTTCCGCAGCGCATGCGATGAAACACATTTTATGGCTAATTTTTTTTTGCACCCTAGGTTGGTTTTAGTAAGAATTTCTGAGTATCTCTAATTTTTTCTAGTAATAAATATAGCGTATGTTACTCAGGGATAATGAAGCTTTCTAACGGCAAAAGAATTTTTGAAATCCGTCCAGTAGTTTTAAAGTTTATTCGTTACATACAAAAATACAAATCTTTCCTCTTTGTAATATTAGTATAGATTGTAGTATTTACCTTGATCTTTCGATATTATTTTGATTCAATGCCTTCATTGCCAGACACAGGCACACGATGGAAAATCTTCTGTCAATTGCTTTCAAAGTTTTTAGTGTTCCGAGATATAAAATCTATGCAAAATAGACAATCGTTACTATTCATAGTATTAAATAATGGGTTATGGTATACATGTAGACATGGTTATAGAAATGGTTTCTGCCATGGCGGTGTATTTATTTGGTTATTTTTTTTTTTTTTTTATGTAACTAGGTCGGCAAACAAGCGTACGGCTCACCTGACGGTAAGCGATTACCGTAGCCTATAGACATCTGCAACACCAGAAGCATCGCAAGCGCGTTGCCGACCCTATCCCCAATTCCCCCCAGGAGCTCTGGTCACTCACCAACAGGAACACAACACTGCTTTAGAGTAGTGTTATTTAGCTGTGATCTTCTGTAAGGTCGAGGTACTACCCCAGTCGGGCTACTCCATATTTGAGCAGGAAGTTTCCTGCTGTGCCCTACCTCAGTTAATTTCTTGTATTTTTGCTGACAGAACTTATTGATTAAGTTTGTACCAACTTGGAATATCAAATGGATGTTGCCAATATCATAAATAAGTTTATCAGTTGTTATTTTCTAAAGAAAAATACTACTCCGATTAATGATGCCAACATCATATTTAAAAATAGTTGCTGTGTAAACAAGCTACGATTGTAAAGGACCTTACAGAGGATGTTTTTTAAACATTTTCTAGTTTAAACATAGGTCTGGCTAACCAGGACTCTTTGGTCTATAATTGTTACACTGTAAATATATATTTTTTCAGTTTTCATGTGCCAGTCGACCGAATCGAATCGGCTTTGATTAGCAATTGCAATTCGTAGCCTTCGTCGCCTACAACCAATGAGTGTGTCGATGTTAAACCGGAAACTATAAATCTTCAATATGAAACGCGGTAGCCCAAACTACATAAGATTTTACGATATGTCGTTCATCTGTGAATGTGTGTGTGAAACACAGGTTCGTGGGCCAATCACAGCGCTCGTATTCAAGGACAAGTTATATTAACACGCGTAATGTTAGTGTGAGTGTGGCATTCAAACTTTAAGGTATTTTTCATCCTGGTGAAAGGAGGTTTATGGCGTACATTTGCTTGTGTTTGGGAGTTGGGCCTCGCTGTATTATCGCTACACTACACGTGCTGTTGTTTTGAATTCGCAATTTATCACATTTTTTATAACTACGCAGTTAAAGATTGGATCACCTTGCAAAATGTCGGTATTATAAATATAAAGCTCTGCTGAAGGAATAAAGACAAACATAATTTCTACATTATAATTCTAATAGTAATGGTGAGTATTCTTCATTGGTTTTGTTTACGAATCAAAATCCTGAAATATTAGGGGGATTTCATTTCGATTGCTCTACTTTATTGGCTTTACAGACTAAAAAATACTTAAGAGCCATTTCACAATTTTTCGCTCTACAAGTTTAGGTAAATTTGGTCGCAGCGCACGTGAGTCTCACGAGCCGCGCGGTCTCTGTCCCACTCGGTATAGTGCGACATCCAAAAAAACATCTTAATCTTTTTCTAATGTATAATAAAAATTAATAACTATTATGTTACAAAATGTTTTTTACATAATTATTTTGTTAAAAATTTCAAGTCTGTTATAACAACAGTCAAGAAATTTAAAACAAAAAATCAATTTTATAAAATAGATATATAGGTTTTTAGATAGATTTTTAAAATTGAGTGTCTTGAGCTTACGAATGAATATTTACGATATAAATAAAATAGCCTTTTATTATACTCCAGAAAATCTGAATGTGAATATGTGTTGCACAGTTTTGGATGCAAGCAGAACATCCAATTTTTGCCTGCTTTAATCTATATCTATACTTCTATACTATTATATAAAGAGGAAAGATTTGATTGTTTGTATGTTTGTTTGTTGCGAATAGGCTCTAAAAGTACTGAACCGATTTTGAAAATTCTTTCACGGATAGGAAGCTACATCCTTTCCGGGTAACATAGGCTATGTGGTGTTGCCATAAATACTTTAATTAAAAAGATATGGCCATTTAAGGGCCATAAGGTGGCCATTTTGTAAATTGAAGAGTTTCTCAGGAACTACAAATCCGATTTAAAATTTTTTTTCATTGTTAGAAAACTACACTATTCGTGAGAGACAAAGGTGATTTAGTGTTGCCATATAAAATTTTTAATTAATAGAATATGGTCATTTTGTTGTTACTAATCCGATTTTTAAAATTCTTTCAATGGGAAAAGTCTATAGTATTTCCGTCTCTCTTCCTCTTATAATACTATCATTGTCTCTCATCCTCTCTCTTTTTCTCTCTTTAATTCTCTCTCTCTCCTATTCAATTTTATTTTTACTCTGTCTAGCATCTGTCGCTTTTCTTTTATTTTTGTTTCTATTATTTTTCTTTTTATAACTTTTTCTCACTCTCTCCCTTTTTTCAAATAATGAAAAACTACACAATTACAGAGTGACAATTTAAGGACATCAATTATAATATTGTTTTAAATACCCGGAGCGAAGCGAGGGCAGGCCTCTAGTTTATTTATAAACTAGATGACACAGTCAAACAGATTTATTTTAAATGCCTATTTGTATTGATAAGATGAGAAAAACGATTTTAAATAATACATTTGTTTTATATAAATTACCATAAAATTTTACATTACTTTTTGTATAACTTTCACAATATTTATTTTACCGTGGTATGATAATTAGAATAGAAAAAATTACCACATTAATCTATCTATTTACAAAAATACTCATTGAAATATAGCGGTATAAAACTTATTATTAGGGGTTAAAGTTTGCACTAAAAAATTGAAATAAGTTTTTTTTTTAATTTAACATATTTATTTAATCAAAATAATTACTATTATTATCTATATATTGCTGCCATCTAATAGGAATTCGATCCAATATTCCTTTTTTTTCTGTATCGATTCAACAAGGCAACACAAGTTTCAACACGCGTTTCTTTCTGCAGATCAGTCAAATCATGAGGCACCCATTTTTCATATTTATTATTTTATTGATTTGACGCAAATAAGTCAATTTAGGCCACGCCGCTAATTCCTGGATAGTTTGGCTCGGATCGGCTTCCACCATCTCTTTCAATTCATTGTTATTCACCTGCGTGGGCGGTCTTCCACGTGGTTCGTTCTTCAAATCAGTTTCCATCACGAAAGCGTTTAAACTAAAATCGCATTCTGTCTTTGCATACAATCTGATGTTGTAGCTAGTTTTACTCTGGTTCCTAGAACATTATAAAATAAATATATTATTATAAATATTAATTTAAATGTATCTCTATAGGTATACAAGAAAAATACAAGAATGAGAGTCAAAACTATAGTCTTAGTAATATGTCAGTTACTCCGAATAAACATATAGAAATGCACTCACTAGTGACTACACTTACCAAGATCAACTCTTCAAATTTATTCTCCTGTTGGTTTGTTCTGACTGTCCTTCTGAAAAAAGAGGCCATTTCATACATATCCATTTGTGATTAAAAAAAATGGTAAATAAATGATAAAAAAGCCTTAAAATGATTCAAATACCTATTCAATGATACCCCGCTTGAAGTAATTTATGACTTTAACTTTTTATCTTCACAATATGGCGTCAAGTGGTCACCATTTAGAATTTTTATATAACTGGTGAGAAAAAACTAACGAGACCTCGAACTTCAAAATCTATCATGCCGTTTAGGTTACAGGGCGTCAAAAAGAATCGTATATCGAATATATATAAGAAGAATATATATATATATATATATATACTAGTCATACATACACCCTAAAAACATAACCCTCCTTCTAAGCAGTCGGGTAAGAATATAAATGTAGAAGTAAAAGCATACCCTGCCTGCACTGCACCGCAGTGATAAGCATTCTTTTTACGACGCATTACCTAAAAAATTAATTTATAATTAGAAAAGTATCTACTAATATATTTGGAAAAACAAACAATTTAAATATTAATTTTACTTACTTGAAAGTTTCAAATACGGTGTATCACACTATAATATCAGTCGCTTGGCGCGTGTGAGTGAGACCGATGTAAGAAAGAGAGCTGTTCAAAATTTGGCATAGATCCTACCTCTAAGAGCGCTGGCGCTCGACTGATTTACTGGGCTTGATGCATGGTATTATATATTTTCTTTTTATTTTTTAATACATAAAGTTATATATTTTATTTTTATTTTTTTCTGTTCCTAAAAGATGTAAGTTTATCTTGGTATAGATAGTTCGTTAAAATTTCTTAGTTTTGTAAGAAAAATATCGCTTTTAAAATTGTACTTATTTAGAAAATATTCGTAACTTTAAAATTTTATTATGGATTAACGGAGGTGCTAATGTAAAAAATTCTAAATTGTGTATCAATAATAACATATTCCACATATTATGATATTTTTTTAAACAATTTCAAAGTAGTGGTTATTAAGAAATAGGACTTCAAAATATACATTGCGACCGCTTACCCAGGTAGGCGGCGGAGGAAAAGGGTAATAATTTTATACACACAATATAAATCAAAATTCTGATAAATTAAGTTACTACAACAAAGGTCACTCTATTATATTTCAATTATAGAAATTATATTATTGCATCCAATGCTGAGATTAACGACGTCAAAATGTTACAATTTCGCGGATTTTTACCGAATTTTGTGAAATGGCTCTTAATGTATTTGCAAGTATTACCATTCGGACGTCATTCGTATTGTATACTGATAAGGAGATAACAATTGATGTAAATGATTTTAAAAGAATATCTACCTACAATTGCGCCAATTGGATTTTATTAGTTGAAACCAAATTTTTTTATTTTTATTACTACCCTTCCCGCTTTTCGTAAGGGAACTTTCACTGAACGGTTTTCTTTTACAAAGTTTAAGACGGAGTTTCTTAAACTTATTACACCCTCTGGTTTTTTTTTTATCATGAAATCATTGATACAGCTCATTTCTATTATTTATTCACATGGATATCCTGCAACTCGATCTCGAACTCGATAGATCTACTACCATAAATGAGGGTTACCAAAACCACTGAAAACGATTTTTAAATAAAATATTGTTTTTGTTTTAATAATGTGTTTGTTTTGTTACAGAGACAACAGTACAGTGCGAGGAGAGTGGTCGGTCTGTCGCGGCGAGGGGTCCCGGCTGCCGGCGAGCGTGCATGACGCTTCACACACCAAGCAGTACTGCTCGCAGGTCAGAATGCTCACCCACTCAACACCTTACTATATACCACTACCACCAGGAACCCAAACTTTAGACACAGTTTAGGAAACGATGGCTTAACTCACTAGCAAAGTAGGGATGAGCGATTCTCCTTAAATAAATCTTTTTTTGAGCATCAGAATTGAATCTTCATAAAATCATTCATATATTTTTATGTTGGTGCCACAAACACACAATAAAACAAAAGCTCCTTCTATTTTCTTTCTTCTGTATGTATGTCAGCCTTATTGTGCCCTATACTATCTAGCAAATACATAAAAATCTTAATAAAGTTGTAAGCTAAGAGTCTGAACAGCTCACACGCATCTCCCGAATTCGGAGTAATTAATATACTATGAAATAGACAAATGTATGATCTATCTATCAAACGATGTTTTTCAATAAATGCATTTCTCAAAGCCTCGATCCGAGAGCATTCTACTAACAGATGGTGAACGTCATCTACTCTGTGGCAAACATCACATATCGGAGATTGCACTTTACCCATCAAATTAATTTCGCGACAACTGCGTGTTTGTACACCAAGGTATATGAGGAGGCTCAGATTGTATGGTCTTATACCAAATTCCTTTTTCCAACGATATTTTATTAAAATATTCCTTGTTTCTCAACTTATATTTAGGCAACAATTCCGATAATTAACCTTAAATTAAGTCTTTATATTTAAAACTATATTTTTAGGGTTCAAAAGAATATTTAATTTTATAATGAATCATTAAGCATTAATGGCAACATTAAAGTTTCTAGCTAATCACGTTTAGTAATTTTACTGGCTATTTTTGTTCGAATGACCGTACGTACGGCGTGACACTACTCGTATGGTTAAGCGTCACAAATCCGGTTTAGAGTTTCGGAATTTATATCATCGATATGTTATTTTAGTAGTAATTATATTTAATTATGGCTCATCATCATTTTCGAAACTTGTCGGTGCTGTATCTTCTTTATTTTTCGACTTACCGCTACCGGCTTTAATGCTATTAGCACACTTATTTAAGTATTAATTAATGTAAGTCATCAAATTTTATGTAAAATTAAGTGATGTAGAAATAATTTAAGAAAGTTTTCAGAAATTCTCTAGGAATTCAGTTAATGAAATCAATTTAATTAAAGTACAAATAATGGGAATGTAAAGAAAACAATCGAAGATTTTGGAGAAATGGGCTGTTTGGTGAACGTTAAAAATAAAAGAAATATGTACTCATAGGGCTTTTTTATAGGACTTTCAAAAAAAAACTGTGGGTAGCGGAAAACTGAGTCGATATTTAAAAAACTGCAGCGTAGCAAACTACCCTCGGATCAGTTATCAACTCCCGGATCCGGTTTATTAAGTATTAATGTTAGTTTAAAATAGTCGTAGTAAGTGTTGAGCGAATGAAGAGGTTAGCGTGCGCGAAGTAGCCGCGTCGTGTTCTGTTACAGAAAATCAAAGTTTTGCAGTAACAGGCATCGGAAGTTGCTGCCGCTGCGGCAGACGTGACTGGCGCGCTGCGCGAGTGCGGGCCCACCACGCCACTCGCCACGCTACACCTGGTGAGGCATGCACACACACCACCTACCCACTACACCGCTTCCACTTCCTACTACCCCACTTCATACAACACCACTTCATACTATCCCACTTCCTACCAACCCACTTCATACTACCCCACTTCATACAACACTACTTCATACTACCCCGCTTCATACAACATCACTTCATACTACCCTAATTCCTACTACCCCACTTCATACAACACCACTTCATACTACCCTAATTACTACTACCCCACTTCATACAACACCACTTCATACTACCCTGCTTCATACTACCCCCACTTCCTACTACCCTAATTCCCACTAATGTATCCACTAACTCACTATCGTACTCCATTATCCCACTGCCCTACTTCATTACTCCACTACGCCACTCCAGTACCTCACTCCCCATTACCCCCCTACAGTCACCAATCGAAAAACATAAACATGCTGTAGAACCTTCTCATATTCTGTTATGAGATGAAAATGAAGTTTAAAAAATTTGTAATCTAATCCAGATTCGAATTTTTTAAAACTACAATCAACATTTAAGCTCTGGGATTAAACAAAAATTTAGTAATGTGAAGTTTTGTGTTTTAGACGGTTTTAAAGTAATCTCAAAAAACTCAAAAAAATATTAATTTTATATACATCAGGCTTATATCGTAACATATCTTTTAGTGCCTAACCTCCCTCAACTAGTTTATCGACTACGACAATATCTATTGTTAAAGTAGTAAACTCTCTCGCTTCGCTATATTATTAACTGCAATACAAAATTGTATTTTTGAATTATTTAAAAGTTTATTTGGATTAACACTTTTACATACCATATACAAACATTTCAAATATTGATTTGGACAAAAAATTGTAGGAATCTTGATTATTATGTTTTAGGAATCAGTTCATGTTTTAATTAAAAAAAATTATGGAATTATTTTTATAAGAGTTACATTATCGATCGTATTATCAGTTTAGATTATCATTTAGGTATTGTTACACGGTATTATTTATGTATTCAACTATATTTTAGTAATATTAATTTATACCCTACAGTATTCAGGAAATGTAATATATAATAGCTAATAGTTTGTAGATCTTCAGTAATTTGGGAAAATTAATTGATGACAAACTAAATATTATTTTTTATTGAACACAAAGCATCTTTCATTTCTGAAGTGATCTTGCTTACTAAGGTCCCTAGTCCAAGATCCAAAGAGGTCGTCTTTCAAAAATAAATTTCTATTTTCATCATTATCATCATAACCCACCGCTGAGCCGGGTCTCCTCGTCAGAATGACTATGGGATTAGACCACAGTCATCCACGCTGGCCCAGTGCGGGTTCGCAGACTACACACACCTTTGAGAACATGGAGAACTTTTAGGAGTGCAGGTTTCCTCACGATGTTTCCCTTCACCGTTATAGCACGTGATATTTAAACGCTTATAATATCACACGTAATTCAGAAATTTCAGAGGTGTGTGCTTCTTGGGACCTCTTCCTCGGATCCGAGTAAGACACTAAAGTCTCAAACACTAGTCTATCATTGCGTTTATATTGCTATTGTATAGTCTATTAAAATGTTTATTACAATTTCTATTTATTATCAAAAAATACTTGATATAACATAGTTTTCATTTGATACGCAAATGAATCAAGAATCACCTTTTCTGCTGTAGCAGTTTTTGTCTTTGCTATATATTATGTGTGTATTTGTTTATTTGTTGCAGATCCAGTGTCAAAAAGAAACCACCCTTGGAATAATTAGTTAGGATATAATTAAGTGATAGCAGCCATGGGGTCCGTGAACGTGAACCGGAACGTGGCGGACGCGTTCTACCGCTACAAGATGCCGCGGATCTGCGCCAAGGTGGAGGGCAAGGGGAACGGCATCAAGACCGTCATCGTCAACATGCCGGAGGTCGCCAAGGCTCTGGGGAGACCGGCTACATGTGAGTAGAAATACCAGATCATTCGACTGCTGCGAAAAAGAATCAAACTAAATTAGTAATGAGGACGATTTTGCATATTAATGAGGACGTTAAAATTTTAAGAGGTAGTAACAAAAAATGTTGAATATTTTCGTGAACAAAAAGTCAATCTATTATTCAAATCTTAACTGAATATTTTTACTTACTTACTCTTTACATTAATGCTTAACCACTCTTAACTTATTATATAAATGCAAAAATTGAAATTAAAAACATATTTTAAACTAATATGTATATATTATTAAGTGGGAAACGTCTGATAAACTTCTACTACACAACGCCAGGGGTAGTAATAACATAAAAAAAGTTAAATAAAACTGAAAATACCTAACAGCCAATGCAAATGTCATTCAGCCGGTATGAATCTATTACGGTACCAACTGCGCCGTTTCGATTGAATCAAAATGAATTCCTTAATGCACTAGTAATGGGTTTTGCGTGAGGCTAAATGAAGTGGGTGATTACTCGTATTTGTTGCAACTGTTCTGTGTTCTCACCAACAGAGAAAGTTCCCTTTTGAGGTTTTATTCAATCTCTCACTCAGTTGCCATTTGTCGGTTTTGCTTACGTGTGTTTAGAAAATCTCGCTTACATCCAGAGCGATTTTAGATAGGTTTTATTTATTAACTATGGGCGTAGCAAATATGGGGGCCAAGTGGACCTGGCCTACCTTAAAACTGTCTTGGCCCACACCAATATTCAAGTCAGTTATTTAATGAGAAAATTAAACTTACCTTGGGGAAAATTATTAAACCTTACCTAACCTAACCTAACCTAACAAATGAAATAAAATGAAAAATCATTTGCTTTATCAAGCCACTTCTGATGGAATGGAAATAAATAAAAATAGAGTTGAAGTGGAAGTGCACCAAAATGTTTGCAATTAGATTGTGTTCTATCGCTTATTTGTTGACATAATTAATATATTTACTAAAAGATGCACCTTTTATTATAAACCTGGGAAAATCTAAAGATATCCAACCAATGGAACTTGACGTCATAGTCTAGTTGGAAACTTGGATTGTGAATAATGCTTTTACATAATTTTATCGTGTCCTCAGACCCAACAAAGTATTTCGGGTGCGAGCTGGGCGCTCAGACGCAGTTCGACTTCAAGAACGAGCGTTTCATCGTCAACGGCAGCCATGACTCCGCCAAGCTACAGGATTTACTGGACGGGTAGGTTATCTTAGTATTAAACTAACTTTCCCAAACTGTAAAGAATTGTAGGATAATTCCTTATTTGTTGTCACATTATTTCAGGTTCATCCGCAAGTTTGTGCTCTGTCCAGAATGCGATAACCCTGAGACGGAGTTGATAGTGTCCACCAAGAGGAATACTATCTCGCAGGGCTGCAAGGCGTGCGGGTACCACGGTGCGCTTGAATTCAACCACAAGCTCAATACCTTCATATTGAAGAACCCTCCTGCTGCCGATCATGGTGTTCAGGTATAAAATCTTAAAGAAGTTGTTATTATCAGAATTTTCAATCCATTCTTACTATATTGCCTGATACAGACTTGGAGGATTTAAAATCTTTAATTTATATGTACCTAAGTTTATAAGAAACTTCTGTTTGTATTCCGTCAGTTTATGATAGATATTTCCACGTGTATTTCAGGGTTCATCTATAACAGAAGGTAATCGTGGTAAACGATCCAAGCGCAGTGGTCCTGCAGCCAATGGCAACCATGATGGAGACAACCATGATGCCAAGAATGTATGTTTACTTACAATTTTATTTCATTATTAATTGCATGTTTACGTTACGTAAAATGAATAATAATGAATGATACTTTATAGGAAAGCGATGTTCCGGTCACCCCCACTACGCCCAATCCTAAGAGCAAGAAGGAAAAGAAGGTTGCTGATGATGACGATGATGATGGTCATTGGACGGTCGATGTTAGCGAGGCTGCTGTTAGGGCGAGGATGCAGGGTTAGTTCACATTCTCTATTGCCTTCATAACTATGATATTTATGAGTGAACTCCATTGAACAAGCTTTTTTTTGGCGTCGTCTTAGATTCTTCTTATAAGCTTTCTTTGAGTGGCTTCAAATTTATTCAAGTATCGCTTATTCCTTCCATTTGTTCAGTTATTTCCCTCGTTTCTGATGTCTAATATAAATTTTCAGACTTAACGGAAGGCGCGAAGAGCATGACGCTCTCGGAAGACAGCGAGAAAAATGAGAAGCAGCGCATGGACCTGTTCTACTCGTTCCTGAAGCAGCGCAGTGATGCTGGGGAGGTGGAGGGCGCCAAGGCTGTCAATGAAATATTATCTCAAGCGGACAGGTACACATTTAATGGCAAATAAAAATCTAAGTAATATCTTTTTTATTATAGAAACTAACGTGGTAATCAGTCATTTTAAAGTATTATAAACGATAAACACTCACGTAATGTTTTTGTATTGTTTTTAACTTAAGTTATATCTACTAAGTAATATCTACTAAATAGATAGTTAAGATAATAATATGATTACCATCCATGAGGGGACGGGTTAGAATACTATTCCCCTCTGACGCTGGGAGAGCATCTCGTAAGAGCCGAGTAACCCAGCACCCCCTTGGTGGTAGCGGATCTGTTTCCCGACTGGCTTGCGACCAGCATGCGAATCCGATCGCCAAGTGTCATAGACGCGTTCCAGTTGAGCCGCATGTGGGCCAGACTTACCCTCCCTCTCCCATCCCATTAATGCTGTGGGTCTAGTGGACTCTGGGCTCTTGCCTAGGGTCCGCTGAATCCGCCTCATTTTTCTTCTTCATTCCCCCTTCCAACTCTTCTTCGGGGATGCAACGCATCGACAAAACGAGAGAGTGCTTCCTGTTTTTGCGATGTCCATGGGCGATGGTTGCCACTTACCATCAGGTGGACCATCTGCTCGTTTGCACCTTATCTATTATTATAGAAAAAAAGATTAGGTTAAAATCTTTTGAATTGCAACTTCTGAAACTTCTTTTTGTAAGAATTTATCTTCAATTCTTACAAAAAGATAAAAGCTATAACTCGACAGTAATATAACAATAATTGTAAATAAAAACCAATAATAATAAATTTAAATTATCCTTCATATAAACGTTATATATTTTGTTTCAAAAAATATTGAAAGGCACAAACTAATAATAAAACTTAAAAAAATAAAAAAAAACATTAACTTAAACGTCCCGTCTACGAATGAGACGCGCTGGCCCAAAATTTTCAGGAGATACTGCCTCCAATAGCTGGGTCCTTATGCCAGTAATACTAAGTTAATGGGTAGTCATATGTTGTATGTTTATATGTCCAGGCTGGATGTGAAATCCAAAGCGTTGCTGGTAGCGTTCGAGGTCCTAGTGGGCGCCAACACGCTCGCCGCGGACGTGAAGCGCCACCGCGTGCTGCTGGTGCGGCTGGCGCGCGCTGACCCGAAGGCGCCGCGCGCCGCCCTGCACGCGCTCACCGCCCTCGCCGCCACCAGCGCGCACTTGGTGCCCAGGGTACCAGCTGTACTCAAGGTACGTGGACAAAACACAAAGCTTGCAAATGGCTCGTATGTTGCGGGATGGAATGATGTTGCATATTAATTACGAATATAAGCCTATTGATTCCGAACGCTATTATTTGTAAACCTTTTTTTAGAAATCCTCAACTACCAGTATCATTTTGGCATGCAAACAAAGCTTTATGAAAAGTAATTTAATATAAATTTTAAACTACTGGTATTTTTGATTTTAATTTGAGCAAATGAATATATAAACGTATTATTATAAATAATCGTAACCACAGATGTCATATTTAAGTTATATTATTTTTAACTGATGCAAATATTATTTTGTAATATGGCCTAAATGTATTAGATCTAATATGCTAAAATGTTAATTCCAGCTTCTCTACGACCTGGATATTGTGGAAGAGAAGACCATCCTCGAATGGGCAGCCAAGCCCTCCCGCAAGTACGCGCCCAAGGAAGTGGTGGCGGATGTGCTCAAACGTGCACAACCTTTCATTGACTGGCTGCAGCAGGCCGACGAGGAGGATTCGAGTGATGATGCTAGTGAAGAGGATATTGAGGTAATAATAAATTAACATTAATATATTAATGTTTTTGAATAGTTTTCAGAACCGATACAGGATTGGGTAAATCACGCCGTAACCCAGGCCTTTATACTTATGTAATATTTTTTCTTTTAAATTGTTTTAATTCATTGTTAAATGAATATATGACTGTTTATTAAACGAAAGAGAGAGAGTTTCTTCATGAGCACTTAACGATCAAATGAAAACTGTTGCTACCTCAACACCCACTTTTTCTTTAACCAATGAGGGCCAGGGTGATAAACGAGGACATGACAAAAGTGAAATAAGATGACACTGAGAAAATTACACGATAATTAACTGTTATCAACGAAACTCGTATTTGACTTATAAGTAACTATGCATAGAAACTAATCTAGTTTCCATTATTACACATTTAAAAAAAAATATTTTATTCTGAGGTTCCTTGTAAATAAATAAGAGTCTGAAGCAATTTGAATTATTTCCAGATCGAGTACGACGACCGCGCAAAGGTGACCCCCATCAAGGCTGTCTCAACCCCCGCACCCAAGCCCAAGCCCGAGGAGGATGGAGATATCGACGTCGATATCGATGCCATCTAAACGCACTACATAACGTGTTTCGCATCACTTAACATATTTTTGAAAAAATACTCAAGAACTTTATTTATTTAAAAACTACACTCATAGCAGAAGAATTTAGTTTAGAATTAACAACAATATAATTAGTTGTCTTTGTCTCTTTTCTGGAGAAATATTACAACACACAAATTAACAAAGAATATTCAAACTACCACTGGTAATAGCTGTTCAATATTAAAAATAGGGGACAGTCAGGAAGATAATTAATATGGCAACATTTACTAGCAATAAACAATTATAAGAAAATGTTGCCCACTAACACTAGGATATGTTGCTTCACATAAATTCACATGCGAAACACGTTATACAAATTCGTATATGGACCCCATGAGCTGGTAAATTTCCCCTCTTTAACAGTAGTCGCTCTATAATATAAAACTCCAAGCATATACATATATAAGTAGTGGAACGCGATTTTTTATATTGACAGTCTTCTAATGAAAAGTTCGAGATCTTTCTACAATAACATCCTGAGGATGTTACTGCAGTGAGATCCGATTGTAATTAATTAAAGATATGCTGTAATTATAGCCTTTCTAATTAGAAGTTATCGCAGTGACGTCACGATAGATGAGTACTTTTGTCTGTACAGCCAGATCATCTCGGAGCTGATGTAGACTTTAAAAATCTGCAAATCTATAACGCAATCTTAAAAAATGTAATATTCTCAACATTTTTGATCACATGAAAAGGCTGATTTAGCTGTACCCCTTATGTGACGTCACATCGACAAAATTGCAACATGTAGCCATATATCCAAGCTTCAAGTTAGAGTGACTTTCCAAAACTATTCGTTCCTACAAATTCATTTTTTATATTATTTATATTTATTATGTTTTTGGGATTCCCCGCAAAAGTGGCCGCACCTGATCTCTTCGAATGATTTAGTCACAAACGTGTGTGACTCACTTAACACAAATATTGAGTCAAATAATTAATTCAATGGAGTAAACTGACAGATGCTATTGTCGCTGTCAAACAATGTTGCCATACTTCAGCGATGAGTTCGCGTGATGTTTCATTTCAATAGTGATTTTTAACTATCTATTAAATTTATTTAATTTAAAAACTAGAAATTATATTACTAAATATAATTTCTTTTTATTTTAGAATTATTATTATTAGTGAAAATCTGAAGTGCAGAATCTCTTAAGTATGGTAACATTTGCACAAAATGATATTAGTATCTGTTAGTTCACTCGAGTGAATTATCAATTCTACTATAATTGTACATTTTCGATGATCGCGTCAAGTTGAAATATAACAGGCTGAATGTTTCGCTGCATTTGCCCAAATTAGTCCAATTAAAAGTAAAATATTTTTAATCTGTATTACGTACAAATTTGGCGGGAATTATATTTCAACTTTGCACTTTGTATGTAATTTAGGTTAGTTTTTTTTCTCAGTAATGGAGATGCGTGTTTTTTGTATTATATAGTGAGCAGTCTGTCTGTCGTGCTCGCGCGGGATTTCTTCCTCCATTTAACTATTACTAAATAGAATATTTTGAAATTGCCATCTGACAATTTTATTAGATTTGTTTTGTATTCAATACATTTGGATTCTATAAATGTTGTTTTATTTCAATTTCCCGAGAAAAATAAGGAACAAGAAGGAAGAATTTTCAGAAGTACAGTTTTAATTAATCATTGCATGATTTTTTGTTCAGAATTTTAAAAAATATTTTTGATAAAAAAGGTAATCCAAGTAACACACTGAAGTTTCATTAATCTTATTGTAGTTTAAATAAAAAACCATTTTGTACTGTGTATATACAAATATATTTATTGCATTAAACATTCCATACAGATTCTTAGAGATTCTAAAACTATACTAAATAGCCTTATAGTAAATGCAAACTTACCATTAACAATAGTTATAAAGGTTTATAAAGTCTTTGCTGATGTGTGAGATTTTTACGATACAAACTGTTTATATAAATAAATATCTATTATATAGAGGCAAAAAAAAAATGAGCATACTCCTGAGCAACGTTTTTAAGATTAAATACATTAATATTAAGAATATCACCGAACGATATTATTACAGGTACGTATGGAATAAATATATTTTTTTTATTACAAAAATATGTGCGAAGTACGTTGTTCACAGGCATGGTAACAAAAAATATATTTAAAAAAACATTTTTTTTTAAATCTTATGTAACATTATCAATAATTAACTTAAAAATAATCAGCTTATTCTTTAACAGCACTTATTATTGTCGAATTATTTTTATATTAATTTTATAATTAAAAAAAAGTTTTGTAAGACTGTTGGTGGCTAAACGTCTAGCGCTGCCATAGATAATTTGTGAAATCATGGTTTTTGTCTGTTGTTTGCGACACGAGATGCGAACTTTATGACGTCTTCGTAGCCTTAAAAAGTTGAGTATCGCTGGCTTAGCGTGACTGTTTGAAATTAATTGAGAGACCTTTTAAAAATACAGCCCGTGCATATGATAAGTCTTATTCATTATTATCCCGCCTGTTGCATAGCCAATCCTTGCGCTGCGATAGTAGTAGGTGTGGCAACACTGAACGAGGTGATGAAAACATTCACGATGGTGATGAGGAACACTCCCAATACAGTGAAATTGTTTATTTTGTCGGCTATACACAAGTGCTTTTCATCTCCTACGTTGTATCGGCTGTTTAGGATTAGACCTATTCCTACTGCCACCTAGAAAAAAAAATGGTTTATGGTATTTTAGGGATGGGCAAATGAAAAAACTATATCGATATATGTAGAAAAAAATATTTTGTTTATCGATATTTTACCGTGATTATATTTTAGGTGATGGGAATTGGGATCGGAGTTTGGCGCCGTTCGCGATTGAATACATGCGACGATAGTGGAGTTACTGAGAGGTTACTCTTTCTACTCGTAGTGGGGGTGTGGAAATCGTGGGTTATCAAGAGATAGAAAAAGGGAATGATTCAATAGTGCTGCTTTATGCTGTACTGAGCTCTTAATAATATCGAATTTGAAAATTCGAAATAATTATCGATATTTTGAGATTTAAAATATCGACGACATATATCGATATTTTTTATCGAAGTCTATGGTATTTAGGTGTAATATGAAGAGTGGAAGAATCCCCACATTACTTCTTAAATTTAAAAAATGGCGGCAATATAAATAATAAGGTATGTTATAATGTTTTTTGAAAATAAAAGCATGTTTTCATTTAGGCTATAAACTATTCAATTGAAAAAGAAATCCCAGCGCCATATTAATCGTATCCCAGTAAAACAGTCTAGTTTCGGGAAACTAAATTTTTTAATTTTTTTTTTAATTTTTCAACAACGTAATTCTTTTTTTATTATAATATTCTTTCCTAATAGACTTATAATTTTTTTTTGTTATTAAAGTGGAAGGTGTCAAAAGTGTTAATAAATCAAAAAAAAAATAAATTGTTTTTTAAATATTCCAGACTTACCTGAAGAATAATACTGAATGAGATGAATGTGACGCTGGGGTAGTAATAAGGGTGACTCGTAGAAGATTCCAGAACGTATCTGAGTTGATTAGCATTTGCTGAAAGGAGAGCGAGATCCATCATGCCTTGCGCGAGATTCTTCTTTTGCTGATAAGTGTTTACATCTGGGATTGAACTCTATAAACATAAAACACAAGGATTAATTTATTTAAATCTACATGCTTTAACATCTGATAGATTTTGTTTCTATTAGGGGATGTGAATTAATTACATCTATAATAGTGTACACTATAGCTTAAATTTTTATTGAACTAGCCGATCCTTGTGACTTCGTCCGCATGACGCTCCGCTTCTATTGGTCTTAGCGTAATGATATATAGCCTATAGCCTTCCTAGATAAATGTGCTATCTAACACTGAAAGAATTTTTCAAATCGGACCATTATTTTCTGAGATTAGTGCGTTCGAGCAAACAAACTTATTTATTAATAATTACCCCAGGCATCATCGGAGAGCCAGGCCGATCGTCGATACCAAATCTTGGTCCAAACCCGTTAATATCTGAAACATCGGTACAAAATATATCATTAATTACAATTTCACACTATTTCTTTCAAAGAGGAGACAAACATTTAGTAAGTATATCAATTGTTTACTTAGATAATTATATACGGATTACAAATAATTATAATGCATATTACAAAGAAGACATTTTAGTACAAGACATACGAGTACATAGGAAGAGAAGTCACCAAACAGTGATAGTAACTGTTGGATATTGGACCTCTAAATTACTTAAACTACCATGCAAGCCTAAATCTTTAAAATAACAAAAAAAAATCTATTCAATTGTAACTTCATCTTTTTTACGATGTATTTGCATAATTTTTTTTATAAATCGATTTGGATGAAACTTATAAAGTTGGCTCGGGAATACTCCAATAGATGATATTCAGCAATTAATCAATTCAGTTAATCAATTTTTTATTTTCCATCGTATATAAGGGGCCATTCATTTATTACATAAAACGATTTAGGGGGGTCAACCATGTCTTATTTTTCTTACAACGGGATGGGAGGGAGTCTAGATAGTTTTTACGTAAGATCACAAAATTGCGAAAAGTTAAAATTATACTTTGAACAATCGCGAGCAACAACGCGAGTGTCGAGGTTCGCTCGGATCGAGTGGGTTTTGAGCCTCTGGACTAAAAATCTTGTGTAGGTAAAGATGAATGATTAAAACTAAAGTTTATCACTACCAAAAAATAACAATAATTAGTACCTTTGTAAGTAAAACTAAACACTTCTAAACAAACGTGTAGGATTAATTTTTTCCTTTAGATTCTTACATTATAAATATTAAACAGCCCCCCCTGTTCGGTCGGTCGTCTTATTCTTATTTTTTCTTATACCTAATAGGGAGTAGAAGGGGTCAAAAGTTAGCAAAAATAGTCTTACGTAATAAATGAATGGCCCCCTAATTGACATTCGTCTTTTTGATCTTCAACAATTGGTATATAATTATAGAAAAAAAATACAGTTTTTAAAATAAATATAAAATTCTCTTGTCACAGTGTTTGTAACCAAACTCCTTCGAAACAGCTTGGCCGATGATTATGATTTTTTTGTGTATATTCGGTTACGGTAGGTCCGAAAACAAGTCGTAAACTATTTGTAGTGATATATGACAAAACAACGTTAGTAAATCTATAATAAGTCGATAGAAAAGTCAGAATATAGTTGCAGGTTTGTAACAATACAATTGAAATAGTTTTTGTGCTATCATGCAATACGTCATAAAAGAAGAAGCCGCCATCAGTCATGCATTCATGCAGTATAAATCACATGCTATTAGGTTGACCATTATTGTTCCTTATACCTTATAATTTATATCTGTATAGTGCTTAGTGCGTCATGTAATAAAGCTAGACACAAACTGTTACTATTTTATATTACTATAAATAGCTAAAACACCGAAAGACAGTTGTGATGAGTTTACATTATTTAATTATGCACGATCATCATAAAAATCTCGTGAAGTAATAACATTATATTGTCTTCATAGAAAAAGAAATACGAAATGATCAAAATATTTAAAAAGTATTTCAATTTACTTGCTTTAGCTGAGAAGAGGGGGTGAAGGATGAGGGGATGATCCCTAAATGTTCTCTACAATGAGTAGGTGAAGAACATTTTTCATCAATTTCGAAGAATTTTTTGTTGGTGAAGATTTCTCTAGGTGGAAGAAAAATTAGGTTATAGGATATTTGACAAAATTTTTTTTGCATATTTGGCTTCTGGTTTTCTTTTCTTCTCTCTTTCTTCTTTATATCTGTATAGTGCTTACTGCTTAGTGCGTCATGTAATAAAGCTAGACTCAAACTGTTACTATTTAATATTACTATAAATAGCTAAAACACCGAAGGAGAGTCGGGACGTGTTTGCATTATTTAATTATGCACGATCATCATAAAAATCTCGTGAACTGAAGGATGAGGGGATGATCCCTAAATGTTTTCTACAATGAGTAGGTGATGAACATTTTTCATTAATTTCGAAGAATTTTTTGTTGGTGAAGATATCTCTGGATGGTAGAAAAATTATTTATGCATATTTACGTTAGGTTTCTGGTAAAAAAACTCAGCGCAGCGAGGTGTCATCAGCTGTAAAACTTGTAATTAAAGTATTATTAAAATCATTTTACTTAAAATGTATAAATCGTGGTATTTAATGTTTTTACAGAAAATTCGTAATAAATATAATTAAAAGATTAACTTGTCAGACCCACTATTTACTTCTATTGTTTTAATTTGATTTCTCATATCAATCAAACTCGTGTAATTTGAATACAATGCACCGGTTATTTATGCAATTCCTTTCCTTACATGATTTTGTATTTCTACTTAGTATTGCAATATAATTAATGTATTTCCAAAATACCACTGACTAAGGCGAAGCGAAGACAATTGGCTTTAAATAGTAAATTATTATCCTCCCCTTATTTTTTTGTACAACGCCATCTAGTGCATTTTATAACACAGAACCTTCGCTATGAAAAAGGTCTACCAGTCAAATATATAATGTGATTTATATTTAATTACTATTATATATATATATATATACACACCAATATTATAAAGAGGTAAATTTTGTGAGTTTGTAGGGGGGTAATCTCTGGATCTACAGAACCGAGTTTGAAAATTCTTTTACCAATAGAAAACCACATTATTTGTAAAAAGACTATCGTGGTAGTTAGATTTGGTTCAGTAAGTCGGAGAATAAACGAAAACGTATGGTTACGAACGCTGCCTTAACGATGAGAGATATATGATTCATAGTTGCGGGTAGAGTATGAAAGAATAAATGAGTGAGTGAACAGCTTGAATACACCTAAGCGAAGCGAGAGCGAGTCGGCTAGTATATAATAGGTATAGCATTTAATATTTTCTAGTGTCTCTAGCTTTACAAATGACACATTTTCCTTTTACAAACTGTAAGACATGCAGCATGCTTCCTTATTTACTACATAGTATAAGTATATAAAGTAGTTGACCGTCTACCAGAGAACATAATATATACTTAATATGTGATATAAATATATGTTGGTACAGATTAAAAACCATGATTTAATGTGATAATGCGCAGGATTTATTTTTTATTATAAATAATTGTTTATTCGATAACTTTCAGTTAATTTTTACGTTATTTAATACTCATTTAACTATATAGGGTTGCCACATTTCAGGATGAAAACGACCAATAAGATGGAAAAAATAAATAAAATACTGTTTAAATTTAATAAATAAATTGATTGATTGAGATGACATGGAAATAAAATTTCCCTATTCAACATTTTTTTTAAAGATCTGTTTATTGATTACAGATAAATGTTTATTTCAGATATCCGATACTTTCGGTTACTGTGACGGAGATAGCCATATATCATCTTTTCATCACTCTTTCAGTGAAAATTAAAATGGTCGTAATAGAGAGTTTTTACTTTATTTATATGTTAAGTAAAGATACTCTATGAGATATATCTGGCAATCCTTGTGATCATATAGTGTCAATTAAAAAAAAAACTAGAATAACTCCTGCGCATGTGAATATTACGTGCAACTCCAATCACCGTAAGGACCGTCGGTCTCGTCGGTGGACGGCCAGGGCCATTTACCATCTTCAGTGCCTCCTCCGTGGTGATCCAGGGAGTGTGTTGAGCCTTCAGGGTGGGTGTCTCCTGAAAATAATATAATGTACTTGTTATTTTAAATATACCGGTGTGATAGTGCTGTTGTCTGGGGGCACAGAAGTGACACGCCAAGTAAATCAAAATGCAGAGCATAACATCCATTGCTGGAAGCTATTCTTACTGAACTTACTGTTATACAATGTATATAAAGCTAAAACTATGAATTTCCGGTGATTAAAAATTGAAAAATATACTATGTTTAACATATTCCTATATTATTAAATGCTGGGGATCTGCTATCTTCGCACGGGTGTTATTTTCATTTAACGTGTGATTAAGATAAACAAAAGTACATAAAAACTTAAATTATAATATACTTTATTGGTTTCTAAAACAATCAGGCGTTTGCAACTCGAATTTTTTTTATATTAGTTTTCCACGACAATTATTCCGGAATAAAAAGTACCTACACTATGTTACTTCTAGGCTTTCCTTGCAAAAAATCAATCACGTCGAACTGTTAAACAAATCAATAAATCCATTATCTGAAATAAGGATAATGAATCCATCCATCGGTGAACTGTTTAGACTATATTTAGATTACACTTAAATAAGTAATAATGATTATACAACCATTATCCTTAATATCAAAATCTTAATTGACATGTTTTTGTTGTTTAATAGGTGCTTCCATAAATACATGTTATAATACTTGGTTTTACATTAAATATCATAACTTTTTACCGATAAGACTAGCGAGACTGGCTCTTTTTACAAATACTTTACTTGCGAGACAGATTACACATGCACGTGAACGCTACGTTATTTTCAAAGTCAAAAGTTTATTATACAAAGTGCATTCAAATGTTATCGCTGTGTAAAATAAGTATTTATATAAAAAACCGTCAGTAGCTCAGTGGTTGAGGTGTTGGATTCACGATCGATTGATAGTGGGTTCAAATCCCGGTCATAATACAAGCATATAGAGCTTACTTAGAGGTTATAAAATACTAGTAATACGTGATCCATTCTCCTAGTATTTAAAAAAAATATATTAAAAGACTAGTCGACCCGCGTGACTTTGTCCGTGTGATGCTCCGCTCCTATTGGTCTTAGCGTGATGATATATAGCGTATAGTCTTCCTCGATAAATAGACTATCTAACACTGATAGAATTTTTCAAATCGGACCAGTAGTTCCTGAGATTAGCGCGTTCGAGCAAACAAACAGAAAATTTTGAACCGTGTATAAAATAACGCTACTTGTTTACTTGATGCGTATCTTAGCGATTGTTAGGGTTCCGTGTACGGACCCTTTGTGTACAAAGGGATCCCTATTAAACCTCCGCTATCCGTCTGTGCGTCACCAGGCTGTACATGATCCATGATAGTTAGACAGTTGAAATTTTCACAAATGATGTATTTCTGTTGCCCCTATAACAACAAATCCTAAAAACGGAATAAAATAAATATTTAAGGGGGGGCTCCCATAGATCAAACGTGATTTTATTGCCAAATATTTTGAACGTTTCCTGCGCGAGTCCGACTCGCACTTGGCCGGTATTTTTAAACATGTAAATCATAAAATACTTACTACTTATCTATACTATTATATAAAGAGGAAAGATTTGATTATTTGTATGTTTGTTTGTTTGTTGCGAATAGGCTCTAAAAGTACTGAACCGATTTTGAAAATTCTTTCACCAATAGGAAGCTACATCCTTTCCGGGTAACATAGGCCATGTGGTGTTGCCATAAATACTCTAATTAAAAAGATATGGCCATTTAAGTGCCATAAGGTGGTCATTTTGTAAATTGAATAGATTCTCAGGAACTACAATTCCGATATAAAAAATTCTTTCACTGATAGAAAACTACACTATTCGTGAGTGATAAAAGTGATTTAGTGTTGCCATATACATTTTTTAATTAATAGAATATCGTCATTTTGTTGTTACTAATCCGATTTTTAAAAATTCTTGCATTGAGAGAAGTCTATAGTATTTCCATCTCTCTTCCTCTTATAATACTATCATTGTCTCTCATGCTCTCTCTTTTCTCTCTCTCTCTCTCCTTTACCTATTCAATTTTATTTTTGCTCTGTCCTCCCTATCTTAGCACCTGTCGCTTTTCTTTTATTTTTGTTTCTATTATTTTTCTTTTTATAACTTTTTCTTAATCTCTCTTTTTTCAAATAATGAGAAACTACACAATTAGAGTGACAATTTAAGGACATCAATTATAATATTGTTTTAAATACCCGGAGCGAAGCGAGAGCAGGCCTCTAGTGAAATATATAATTAATGACGAGGAGGGATTGTATACAGGGGCGATGTTTTCATTTATGTCAGTAATTTGTTTTTTCTATAAACGTACTAGATTCCTTAAATTATTGGTAATTGAATTTACAACAATATTTACATAATTAGTTATGTATTTAGGTACAACTGTTGTACTGGTCAAGAACAAAGTTATCTGAACCGTATCAACGTCAGCGACCACATCCCGTCTGATAACCTAAATATTTGCGGCTAAATGTTATTGCCATAATTAAACTTGTATTGCCCTTCGTTGTTTACTTGATTAAACTTCATACAAATAAATAAAATTAGAGTGTCTGTTTGTAATATTAAAATACACGCACACACCACATATACTAATAACATTTTTTTTTTTTTTTTTTTACAATTTTTGTCTGTCTGTTTGTCCCGACTAATCTCTGAAATGTCTAGACCAATTTAGACGGGACTTTCACTAGCAGATAGCTGATGTAACAAGGAGTAACTTAAGCTATTTAACATCTCGCTACGACCCATAGGAGCGGAGCAACACGCGAACGCGCGAACAGTCGCATTGATCGGCTAGTTAATAAATGCACAATGTTGCCACCCATTAACATGTCGCTTTTTTAAGACCACTAGCAACACTGTTAATAACTATAATTTGCAGACGAGTCTAACGAGTGATTACATACAGCAAACATAATCTAATATATCCATGCACTTAAGTCGCAAGCCCCAGGCGCTACTGGTCTAAAAAATATGTTTATGCAAGTTTACCAAAAATCTTTGAAACTGATAATAAGATCTCTTTAGACCTACCTTCATGTTCTTCTGGTTTGTTATTGTTGGGTTCGAGCAGACCATCGTCGATACCAGGGTACGGCGTCGTTCCTTTGTGCTCCTCATCGTTAAGGTCATCTATTTCTGGACCTGGAACAAGTGAGGCATTGCATAACTAGGATTACCATTGCGAAAAAAATGGATATTAGGGTTGATCTAAACCAACATGTTGGCAACATTGATATGTTAGTTATAAAGTTGGCAACTGCTGAATCAGTTGTGCCAACGAAAAGGGTTGCCATGACGGAAATATTTTTAGTGCATCAAGAGCAGTAATGCTGGATCTCTTTGTCTAAAGTGGGGAGCAATAATCTAGTCAACAAGCCGTGATTCTGAAGCTCTTCGTGTATAGTATAACCCAGACTTAACAGTTGTTAGTTTAATGTGACACTCTTTTGTGGTCATCACGTTACGAAGAGGACATTATCAACGATTTTATTAAAAAGGAATCAAAAAGGTCACCTTGCTATAATCCGCGAAATTCTGCTATTACTAGCTACACTTGCGAAGACGCTTGTAGAGTCAACTACTCCTGAAGATGCTTCGGTACGTCGATTCTACTTGTGTGATGTGTCCTGGTTCGAGTTCGCGGGTCTCACTTTTCTGTGGGCGGTGTGCTCCTCTGGGTTGTGCAGTACGAGTCTGTTTGTTCAGATTGCCGCGGATTATAGCAAGGTAACCTTTTTGATTCCTTTTTAATCATGAATTTCCGCAAAGTAACGCGTGATTCAACGATTTTATTTTTAACCCTTGACGCAAAAACGACGGGGTACTGTACGTCTGTCTGTGGCATCGTAGCTCCCGAACGGATGAACCAATTTTGATTTTAGTGTTCTTAGCTATGTTTCATGAAAACCTGTCCAAGATGGCTGCTGCCACAAAATGGCGAATTACGTTCATACTATTTTTATTAATAATTTAATTATTTGTTATTGTTAAATATTTTATATTAAAATTAATCTTATAATGTTAGACGAATTAATATTTTTTTACACGTCCTGAAGTTACCGGAGCGAATTAATTTAATAATTTAAGAGGACGAAATAAGGTAAAAATTCGACAAAACTGTGAAACACTAAGTACACACGTCACTGCTTAAAGGTTAAGGTCAAGTTATCCTCGTTTATTACGTCGTTAAACTGTTAATAATATAGTTTGCTCTGAATATTTAATTTACCTGCGAGAGGTGGTTTAGGTCTATCTTTATCTGGTTCGAGGAGTGGCTGAGCTGGGTGCGTGGTCTCCGTGTCGCTTTCCCCATTTCTGTGGATTGTGTGTGTCTGTAATAATAATAAATATTGTTAGGAATAAGAACTAAAAATAAAATTGTAGTGTCTGTTTGTAATGTCAAAATAATCGCTTTTTACTAAGAGCACACGGTACATATACCAACAACAATATTTTTTACAATGTTTGACTGTCTGTCTGTGTTTGTTTTGACGAGACTTTCACTGGCAGATAGCTGATGTAACAAGGAGTAACTTAGACTATTTAACATGTCGCTACGACCCATAGGAGCGGAGCAACACGCGAACGAAGTCGCGCGGATCGGCTAGTTATAATATATAGTCAAATCTATAGTCGTTATTGTCAGAACAAGCTTTGTACTAAAATGGCTCAGAAAATTTAAAAAAAATTACCGACGTACTTGCCCTATATATAATATCCTATTAATTATACCCTCTCTGCACATTTGCAAATACCTATAATATCAGAAGGTAGCATTTACTACAGCCAATACATGTTTATTCCAAACATTATATAATGCTCTCCTATTGGTACTCCATATTATCAATTATAAAGACTTTAGATACATTCTTTATCACTTTATTTTCAAAGGACATCTTTCTTTTTAAAAATTCCCAATTGGATAACTCTTACAAAAGTACTTTTATTTTCGGCGAAAATTGTTTTGATTGGCAAAGAAAAGTTTCAACAAAAATAAAATAAGCACAACTCTGACTTGCTTTAACGGTGAAGGAAAACATCGTGAGGAAACCTGCACTCCTTAGAATTTCCTAAAAAGTTCTCAAAAGTGTGAGACTATGGCCTAACCCCCCTCCTCATTCTGAGGAGGACACCCGACTCAGTAATGGCCATTAATGGGTAGTGATGATGAAAATCGCAATAAAAGTTCTGTACACATTGGGTCCTTGTGTTTGTGACACAGA
The DNA here is from genome assembly GCA_905147385.1 of Limenitis camilla. Lineage (NCBI taxonomy): Eukaryota > Metazoa > Arthropoda > Insecta > Lepidoptera > Nymphalidae > Limenitis > Limenitis camilla. Next base: position 14,347,308 of record LR990238.1, read on the forward strand.
CTCTTTTCCAGTGTTTATTAGGAATTTTGCTAAATATTCCCAACAAAGTGATTCAGATTACTGAGTAAACTTGGATTTCTAAACTAATAAGCCCAAGGTGTAAGACGCAAGGGTTTTCCCTATCCAGTACAAGTGCAGTGTGAACTGTGACTCATTGTGATAGTGGCAGATCAGACAGGAGCGAGGACATTTGTTGTGACTCGTCATGTACACCGGTAGTGGTGTGATAATGATGAAGGGTTTTTTTTTAATTAAAAAATTTTATTCAAAATCATATCGGGTAGGTCTGAGAATCGGTCAACATCTATTTTTTATACCTCATCCCAATATTTTTAAATTTAAATGGCAAAACAATGTTTGCTGGGACAATAGTTCAATTGTCTAAACTATCTCAGTTTAAATTCAAATACATGTTAATATAGTCAATAAATATTCATTAATTATGCTATATTTTAACACTATCTTTCTTTTTCCGAATTCTTTAGTTTTAGAAATATTTAGTTTTCTTTTCAAAACCTTTTTTTTCGATCGTTAATAGGGAAGATATTCTGGCTACCCAAAAGTATTTGTGCGTGTCCGAATTAATGTTGGTAATAGATAAAATATTAAATTATCGCGCCTGCCATATCATAAAAAACAAAAAAAGTTTAAAAAACTATAACCCGACTACGTAGCAACCCAGAAATACCGATGCATTTCTCGGTTTCTATCTGAATTATTTTCTTGTCTCATCCTTTTCAGACCACTTTTTAACGTAGTCGGGTTATAGTTTTTTAAACTTTATTTTTTATTTAATAGTTTTGTGAATCATAAAAATCAGTCCAAGATGGCTGCGGCCATAAAATGGCGAATTACTTTAATAATATTTTAATTAAATATTATATTATTTTTATTGTTAAATATTTCATATCAAAATTAATCTTATAATGTTAGACGAATTAATATTTTTTTTTACACGTCACGAAGTTCCCGGAGCGAAAAAAAGTTTAAAAAACTATAACCCGACTACGTAGCAACCCAGAAATACCGATGCATTTCTGTGTTTCTATCTGAATTATTTTCTTATTTTGTCCTTTTCAGACCACTTTTTTACGTATATATATATATTTGTAATGTTCTCACCAACATTGTTTGACACCTAACACCTGAGGATTATCTCAGTTTAATTTTTTTCGAAGTTAGAACCTATAGCCTATGTCACCCGCGCCATTATTACGAATCTATTGACACTGTTTGTATATTTGTATGTTTGTTTGTTGCGAATTGACTCGTAAACTACAGAACCGATTTCGAAAATTCTTTCACTGATAAAAAGCTACACTATTCGTAAGTGACAAAGGTGATTCAGTGTTGCCATATACATTTTTTAATTAATAGAACATGGTCATTTTGTTGCTACTTATCCGAATTTAAAAAATTCAGAATGAGCAGTGTCTTTTCACTTTCTTTCGATGATCTCTCTTTCTTCCTCATTCTCTCCGTTATATATTCAATTCAATTTATTTTTCGTTTTCTTTTTCTCTCTCTCTCTCTCCTTTTAGAAATAAGGAATAGCTACACAATTACAGAGTGACAAATTAAAGACATTAATAATAATATTGCTTTAAATATCGCGAAGCGAGAGCAGGCCGCTCGTAGTGAATAAAAAATGAAAAGTATACTTGTTTTATTTCACTAAATTCTACTATTACGTAATATATTATTAAACAATTATTTATAGTAGTGGCGTTAAGTCATCTTGTCATTTTTTCATTACATAGTAAACACGCTGAAAATAAAATACGCTTACAATAGGGATTTTTATAATTACTCTTTGAGGAAGTTAACAATTGAAAATATAATTAATAGTGTCGTAAATACTACAGATTAAAAATAATATTATAATAGGTGGGAAAAATGTAATGGCTTTATAGCAGAATTCCCCAAACTTATGTGACTCGTACACCACTTAATGGGTTTATATTTAATTATGATTATATATGGACCCCTTGAATTATATTACTAATTTGGAAAACCAAACAACATAGATAAACAGACATTATAGACAATGATATTCTAAAATTATATAATACTAGGGGCCCGTCCCGGCTTCGCACGGGAAGATAATTTTTGAAAGAATTTTTGAAATCGGTCCAGTAGTTTTTATGTTTATTCGTTACATACAAAAATACAAAAATCCAAAAATACAAAAAGACAAATCTTTCCTCTTTATAATATTAAGTATAGATATAGATAACGTGTGTCTGATTTATCATCATCATAACCCCTAGATGCCCCACTACTGAACCAAGTCTCCTCCTTAGAGTGAGGAGGATGTTAGGTTACTGAAATTACAACTAGGAAGGTGGCACAAAAAAAATTAGCAGTACCACGTACCCAAACTATTACGGTTCCTGGACTAGACTACCTACACGATTAAATTCTTTATCTACCGATTTAAGGAATGTTTCCATGTCATATCCTGTATACAAAAAAAGACTTAAGGAATGTTACTTGGACGAAATACGTCTTAATTGATTGTCATATATGTCTGTAAAATAAAATAAAAAAAGGTATAATTTGTATTGTATAACTACTGTTGAATGTATGATTTATATATTATAGTGTCGTGTAGTATAAAGTATGTGATTATATGTATATGTATATATGTACATATATGTATTGTTAATTTGGCAACACTTATAATTTGAGTAGCATCCTGTTTCTTGATCTTGATGTTGGTACGACTGATATGGGTAGCATCCTGTTACTTGAATGTTGGCCAACTGATAAACACAAACCAAGGAAGTGGGGATTGCAAAATAAATACGCCGTCACGACAGAATAATCATGGATTACATCGCGAGTATTCTAGGAGTAACGCTGAAGCTCTGAGTCTAAAGTATAACCCCAGGAGGATATTATAGTCAAGCCGTCATAATGCTAGTCTGCATATAGACTACTATTCTTCTTCTCTTTTATTAATGAACAGTATGTATATATGTGTGCGTGCGCGTGTGCGTGTGCGTGTGTGTGTGCATGTTCGCATTGGTACACATTAATATTATGTATAGTATAGTGTTCAAGAAACTGAAGAATTTTCTAATTAAGTTTGACGGAATTTGTGCGTAATTTTTTTTTTGTAAATTGTTAAAAAGAGAAATAAAATAGATAATAATTACTTACATTCATATTTTCAATGATGTGAAGTGATAATAATGACGGACAGATTGACAACACGACCGCTACTGATAGTATAATTGCGATGCTAAAGCAAAACTATGTCGCTAATATTTGTGTTTATTTATATATGGTCATTAATAAATGGTTATATATGTACATATATGATAAGAGATGAGCTCAAGGTGAACTGTAATTAGTGTCAAAGCTATTAGTCTGGGTTAGTGTTATGCTGTAACTGCGTTTTAGTGATAGGGGTTGCGGGTTTACTGTGACAACACATTGTTGTTATTACAATTAGTGATAACTTTGGACAGAGAAATATACCTCTTTTACATATAATTGTATGATTTCATTCTTTTTCAATTCCCCTTAAATATTTATTTTATTCTGTTTTTAGTATTTGTTGTTATAGGGGCGATAGAAATACATCATTTGTGAATATTTCAACTGTCTAGCTATTACAGTTCAGATATCGCCTGGTGACAGACAGATGGACGGATGAACAGGAGTGTTAGTAATAGGGTCCAAAACCCTTTGAGAATGGAATCCTAAAAATGGAATTTGACAGAAAGCAATATGAAAGATATAAGGAAGATAACGATAAAATACTCAGTAGGTATAATATTTCCTAATCTTTATATATAAAAATGAATCCCTATTTCCCTTGGTCAAGGTATCACGCCTAAACGGCTGGACCGATTTCAATAATTCTTTTTTTGTTTTATTTGTTATTGTCAGGAGAAGTTTCTTATGGAAGAAAAAATTAAATAAGTTGCGCGGAAAATTAGAAAAATTATAAAAAACATATGTTCATAGTTAAGACAGGACAACGTCGGGTCAGCTAGTATACAATATTTATACTATTTAATTTATTTAAACAATAGTAGTTTTAAGTTTATTACACTACACGGACAATAAACACCTACATAGTTTACAGATTAATGTTTTTTTTAAATACTTGGCACAAGCTGCAGTTCTTAGACCGACTTCAAAAAAAGGAGGAGGTTCTCAATTCGTCGCAGTCTTTTTTTATGTATGTTCCCCGATTTCTCGAAGACACCTGGATCAATTTAAGAAATTCCTTTTTTTATTCGAGAGTGCACTTCCCAGGTCCCATTGGAACCAAGACAGGATCTGATGGTGGAATCCGAAGATATAATATTTATCACATATTTTGATCTATAAAATAATCAGATATAGTGTATGCTGATGTGACGGAAGACACAACTCCTTAACGGTTCGGAGTTAGAAGATACTTCTTTAAATATCATGGGGACGTACTGACAGCTAATTGTATACTTAAAAGATATTTATGTAAGCAGATAAAAAAAGAAAAATAAAATATTAAAAAAATTTTATTAATAATTGTAGTTTATGTAAATAAGTCTTCAGACATATAGTCCATTGAAATGTTACAATTTAAGGACTGAGTATTGCATTTATTAGAGGACGCAATTTTATTTTTGGGACATGTGTGGGGGTTCAATAGAAGCTTAACCTCAAGTTTGTGGGGTCGCCACCCTTGTCCCCCGGCCGCCATCTTAGAAAAAGGGGTGGAAACATCTTTTTCGCGATATATCGAAAACTATGCGTCTTACAAAAAATACGTAAAAACATAATTTGTAGCAAATTGTTTTGCCTACAAATATACTTATATAACTATTTGCACAAAATTTAAAATTAAAGAAGTTATGAGCAAAAAAGTAAGAAATTTTTTATAAACATTTTCTTTTTTGCTCTATAACTTTTTTTGAATACATTTTACAAAAAAATTACCTCAGCCAATCTTGTAGATGATCTTTTGAGGAAAATTTTTCTCTGATATTTTTTTTTTCATTCATTTAAAACGCTGTTACAGCGCTCCGAAGTTGACCGGGTTCGTCAGTTCGGATCGGCGGCCGGGGGACAAGGGTGGCGACCCCACAAACTTGAGGTTACATGTCCCAAAAATAAAATTGCGTCCTTTAAAAAATACAAAGCTCATGTAACATTTCAATGGACTAATAATGGTTGGGAGCTATTGACAGATTCTTATGACCCTCCCAAGCGAGAATTCGTAAAATGCATTAGGGGTTAATATTATGATTACCCGTGACCGTCAGCTGCGATTTCGTGGGTGGGGTGAGCAGTGGCAGCTTCCCAAACATATAGAAAAAAATTTTTTTTAGTCATTTACTCCCGTTTGAAAATTTGTCGGATTATAGTTTGCCTAGTATCTTGAAGGAAAAATAAAGTCAGCTGACCATAACGTGGTGGATTATATGTCAGCTGAAGCTAAGCGAATAAACGAAGTCGAAGTCGAACTCACGAAACTCCTGTTTATAAAAAGCTACTTAAATGGTAACTGTGATTTTGCTTCAAAAAAATCAAAATGATACATGGTCAAGCAGCCACCCTTTTTTTTCAGTCATTTTTATTATTGACACAACACATCAACATCAATTTATTTATTTGGAAAGCATGCAAAATAAAAACTATCGGCAGGAGATATAAGATTACTTAAAATGAAAGATCTATAGTACTAATAGAAGAGGGAGGACACAATTTTTTTTATTTGTATATATTGGATGTAGTTTTTACAATTGCATTTTGCACAAGTTTGCAAAGTTTCGTGTACAGTTCTAAATATTACAGTAATTCATTCTACTCATACGTTAATATAAAAACCGTTATAAGGAAAATTATAATAGAATAAATTGTAATTTAGCTAGGAGGATAATTCTCACAAATTATTTACTTAACAAGACGTCTTTTGGTCTGCTGGTCACTGACCTATGACTTCTAGTTTATTTTACTTGTTTTCGAAGAATATACGTCTTTGTTACTCCATTATATATTAATTCAATTACCACTTACTCACTACTACGACAAGTTTTATTAAAAGATCTTTTGATATATCTATACTAATATATAAAGCTGAACGCGTTTATCTCAGGAACTACTAGTCCGATTTGAAAAATCCTTTCAGTGTTAGATAGCCCATTTATCAAGGAAGGCTATAGACTATATATCATCACGCTACGACCAATAGGAGCGGAGCATAACGCAGACGAAGTCGCGCGGGTCGACTAGTTAATAATACATACATTTAAGAGTTACTTCCAAATTTTGAATTAGTTATATTAACGTTACATAAAATTGATGTGTAAAAACGAAAAATAAAGAATAATTAAATTAGATTTTATACTGTTAAGACATTTAATTTATAAATTATACTTTTTCTTCTCGTTTGAGTTTTAACTCTCTTCAATATTGCTGCTATGTTTGGCCAGTAGTGTTATATGGTAGTGAGGCATGGACTTTGAAAGCTGATCCAGAAATGTCTAGAAGCCTTTAAGATGTGGTGTTACCGCAGAATGCTCCGTATTAGCTGGACTCTGAGTTACTGCAAACCGTCAAGGAGAGAAAAGTATTTGGGACACATCTTGAGACGCGAGAGATACTGCTCCAAATTATAATGATGGGCAAAGTAGAAGGCAAACGACGCGCTGGAAGAAGAAAAAAAGTCCTGGTTGCGGCACATCCGCGAATGGACGAACATCGCCAGCGCGGCGAACTATTTCGTTTGGCGAAAGACTGCGAAGAATTCGCTGAGCTAACGGCCAACCTCCAATAGTAGAGAGGCAAAAGAAGAAGAATATTGTAATGATTGTACTTAGCACTTAAATAGTTACTCTTGATATTATAGCAAAGATCTGTCTGCTAATGTTTGTAAATATCTCTAACAATATGAAGATAAAATCTATTCTCGCTAATATGTTTTATGTGGTGGAAAAGTAAACAGTACGTCACCTAGTCTCGCTGCCAAAACACAAATCATTAGCAACTTCGCAGAAATAACTGTAGCAATTGGAGACTGTGTTTAGTACAGTTTTCCTCGAGGTAATGTTTCCTTATTGATTTATTACAATAATAACGTCATCTTAATCTCCTAGTAGTTGACGGAATAGTCCATCGGCAACAATGTACGTCATAAATGCAAGTCAGATATTTTCACTTTAGGTTTAGCCGATTGATTCAGAGAAATGTCCACGAGAATCCATCAGGAATCAATTTAAGCAGGGCTTGCTTTTATTTTGATCTAACTACTATTTATGATAAAAAATTCCAGATTCTGGTCATTGCCTTTCTTACATCTATTGCCTTTTTTACATCTACACATCTATCTATAAAAACTGGCCAAGTGCCAGTTGGACTCGCGAACGCAGGGTTCCGTACAAATATTAGGCAAAAAAATTACATTTGTCGTATGGGAACCCCTCATAAATATTTATTTTATTCTGTTTTTAGTAGCTATCACGATTCTGTCACTGTCTAGCTATCACGGTTCATGAAATACAGCCTGGTAACAGACAAAACTGACGGACAGCGGAGTCTTAGTAATTGGCTCCCGTTACTACCTTTTGGGCAGGGAATCCTCAAAAGTAGAAACAGGTCTAAAGTTTAAGGACCAGTATTATAACAATGATGATCACCTATCAATATTTTATCCATTTCCTATTTGAGTTTGAGGAGTGTACTTCAAAGTCTAAGGACCAGTTTACAATCATCGGCCATAGACAATATAGATTGTACCATTTAAATAACTAGCGACCCGCTCTGGCTCCACATGGTTTTTCTATTATAACTTTAAACCTTCTTCTTGAACTCTAAAATCTGAATCTATTGGTAGAAACCGCATTAAAATCAATTACGTAGTTTAAGATATCTAACCATACAGACAGCGGAGATCGACTTTGTTTTATACTATGTGGAGTAGGTACTTCTTACTTCTTTTTGTATGTTGGTTAAATGGATTTTGCGTGTATTTCATAATAATTGTTCAAGATAAATTTGTTAGAACGATTACGTGATGTATGAAGTTGCGAAGGTCACACACATTTAAAGTGAAGTGTAAATGACTCTCTGCGTGGGAGAGGGCAATGACCTCTCGTGTTTATGGTGAAATATTAAAATGTAATGAATAATCTTATTACTATGACTAGTACATTGCCTAAAATAAAGGTTAAGACAAGATAAATACTGAATTTTTTACTAAAAAGTAATTACACATTGTACATAATATGTACATTATAAAAGAACTGATAACAATAAACATCGTGGTATTGTTTGTTTGTCAGTGATTTTTTGGAAAGTTTCGCGAATTATTTGTCAGTCAGGAATTGACAGAAATACTAATATCTAACCAGAATTCTTTTCGATTTTTTATAGTTTCTCTTAATACATCAATTAAGTTATGGTTTTATTACTAAAAATGTTTATTACTACAAAATTCAATGTGTCAACAAAAGGAAAAGTGTTTAATTTTGACCAATAGACAATGTAGAGTCCGATACCCATACTGAGCGACCCATACTACCTCAGTGACCACCCATAGTATTATGCCAAGATCCACTTGCACACAACGATGCCAAGACACACCAAGTTTCTTTTATTTTACCGCCATTCCAGAAGCTGGATGTTGAAAACGCCTCAACATTTTACAGCCGCGTTTAGAGAGAGCTTTAGATATGCAGCTAGCAAATGCTGGAATAATTTACCACCACCTTTTCGAGACATCTCAAAATCGAAACAAAATTTCAAAGTAAAAATAAAAAAATATTTATTACAAAAGCAGTTGGCTAGCTAGCGTATATATCCTACATTGTGTATGAGTTATATTTAATAAACTTTAATTTATCTATTTATTTATTAGAAATTGGATTCTATAAATTTTCTCAATATTTGACTTTTCTTAACTTTTCATATGTATTTATATTACATATACACATGTACGTAGACCGTATATTATCCGTCCAGACTTCAAACTGGCTTCACGGAAGACCAGCGCTGACTCTGCTTAAACAGAATCAGCTAATGCTGACTGAAGACCATTTTGGTAACACAGAAATAGTCTTTTAGTTACTTAAGCTAATTAGTTATTTAAGTCGTTTTTGTCATTTGATACTAGTGTAATATTTATTTGAAGCTTTTCTGTGTGTTTTTTGCCAAATAAACGTTTCTTTCTTTCTTTCGTTTCGTTGCGCGAAAAAGCAAGATATGTCGCTAGAGGATATTGACTACGTGACGAAAACCAAATCGAGAATATTATTATGTTAATATCAGTTAAAACACTATTCAAAATACATAAACAATTAAACAATAACTATGTACACACTTCTATGTCATAATATTATGTAATACAATGCAAACTCTTCCAACTCTTACAAGTAACTATTATTCATCGATTTCAGAAATATTAACTTACAGATAGAACATCTAACTAATATTATAAATTCGGAAGTAACTGTCTGTTTGTTACAGTTACGCTTTTACGAAAAAGGGCTTGAAAGAATTAAAATGTGGGATGTAATAATGAAATATAGCTATATTGAGATATATATGTTTTTACGAACTGTGTATGTTGTTGCCCCTACTAGCCTCGACGGAGTCACCGGTCGGGGCGGACCAGCAGAGGGCTCACCCAGAGAGAGGGTGGAGGCCGACTGGGTCTGAACCGAAAGAGTTTTTGGTGATCGTCGCTGAGGGCGCCCTCTGTAGGGCTCTAGACCTCGGCTCAGAACGGCACCGGCGGGAGATGAGATATAGTGATTAATAATAATAGAGGATGAGTCTATATGTTAGTTCGTCAGATATATTGTGTTACAAATTATATCTAATACATGTCGTATATTTCACCCAGGCAAAGCAAGGGCGGGTGGATTAGTACTCAAATAAATTTTACTAATTAATATTCGAGTGACTCAATTTTTCTATTTTAGATTTCTTTACAAAACCTTACATATTTTAATTTTTGTTATAGTTATTAACCGCACTTTGAAATATTACATTTCGGAAAATATATAAGCAAAAAGAGAATAAATTAATTACAAAGCAGACTGCAACACAATAACAATAATATAATAGTAATCATAAGGTTAACTTTAGCACTTATGAATTACAAGCTCTATATTTAGTTAACGGGACTTTACCTCGTTTAATATTTGAACTTGACCGTTAGCTGATGACTGAGATGGCTTGGATGGAAGTAATAAAACATACATACGCATACATTTTATTTAAAACTAGCGACTAAAGTCTACGTCACATAAGAGAGAGAGGGAGGGTTAGAGAGAGTATGGCGTAGACCTATAATACAATTCTGAAGGAGCTGAAATATTTTTTGTATTACCTATCGAAATTTACAAATAAAAATAAATTTTTCCCTCATTTTTGCAAAATTATTCATTGGAGCACCAATAATATGTATTATATATAAAGCTGATGAGTTTGTTTGTTTGTTTGCTTGAACGCGCTAATCTCAGGATGTACTGGTCCGATTTGAAAAATTCTTTCAGTGTTAGATAGCCCATTTATCGAGGAAGGCTATAGAATATATATCATCACGCTAAGACCAATAGGAGCGGAGCTACACGCGGACGAAGTCGCGTGGGTCGATTAGTATTAGTATAAATATCTATAGACTATATTGTTAAAATCTTTGTCATCATATGTTCATGGAGTTTTTTTTACTATTTAGAGAAACTAAAACCTTTTGTGATCACCAATGGCACAGTACCCTATTAATTGATAATAATATGGATTTATACTATAAATATATGTTATTTTGTATGTTGTTCTGAAGCGGCTAATTATGGCATATTTCACTTGGGAACGTTATAGCTTTTCATAAGTGGACAAAATATCAAAATTGTATCTATACTTCCATCCTATATTTGTATGTATTAATATTTTATATAAGTATTATGTAATAAGCAGTGATGGCCCGGCGGTGGAGAATATCTTACTCGGGAGGTTCGAGTTCGATCTTGGGCACACACCTCTGACTTTTGTGAGTTATGTGTGTTTTAAGAAATTAAATATCACTTGCTTTAACAGTGAAGGAAAACATCGTGAGGAAACCTGCACTAAGAATTCTCCATCTTCTCAAAAGGTGTGTGAAGTCTGCCAACACACAACACACAGTGGTGGACTATGGCTTAGTACCCTCCATTGACTGATCGTGATGATGTAAGTTACCAATACCGTTTGTAATTAGTATTTGCGTATTTTTATTACACATATTTCAAGTATACCCATGACTGTGTAGAGTTGGTTGCATTGGTACGTATTGCTGTACAGTAATGGGTATCAGTCCTCTCAATCGTTGACATATAAAAAATCTTCGACATCAAGTCAGACAGGTTTTTACCTAGTCAGACTAATGAACTTTAATAAAATATTTTAATAACAAAATCTTGCTCTATTACATATTTTTATGCGACTTAGAACACGTAAGATTGTAATTGCAAAATTAGGATTAGATTTATAGCTTGTCTATATTAAATTAGTTTTAAGTTATTTGGAAGTCGTAGGTACTTTATAAGTTACGATTTATCATTACATGTTAATCATTACTGTCCCTCTGTCCCTATGTATGTTTAGGTCTTTAAAACTACGCAACGGATTTTGATGCGGTTTTTTTTAATAAATAGAGTGATTCATGAGGAAGGTTTATATGTATAATACATGCACATTATAGTTAAGAAAGAAACCATGCGAAGCCAGAAACGGGTCGCTAGTAATAAATAAGTAGTGAACTGTCAAATAATGAAGGTGGACCCAGGGTTTACAAGTACTTTCATTATGAAAAACAAGAATAATGGAATAAGTTACTTTAGTCAGATTCATATAATAGTAGTCATGATCAACAAATCATCAAAGGTATATGAACCTGGATAAAAACTGGTAGTGGGTGACTTGATTCAATTGAGACAATGACGCCATCGTACCATATGTTATATAGTACTCTTTATTTGCTCGCTAAATATTTATATATATTTTTTTTACGGTTGTGATGACAACTAACCATATTGCGCTTACTTCCTCTATCTATTAGTTACAAAATAAAACCTGTCTATTTAAATTTTTACTTAAAACGGGACATCGGTTTGTTGAGGCGTCCATAATGTTACATACGATGAATCACCGTCGTGTCGGGATAGATAGCTGAAAGGGACGGCCCCGTTCAAATTGCCCCGCGCGGTCACTTTATTTATCTAATATGACTACTAAACGCTTAAAATAAAACCATATCGGTAACTCACTGACTCATTGACGAACAATCGAAACTACTGACATACATGGGTTTAAAAATATCTTTTGTAACAGAGGGCCTCAACAAAAAGCGATATTTTGAAATGCGTAAATAACCCCTACGTGTAAACTTGTCATGTCTTTCATGCATTTCGTATCATAAAATATTTTTATTCCTTAATAGCTGAAACAAAACTCTTTTAACAATCATTGATGTGAGTGCAATGGGGGTAATTATTACAGCGTTGGCAACATTGATGATATCTTCGACTTTAATAGTCTGGTTTAGAAGAAATTATAATGAGTACTTTGTAAATGTGTGCAAAATCCTGAAGTGTCTGTTACTTTCTGAAAATAAGTTATTTTCGTTACGATGACTTGTTATTCCGTTAATAAGCCAATTTGAACATTGCCCTCTGGTATAAAAATAATTTTCTTACGAAACTAGAGTATAAGGAGGAGTATGGAAACGACAAGCATCGTTAATATATATGTCGGCGCAAAATAACAAAATAAGGGAATCACTGTAAGCCTAAGTTTAGGCTATCATAAACCTAACCTTACACAACACGTGGCAACTACATTATAAGGTACTCACGTGACCTTGGTCGGACAGCACTCCTAACATTAACACTATCCAGAGACTACTTCACTCCTTGAGACGCACTACCAAGACTTCTGTCGGACTGTCGATGGCATATAAAGGGTCAAGACTGTCAAAACGACGGAAGTGATTACTATCCTACTCTAACGCCATAGATATCGATGATGATTCGATTATTCGGTAATTCTTTACTATTCTCCTTTATATAGTAAGTGGGGTTTTACTATACACTCATGGTGGTGTATTTACCTGGCTACCGAAACTCCTACTATAAATTTAATTAAAAACTTTATTAAAATATGTGTTATAAAGGAAGTCATAATTATTTAAACGCTTTTCCGTTGGATACTTAATGTATTCGCAGTAATCTCAAAATCATTGAATAAATATGAATTAAGTTTTTATTTATTTCTTATATTTACTGCAACTTATTAAAGTTAATTCATGATCATTAATTATGTATGTATTGTATTTTATTTCTGTTTATCTATACTAAAGATAGTAAAGTTGTAGGGGGTAATCTCTGGATCTACTGAACCGATTAAGTAAATTCTTTTACCAATAGGAAGCCACATTATTTGTGAGTGTCATAGGCTATATATTAACCCGAACAAATGGACACTTTTTCGCTGTTGTTGGATTTGCTGCAGTAAGTAGGAGAAAAAACGGTCGAACGAAAACGTTTCAATACGCACGCTGTCTTAACGATGAGAGATATATGATTCATAGTCGCGGGTAGAGTATGAATGTATAAATGAGTTGTGAGTGAGTGTGTGTGAGTTACAGTTTCAATACGCCTCTGCGCAGCGAGAGCGGGTCGGCTAGTTTATAATCTTATACTAATATATAAAGCTGAAGAGTTTGTTCGTTTGAACGCGCTAATCTCAGGAATTACTGGGCCGATTTGAAAAATTCTTTCAGTGTTAGATATTCCATTTATTGAGGAAGGCTATAGGGTATATATCATCATGCTACGACCAATAGAAGCGGAGCTACACGCGGACGATTCCGCGCGGGTCGTCTAGTATTAATATATGAAGGTTGTTCTCCTACTGAATGCCTACATAACACAGCTCTACAAAAAGAAACTTTTTTTTTGTTGCCCTGGATATCATCGTGAATTTTTACGTTTTCAAATGCCCAGAATACGAATATATTCATGAAAGTTCTCAATGTGCTCTCTAAGATTGCATATTGTTTTAATGGTCCTCAAGTACGGCAACTGATGAAAGACTCAAAATTTATCAAAGTTATGACTGTTCCGGAAAGTGAAGCTTGGAAAAGGTTGTCGAAAATTTCCAAGTCGAAAATTACCATAAAGCAGCAAATTATGAAGAAATTGTGCAAAACATGCTGACAAACTTTCAGACTTTAGGAGCAAATATGAGTAAGTATTAAGTTACACTATCTCCGCAATAATCTAGATAAATTTCCGGATAATTTAGGAAATTATAGAGGAACAAGGAGAACGGTTCCGTCAAGATCTATGTTATTTTGTTTCTCGTTTTTTTTATTTTTATAATGTAAAATGAAAATAAAGATTTTAAAAAAATCAGAGCAAATCTTACAAAATCATTGACAGTTTCATGAATTGTGGGCATAAATAGACTCAAAATCATTTTCATATCTAGGGCAACAAAACCACTGAAGACCAGTGTAATCTTTCTTTCACGTCTTAAGGTTGACTGAAGAAAATGCTTTTAGCGTTATGTCCACCTTATGTACAAATTTTTATTTATTTTGGTGCGATAAAGTCTTATAAAAAAATATTGAAGTGGAGGAGGAGGAGGCGATTTCACACGAGAGTTCACTATAGTTTATCTCGTGCAACTATTTGTCAACATTAATGCAAGTTATGTAGAAAGTTGGTGATGGAAAAGAATTTTCAAGATCGGTTCAGAATTGATGAAGAAATCTATGATCATATTACTAAACATACGCACAAAGAACTTCTTTTTGAGGTCATACTTGTATCAGTATTGACTGTAGAATTAAATTACTAATTTTAGTGTATGGTATGAAGTCCACATAGTTTGATACAGTACCTTTTGTGACCCACTAATTACTAGTCAAACTGCCACTGAACTATTAGAAATCAATTTCAGAATGTATATTCTCTTTATGTTAGCAATATAACATGTAACAGAACTAAATATTTGTGCAATGAAGTCATTTGTGACTCGTGATAGAGTCCTGCCATTAATCATTTATATACCACAATTATTGGCTAAATACAACAGAAGAAATAAATTATATATCGAGTATTAATGTCGAAATTATTGGACAGTTTACCATGAACCCCTTGTAATTTTTTCGGTTTTGAAAAATCCAATAAAGTACTCTAAAATCTCATGGTATTCTTGAAGTATCTCTACACCAATAAATCATGAATCATCTCTACATGTTATAAAACAAATGTACGCTTCGGTCTTTTAAACAACGCAACGATAGATATAATACATGCCTACCATAAAACTACTCCTTTTTTCAAGTCGGTTAAAAGTGCAGAACAGAACACCTAGGCAGTATGAAACAACGTTGACGAAATCATTAATTATTACTCACTGTTATCAGTTATCACTCAGTTAAAACAAATAATGCAAATAACACAGTATACCTTCTTCTTATTTTCTAGCCCTCTATTCGCTAAGTTTTATAGATCTTCTATACATATAAGATAAATCTTTATTAGTCCAACGTTTATGAATTTATGAAGTCTTAATCAGTTGTTCCTTACCGAAGGAAACGAAATTTACGCTATCACTACATAGTATAAAACAAAGTCGCTTCCCGCTGTCTGTCTGTCTGTCCCTATGTATGCTTAGATCTTTAAAACAACGCAACGGATTTTGATGCTTTTTTTTAAATAGATATAATGATTCAAGGGGAAGGTTTATATGTATAATACTATATAATATAGTAGAGAAACACTGATAGTTTGCGAGGTTTCTAATGTGATGTCGTAAATAAACACATTTTTTTGCGCTTACATTGCAAACGCTGGCTGAACCCTACGAGATAGATCAACATAATGTACTACAGTATTGTAAACCTTAAAAAGGTCTACCAAAAAGTCCGCGATGGTATATGTCTATCTCTTAGGAATAACCCACAATAACCATTTTTAATCCTTTACATTTACGAGAAATAATGGCTTATTTACGAAGCGATGTTAAGCAATACAGCATTAATCCTTATCCAATTAGGTACCATAAATACATTGTGCATTTAATATAGATCAAAATGGCTCTTTACACAAAACATGTCTGTGTTGTCTAATGACAAAAAAGCTATGAACGTTGTATATAAAGACATTCTGTAGTATATTTAGTATCAGCATTGCCAATAAATTTTTACAACAAAAAGTATTCAAGCAAAAAGATTAATATATTTTTTAAACTAAAGTCTAAAACTACAACAATAAAATAAGAATTCTAAAGTTTCTCTTTTACTACTGTTGGTATTATAATACATAAATATGTATTCATTAAATTTACTTTTCTAACGTATTTGTCAGTTTTCAAAAATTCATAACTCAAAAAGTATAACTTTTCTGAAAAAAATAAGTTCACAAATAGACGTGGCATGAGTTTTACTATTGAAAAAAAAATATATGTGATATCGAGTGTTTTTATGTAATTTTTGCTGTATTTATTCTACACTAAAGAATTTTCTTAAATATATTTCCATACAGATCATTCAACAAATAATTAAATAAACTAACCGTCCCATGGTCCTTCTCATTAGCTATATGGTGTACATCCGGCTGCACTCTGCCTCGAGGAGATGTTGGAGTCCCAAACACCATCTCAACATCATTCATATCAGGTTTTGGGTTATTCATTATGAACACTACACTTTATGTTTGTTTATCACAACGCGTGCACTCAACGCGGTGTTGCTAACACTACTGACTCAGTAGAGTCCATACTCCGTAGTCGTGTGATCTCGTCTCGTACATCGAACTAATAGTCCGAGAGTTGCGGAGAGACAGATTTACGTTAAAATATAAAAAATAGAGTCCTTACAAGAGCCTTGAATGATTATGCATTAAATTACTATTTTAAACGACTTAAAAAGCTCAATCTAATGTATACCACAGCATGCGAATCCGATCGCCTAGTGTCATAGACGCGTTCCGGCCGAGCCGCATGTGTGCCAGACTTACCCCCTCCCTCTCCCATCCCATTAATGCTGTGGGTCTAGTGGACTCAGGGCTCTTGCTCAGGGTCCGCTAAAACCGGAGCATTTTTTTCTGCACTCCCCCTCCCCACTCTATCTTCGAGGATGCAAAACAAGAGTAGCTCCCGTACCATAACTTAATTAATCTCTAAAAATACCAATATTATACGAACGGTTTAAAAAGGACATCCCAATATCTGTACAGTTAAAGATATCGTTTGTTTTGTTTTTATTACACGACTCTACAATTTTGGAGGATTGCTCTACATATTAGGTAATGTATGCAAATTTGAATATTTTAATACGTCAGGAGTGGTTTATTTAAAATATGGGTTTTTGCAAACTTAATATACGTACTAATGCTCGTATAATGATTTTTCTTATTTTGATTTCTCGGTTTATTTTACGGCAAAAGTGCATTTATGATGTCATGGTTTTTTGGATGACAGGAGCTTGTAAACCTATAAGTAACTCAATTCCCCATATACCTCAAATTGAAATTGAACCCGGGCTAAGCCGGGGCGAGTATCTATTTTAATTTTTTTATATAATACAATGACGTAGATGTATATAGATGCGACAACGGACGAGAATATAAAATTGTATATTTTAAGAAAAGGGTCACCTTACAAAATACTATATTATAGTTTTCGGCAGAATACGGCTATTTTACTATTGTTTATTAGGTTTTGACAGCATAATTAATAATAAAATTTTGAGAAAAACGCCAGTTTGTGACAATTTATTTTTAGCAGCAACTTTATACCAGCACTTTTAAGAAGATACTTTCTCCGCCACTAATCTATAATATTTTACATGATCTCAACGGCTTCTGGCTAAAAAGCTTTATGTTTATACTACAGCAGAAATCTGTTAAATTCTTTATTAAAAAGTAATTAATTAATGTACCAAAATAGTGTTATGTTGACAAGTGATATTAACTTCGCGGTCTAGTGGTTTAAACTTGCGGTAAACAGAGGTTATGGGTTCAATTCCCACGGACACTGTACTTGTTGTCTTTCGCCTAAAACTACTAAACGAGCTTCCTAAACATAATTAAGACCTTCTAAAAATGAGCAATTTCACTTATGGAGAGATGTAGACTATTATGGTATGGACCCCCAACCATTTGTTGTCTCCTGGGGTCCTCCTCATTAATGCAGTAATCACTTGTCTAAAGGGAAATTAATTATTCGAAATACAATTAAACATTTTGGTCAAAACTTTTATATTTATGAACTTCTGTCCGTAATTCAACGATCATTGGTAATACGTAAATAATCGGTATTATGTAAAACTTTAACATAATTACCTTGACATTAGTATACAAAATAATTCAAAATGGCGGACACATTTCCACTTCATTTGTAATCAAACATTCTTTTATTTGCCGTTGTTTGTCTGTATTTTGCTTTTTTTCTAATATTTATTTGTTTGTCTGTCAGGTGTATTGTTGCTGGTCTAAATTAAATTTAGACTTTATTTTGGATTTCAGAAAAAAGTTACGCTTCTTTAAAAATTACCTGTGGGTGGACAAGATTCTCATAAGAGGCGAGTAACCTAGATGTCCAGAGATCCGTGGTGACCATTCTCTATCTGTCTGCTTGTCCTTTATCTATCATAAAAAAATATCTTAACGAAGTTCCAGGTCGACTAGTGATTACATACATTTTTAGTTTCCTCCACTCCTTCTCTACTTTATTCTTTAAAAGATTTAACTCTATATTATTTGACAGAGTTTTACCCTACAAATAATTCGTTTTAAAGTGTACAGATTTTTTTAACAGCCTGTTATATAATAATACCAAACAGTACTTTTTATAAAATATAGAATTTACGTTATTGAATCAACCAAGCGAACAGGTTTGAGCCGAGTACGGGAAAACCTTGATTTCGCTGATTCGTGACGTGTAAAAGAATGCTGCATTTTATTGTACCGGTGACCCGCCCTCGTTTCACTGAGAATCGATAAAAGATTGGTCGCAAAATTAAAACAAGAATTATGCTTCGAAAAAAAAAACAGGAACGTTAAGGCTCTGAGAAAAACAAAATGAACAAATTTGGAATTATCTTTTAAATGCTAAAAGATAGAAGAGGTAGATACTACATACAATCTTACAGAAGACAGGTTTTCAACTTACCTTTCCTTTTCTCCTTCCTTCTAAACAGTTTTTATGAATTATTGAAAGCTTTAGGATAATTACATTTGACCGCAAACAACTATTTTTAACTAAATATATATATGTCGAGGTATACTTGGGGTAGGATAGTAATAAAGAAGACTTGTTGTGAGGGTTCCTGTTCAAAAACTACAGAATCGTCTGAATCTGTTCTGACACATATATATATATAGTGGTTCAATATTTCGCTGTATGAACTCAGAATATGAAAATAACTTTAATCACTATTCACTATCGTAGTATCGCATATAGATAGAGATTTTTTTACTATATAATGGTGCAATACAAGGCTTACTAGTTAACTGTTAAGGTAAACATTCAGACTTCAGTTATTCAATAGTTCAAGAACATAAAGACAATTTAATTCATGGTTTAATATAACGCCTTCAAGAATAACAGCGCAATTGTAAATATCGAATTGCTGTCTGTACACTTAGATCTGTTAAATAACACTACAGCTCTTAATGCGGTTTTTTATGTATAATATATGTCGGAGCATAGTAAAAGATTATCGATTAATCGAATCGTTATCCTTGTCTATGGCGTTGGAGTGGGGTAGTAGTCACTTCCGTTGTTTTGACAGTCTCTACCCTCGACCCTTTATGTGCGATCGACAGTCTAACTGAAGTCTTAGTCGTGCGCGGTCTCTCAAGAAGTGAACATCATCTAAGTAGTGCTAGTGACAGTGATAGTGTCAAGTGCAGTGTAGTGTGGAAGTGCTGTCCAACTAAGGTCACGTAAGTCCTTACAATGTAATTGCCACGTGGTTAAGTAAACACAATGTTAGGTTAGGTTAGCCTTGTGTTAGATTCGGTTTATGTGCGTTTAACCTTGGGTTTAAATAGAGAGCCTAGCAGTGGAGGCGAGTGTTGTAATTACTTAAAGGACGTCCTTAAGCCTACACCTTGGTCACAAGTCCAAGGCACTGCTTAGGTTTCTCTCGTAATTGTTAGAGATCATATTTGATCATTTATCGGTTCAATAGGAGTATCTGCGTTGCGTTTACCCAATATTCCATTCAATACCATCACCCCCTTTTAGTGTTCCCCAATATTCCCCATCTCCCTCCTTCCATCTCCTTTCACATCGTTTTAAAATCCCCGACATATATATATACATGTAAATTACAGGAGATAAACCACGACTACTGACGTGGCCCACTTCTGACACAAGCTATTTATTAGCTTACTAGGAGGGGTAACGGGAATACTAGTAGTATGTGATCCATACTGCTGCTAGTAGTCTTATATTGATATAGTGTGAATGATCCAATACATATATATCGGGGTATAGTTGGGGTAGGATAATAATAAAGGCCGTGTCGGGCTATGGTTAGGGTAAGATAGTAATAAAGAGGATTTGTTGTCACTTCCGTCGCGTCATTTTAATATTCGACGATTTTGGATAACGAGTAAACGATTATTGAATAATCGTAATACGCGCGACATCTACGGCACTTTAATCAACGATTTTTGATAGCTTCAAACTAATAATCGATTAATCGGACCGCCAGCGCCATATTTCCTATTTGTTGATTTACTTATCCCCACGAGTGGAGGGGCATTGCTACAATTGTGTAGTCTCTTTATATTCCCCGACTGACGCAGTACACTTTAGTATCACGACAAGTCTCTTTGAGTGAACTTCACCTGGAGTTGAAGTGTAACAATAGTGTGTCACTATATCACGGATATTGGACCTCTCCGACTAAGGATCATGTGAGTTCTTGCGTCTTATTTATTGTGAGTCCCTTCATTGTATTTAGATGTGTTAACACAACCTTAGGTTAGCCTTATGTTAGCTTAACTTAAGACAGTGAGACCAGGCAGTGGAGGCGAGTGTCGTGATCACTTAAAGGAGCTCCTTAAGTCTACACCAGGCACTGCCTGGTTGCCTGTCCAAAAACTACAGAATCGTAAGGTTCGGTTCATTTAGAAATGTATGTGTAAATTTTCAACCACATTGTTTGAACCATAGTCAAATGTTTTATTTATAAGTAAATAAAATTAAAAAGAAATGATCACAAACAGATTGGTATATAAACATGTAGTACTATTGGTTATGTTTACTGTTGGCATGTCTGTAATAGGTTTATTGTAAACTAGTTCAGAATAATGATACTTTTCAAGTTATTTTTAAGTGCTTTGTTGTTGCTCATTTTCCATAATTTCCTTGTCAACTTGAATTGCTGTTACTAATGGTAACAATTTATTATTTTTGCGTAAAGAAAGATTTTTTATTGCATTTTTTTAATAATAATTTTTATATGAATATAAAAAAAATACTTCTTGCTTTTCAACATCATGTAACACTATAATTATAAACGTATAAGCCAATTTTCCATTGAATATGAGAATCTCAAATATTGGTATATGATATTATAATTAAGTTATAAAAATGACGAGTACCTAATACATTTAATATTTAACAAAAAAATATTAAACGCCTGATGAAAAATTATAGCAGATATAATTTTGTTAACTGTAATAAAACTATTTAAAACTTGTAGGCGTTACAGTGTTAACGATAGAATTAATTATCGTCATATAGAAATTAAACAGATATTTATTATTTTTACATAAACAGTGTCTAATAAAAAATATTAAATAGTGATAAACAGAAATAATATATTGAAATAAAGTTATTTTAAAAAGTATCAAGTTCATTTGCTAACTTCTACTTTTAAGAACATAAGGCGCATATATATAAACGTCTTATTTAAAGTATTTAATTATTTACAAGCTTTACGAATTACGTAAATTTACTTTTATTAAAAAATTATTAATTAAAAGTAGATGTTCTACTTTTGACGTCCTAACTTAGAAGAATATTATAAAACGAAATCCGTCTTTTCACTGTCTTCTGACTAATAGAAAACAATTTATAACTGCGCCCATTTTCGTTATAATAAATCTGTAATGGTACCTGATAACAAAATATGGGCATTACTATTAGATGGGCCTTTTATCTTGATTCTGTCAATATATATATAGCTCAATTTTGGCAAAAATGTTAGATTCTCTTCAACTGTTTTCTATTTCAAAAATTATTTTTTATATAGAAATTTATCTAAAATTATCAATATTTAAGTAGTCAATTAAAAATAGTGTTTGGTTGTTCTTATTTATAATTGAATTTTTCCTCAAAAACTACTTGCACTTCCAAATTAGATCCAAATCAGCGACACGCCTTTGTTTTAGCTACAGCACAGTTTACTAATAAGTATTTATCATGCAAATAACGAGACTGATGACCTAAAATATTATTCATCGTTACATTTTGGCGGTATTATGAGAAAATGATTCTATATAAATAATCTTATCGGCGGTGATTATACGCGTACACCGCACAACGTACCGGCCGCGGCCATATTGCACTCAGTTGCCTTCGATAAATCGCCGTGCGCGCATATCTACTCGATTTTATTAATCATCAAATCTACAAAATGGGGTGTGGAGAATTCTTGGTTAAATACATACTGTTCTTCGCGAACCTGTTTTTTGCGGTAAGTCACATTTTTAATCTATATTAATGTTCTGAGGTAAAAGTACGATGGGAGTAGTTAATCGCTGAAAGTGCTGATCCGATTTTGATAATTATTTTTTGAGATTGTTAAAGATATGTAGCGTTATATTTAATTAAAAATAAATAAGCTTTTACTCACTGATATACCAAACGCCTGATTAATTTGTGTTTGTTTTGTATTTTTTTAAAAGATATCCTCAAGTATATTTGAATTATGTACCTATGATTGTTTTCAATTAAAACCAATAGGTAAAGCTATACCTCAGGGAAGCGCCGGTGTGTTGTTTCTTATCTCATACGATTGATTTACTCGTTGGAAATTCAGTATTTGATTCTTATCAAACTTTGATATTATGATTCTCAAATCGTATTTACTTTTTAACAAACTAGCCTTGCCCGCGACTTCGTCCGCGTTGAATACTGTCTTTGAGTAGCATTTTTAATTATATTACAAATATCTCTAAAAATGACGGTACTTTTATGCAACTTTTCATCCCCCCTTTCAATCTCTTACAACCTTTTTTTCGCATTAAAAAGTAGCCTATAAAGGGCATAGGCTACTTTTTAATGCGAAAAAAAGGCTTTAAACTATTTGTATATCAAATTTCATTTCAATCAGTTCAGTAGTTTTGGCGGTAAAACGTGACAGACAGAGATACTTACGCATTTATAATATTGAATATTGGGATTAGAATAACTTTCTAAATCGTGTTAGTATACTAATACATATAGGAGATAATGTCTGGGGTTTGCGACTTAGGAGCTAGTCGACCAATCGGATACATTTGACTCACCGTAATATTTATACAAATATTTCATCATAATCTTAGTTTTTATTGTGTACTGGCTGCCCTCTCTTCGCTGCGTCAAAACAGTCTACATCACTCAATAGTTTAGCATTTATCAGTAAAAGAATTTATATCAGATAAGTTTTAGAGATAACCTCTTACAAACAAACAACATTATATCTAACATTTTCAGTTATAAAGTTATAATCTTCGTCTACATAAAAATGAATATTTTCCATGACACGACTGTACCAAATCGGATAATACTTTTTTGTTGTGATAGGTATTGTCAGAAGAGTATTGTTCAAGAGTAACGAAAGAGTAAGTTTCTATTTTATAAAATAGAAATTCAACAGAAAATGGTACTTATATTCATAGTTGTGGGTAGCAGAGTATAAATAAGTAAACGAGTGTGAGTGAATGATTAGAATACACCTCAGCAAAGAGCTTTTGCTTTCTTTTTGAAATATTATGATTAATTAATGAGCAAAATAATCGCACTTCATTATTGTGTTGCGTGACAAACAAACAGTCTTACTCATATTTGTTTTATAGGTATAATTGTTTTTCGCTTAGTCATTGGTTCACCAACGTGATGATAACAGATAATATATTAATGCAACTGTCCTGTTCCTGTGATAATTTGAGTTAATTCATAAATTGTTAGTTTTATTTCTAGTTACAATTAGAATAAAAACATAAAATATTAAAATAATTGATTTAGGTAATTTGGTAAATCTATACTAATATTATAAAGAGGAAAGATTTGTATTTTTGTATGTAACGAATAAACTTAAAAACTACTGGAATGATTTCAAAAATTCTTTCACCATTAGAAAGCTACATTATCCCTGAGTAACAATAGCTATATTTATTACTAGAAAAAAATTAGAGATCCTCAGAAATTCTCTCTAAAACCAACCTAAGGTATAAAAAATTAGCCATAAAATGTCTTTCATCGCATGCGCTGCGGAAACTATTGATGATAGAACAAAAAAATGTTATACAATATTATAGAACGAATCAATAGCTACAAAAAACTGCACGAGACCATATGTCCAACTATTGTAGTTATGTCTACATTTTAACATTTTACAAGTTGATAGAAATGCCTATCAAAATCAGACCATACCATCCAAATAAATTTCGTATTCGTACTCAAGACTGTTTCAATACCTGTTGATTGCTTTTTGAATTATTTAAATCGGACATTCCATTCAAAATATATTAAGAATTAAAAATGTCAATATAAACAAGAAGCGAAGCGAAGCCGGGACGGGCCGCTAGTTATGAATAAAACTTAAAATACAGAAGTTAAATTTATCTATATATACTAATATTATAAAGAGGTAAAGTTAGTGAGGTTGTAAAGGAGAAATCTCTGGATCTACTGAACCGATTTTGAAAATTCTTTTATCAATAGAAAGCCACATTATTTGTGAGTGTCATAAGCTATATATTAACCCGAAAAAGAAAAGACTTTTCGAGGTATTTGCTGCAGTAAGTCGGAGAACAAGTTTGTTACGAACGCTGCCTTAACGATGAAATATATGATTCAGTCGCGGGTACAGTATGAACAGTTTGAATACATATCAGCGAAGCGAGAGCGGCTCTGCTAGTATATTATAAAGAATGTGTAAACATCCTACATGGTGTTCAACGTATTTTAAGTTCCGAGTATTCTTATCGATATAATACTACACTGAAAAGTGCTTTGTTTATCAAACACTCAAAAAAATCAATGATCTTACATTGTGAAGAAGCCTTTTATTATTTTGTCGTCATATTTAGGAAAATTTACAAAATAAAACCGTGGTTCGAGGATTCCAATAGTAGGGGTGATGTAATTACTGCCTTAAGGCTTCGATCCGGTCACATTCCTCTTAACAGTTTTGCTCATTTGCTAAAAAAAGTCCCATCTCCCAACTGAACCGCATTTCCTTATATTTTTGATTTTGCCTCATGTAACAGTATCTTGTCCTCACCGAGTTCCGCTGAGGCCAAGATGCTTTATAGTAAATTTAGCTCTTAAGCGGAGAACTTAATTGTGTTTAATGGTTGTTACTATAGGGGTGGCATGTTCTTCTAGAAAAAACCCCCTAAATAAAATATAGAATTTAAAAAAGAAAAATTTACAAAATATTCAAATATGTATTAGCTAATATCTATATTACTGTATATTTTCATTAAAACCCTAACTAATATTATAAATACGAAACTAACTCGGTCTGTAGCGCTTTCACGCCAAAACTACTGAACCGATTTAAATGATATTTGGTACACAGATAGTCTAGAGGCTGAGGAAGGACATAGGCTACTTTTTGATGCGAAAAAAGGGTTGTATGGGGATAGAAGGTGGGGATGAAAAGTTGTATGGAAGTATCGTCATTTTTAGAGCTACAAGCTGGATACTTATTGTTAAGGCTGTTGATTCGTTATAAATAAATATGACATTCAAAGTTTGTTAAAGTTTTAGCCTTAATGGTGTAAAATAACAATAAGGAATAGGGGATGAAAGTTTATAAGGTTTACCTAGTGAAACACTGAAAATAGCTCATTAAAGTATTTATACGTCTTATTTGTAATATAAAATAAAAATGCTACCCAAAGACACTATTCCACGCGGAAGGAGTTGCGGGCACATCTAGTCCAACATTAATAATAATACGAAGGTATTGTAAGATTTGGATCAATTTCTTTGTGTAGTTGGATGTAGTATTTTTTCCTTTTTGTAATAAAGTAAGTAAATTTGTAAGTTATTTATTTTTATTTACAATTTACATGAATATGTGTCGCTACTTTAAGTTGCAGTTAAATCTAAAAATGAATTTCTTTATACGCAAAGCGACTGTTAGTCGTCAGTTTAAAAACAACATTTTTGCTCAGCCATCTATAAATTGAAAAAAACTGAGTTTTTCTCCTTGAACCCTGATAATGATGTACCCTAGCTACAATCCGTTAGCTCAAGCTTTCAGAAACTTACCGTCAGGGTATCTCTAGCTCACGTAGCGCCCGTGTGCAATCACTACCCTAGTGCCCTTATTATTACAAAAAAGCTCTTCTCGCTTTACCGCGATCTAAGGCTTCGTTAGCAATGAAAACCATTTTTTACTTCACCTTAGAAGGTACAATATTTACATCAAAATTTTTTGAGAAAACTTTGGCGCTTATGTGCATTGCACACCGTGCACTATAGGTAAAACCGATCCTTCTTACAGTTCAATAAAATAACAAAACATGTCTTCAGAAGCTTTTATGCAATAAATTATGACTTGTAGGTAAAGCATATTGGAACATTAATTATTAAATTCGAAAACGTCGAGAGTTCAACTAACTGATTTTGAAAAACTATTCTAAATTGATTGACAGTATCTAGATGAATAAACTGGTTCAAAAATACATGTGAATACTGCAAAAATTCTTTGTGAGGTCTAAATATAAGGGTAAATGTAATATTATATTCATTTTTTGTGTATAAATGTTATTATTATTACGAGGTGGCTCTACGACCCAAAGTGAGTCTTGGCCTCCAGCACGAGTTTGCGCCAATGGTCCCGGTTCTTCACCGTCTCTCGCCAGTCGTTGGCCTTAAAGGTCGGTTAGATCCGCTTCCACGGTGTTGATCCAGCGATACCTAGGTCGACCAACGTGTCGTCTCCCATTAGGCCATCCCAAATATGCTTTTTTAACTCCGCGATCCTCCCCATCGTTTCGACATGGCCAAGCCATCGCAAACGGTGCGCTTTAGTTTCACCGATGATATCTAGTTCAGCCACGATTTCTTTTAATTCGACATTCTTTCGAATACTGTAGCTGCCATCCTCTGTTCTTATCGGGCCCAGGATCTTGCAAAAGATCTTACGTTCAGCCACCAAGAGTTTATTTTCTTCTTGCAGTGTTAGTGTCCAAGTCTCACAACCGTACATAAGTTTACCTTATCAGTTTTATAACTAAATAAAAATGTTAATAGGTTTTATTTAGTTCTAAAGGCGATACACATCAAAATATTATGTTTAATGAGACGTGACGTCATTTACCTTTGATTAAACTATCATTGTTATATTTATTAAGACAATATTAATTAAAGGGCTATATGCAGGCTGTATGCACGCAGACGAACAGTATGGTGGCTTGTTGACTAGAATAATACTTCTGAGGGTAATTCTTTAGACATAGACATGCAGAATTACTGCTTGATTACTCGCGATGTATGCAATAATAATGGTAATCATGGCGGCGTATTTATTTATGTTTATTAAAACGACCCCACCTGTCATTAAAGTGGGAATAGATGAGGGGGGTATTTGTGCTCAACTTGCACGGCTAAAAGCCTATAAATTTAAGATTGAATTGAGGGGGGTATTTTGTTTTATAAAAAGGATGACTTTTACGCAAGAAGGTTTATTTGCTCTCGGAACTCCTGAGACTTTTGTCATGATTTATTTTCCAATCACGGGTCAAAAGTCACCCGGACCTTTGGTAGACGTGCGTGGAGCCGTAGCCAACACGTAGAGGCCCTTTAGACAATATAATTTAATATGAGATGTGACACAAACCGGCTATTATCCCTGTATGCACTATGAGAATGCACCCAAGGACAATCCCCGGCTTGTGTAGGACTATGGCAATATATGGGAACTAATAATGGTGGGCTATAGATTGAAGTGATAGTGGACTCGGTAACTAGTGCTATGGATGACCTATGTCGTCTACCCAACAATGTTTTTATACATTGAAAAATGGGTAGACGGAGACTTATCATGATTATTATTGTTTTGTACTTTATTAGTAACTAGCTGCGCCCCGCGGTTTCACCCCCTATACTGCGGATAATTCACACTATATCATTATAAATTATAGCTTATGTGTTATTCTGATGTGTAAGCTGTATTATTGTAAAGTTTCATCTAAATCCATTCAGTAGTTTTTGCGTAGAAGAGTAACAAACATATATATAAATTTAGTGTAAAGGAGTATTAGAACGATGGAGAGACGGAGCGACGGAGCGACCTACACTCGCACGGCAGATTAGATAAACTGATACTATTTACAGCTCAGATAAGCCGGTATTGGGTTACATATTGTATATTTAGTCTCTTCAATACTTTTACATTCATATTTCATACTAAAATTTACGTTAGCCTTGTGTGCCAACTTAGCTACTTGATAGCTAGATCTGGTGGTGGTGGCTAGATTAATTAGCCACTTTTTCTAGCAACTTTTCAATCTAACGAATTTTGAGTCTTTTACTTAATAATATTTGTTACTACAGTAAGTCTAAAAAGTCAAATAATTTGATAAAGTCAAAAGATAAAAAAAACATTAACAAATAAAAAGTAAAACTAAAAATATAATACCTAAGTCAAAACGAAAACAATAAATAGATAACAATAAAAAGTATGTATAATAGGTTGGGGGAAAAGTCTTTTCGCATTATAGTATGTATGAACTTGTAATAAAATCTCTTTGGCTATACTATTTGTATCTGGCTGGTTTTGGTATCATTACAAGTTTACATTTTAAAGAAGATAATTCCAAATTCAAATTAGGAAAATGTGTGATTTTTATTTGTTTTTCGTACTGTGAAGATGAGTGAGTCTAATGAAGAAGTCCGATACATTTTAAAATTTTACTACAAAGAAAGTAAAAAAGCAACGCAAACCGCGAAAAAAGTTTGCGATGTTTATGGACCTAGTGCAGTGTCTGTGAGAGTAGCACACATTTGGTTTAAGCGTTTTCAATCCGGAAATTTTGATGTCAAAGATGCACCTCGCTCTGTGCAAAGTGGAGCAAGATCGGCATATCAGTAGTTATGACGTAGCTGAAGAACTGCGAAACCCGGGTTAACTCGCAAAAAGGTGATGTTGTGTGTATGGTGGGATTGGAAGGGCATTATTCATTATGAGCTGTTACCACCAGGCAGGACCATCGATTCTGAACTCTACTGCGAACAACTGATGAGATTAAAGCAAGAAGTTGAGAGAAAGCGGCCGGAATTAATCAACAGAAGGGGTGTGGTTTTTCATAATGATCACGCTAGACCTCACACATCTTTAGCCACTCATCAAAAATTAAGAGAGTTTGGCTGGGAGGTGTTAATGCATCCGCCGTATAGTCCTGACCTTGCAGCTTCAGATTTCCACCTGTTTCGGTCTCTTCAGAATTCTTTAGGCAGTGTCAGGTTAACATCACGAGAGGACTGCCAAAACTACTTGTCGCGGTTGTTTGATCAGAAGCCCCAACATTTCTATAGCAATGTCTATCTCTACCTATAAGATGGCAAAAAGTTATCGAACAAAATGGTACCTACATACTTTAGTTAAATGTAAATAAACTATATTAAAAAATGTTTTGAATTTTCTTAAAAAATGCGATTATAACTTATATTTCCTTAAGGTTTGAAATAGGAATTTGTGCTAAACTAAAAAGATGGAAATAATAAAATTATTTAATAAAAAAGACCCGTCTGCATCAATATCTGCCATTTTTATTAAATTCATTGAAGAACTGAAAAGAGAGAAAAGAATTTTTTTTTTTGAATCTGAATAATGTTAGTTGACAGTGTTCACAAACGCAAGCGAAGGTATCTTCTCACTGCGAGATTTTGTTGCTGTACCTACTAACATTATGCGAAGTGAGCGACGAGTCCAGGCTCTATTGATTTCGAAAAACTTAAACGTCACGAAGCTAATGACTCCTCCTTATAAAATTTCAGATCTATGTAATTTATATTACTGTAATTACTGGACCGATTTTCATAAAACGTGAAAAATTGAAAGCTACTATTCCCAAATTTGCATGCAATAATGTACTATGTAATTAAAAATATGTAGGCAATTAGGTATATATTTCTTTTTTTACTATTTTATAACCAGTTTATAAATTAGTTAATCTTTTACGTCACGTTATATCGATAATTATACAAAATTAATAATTATGATAATTTTAATACTAAAAATGATATTAAATTTCCTTGATAAGAACGCCAATCGTATGTTACTTTTTAAAAAAAAAATTAAAATTAATAATATGAAAATAAATATACATTTAACGTTGAATTTTCTTTTAATTACTATTTTCTGTTTTCAGTTAGCAGGTCTAGCGCTAATAGGCTTGGGTATAGCGGTACAGCTCCAGGTGTCTGAGGTGGTGGAAATCTTCGAGAACTCCCAGATCTTCCAGCTGACCCCCATTGCGGCTATTGTAGTAGGATGCATCGTGTTCATAGTCGCATTCTTCGGATGCTGTGGAGCCATCAGGGAGAGCAACTGCATGCTGATAACTGTAAGTATCTCAACTTCACTGTTACTCTTAAGAACTGCTAATGAAATGCTAGTCCTGTAATCGTCTGTGTGTCACCAGGGTATATCTCATGAACCGTGATAGCTAGACAATTGAAATGTTCACGAATGATATATTTCTGTTGCCCCTATAACAAAAAATATTAAAAACAGAATAAAATAAATATTTGAGGGGGACCTCCCTTACTACAAACGTGATTTTTTTACCAAATGTTGGCACGGATCCCTTCGTGTGAGAGTCCGACTCACACTTGGCCGGTTTTTAAATTAAATCATATTTTATAAACCTGATTTTAACAAAATTGAACCCCTACATGGTTTAGTTTATTTATTTTTTTCAATTTAACAACCAATAGTGTATAGAATATACATAGTGGTCAACAGTGGTTTTGTTGCTCTTGATATAATAGTAGTTTCGAATAATTTAATGTCCGCACTTTATGAAATAATTCATAATTTTGGAAAATTGGCTCAAGTTTTTTTTTTAAATATTTATTTTTATTCTACAAACAGAATAGCTCAAAAAACAAATAAAATATAAAATATTATTTTCCTTAAAAACATTATTTTGTTTATATTGATTGTTATTTTTTTCTTAAAATCACAAAAACTAGATCCAATCCAGAACTTTCATAATTATATCCGTAATCTATACTTAGAAATATAATAATCAGAAAAGATATATAGGGCAACAAAAAATATATACATTTTTGTTGAGCTGTGCAATCCTTACCTGGTTTTGCAACGAGCATCTGACTAGTTTTAAGACTTAGATAAGCTGAAAGCGAAGAAAAGTATTACAAAAAATATATTAATAACCTACGCCTAACTTTAAATATTATTTATAATATTTCAGTACGCCATCTTCATGATCTTCCTGATGATACTGAAAATCGCTCTCGCTGTACTAATATTCGTGAAACAAGACGAGCTCCTCGATGACATCCCTCGCTGGTTGAACGAAGCCTTCTCCAGGGATCAGACTGGATTCCAGAATATTGAGAGATCTGTAAGTATCAATCTATTACCCAAGGACAAGTGGCGCCATTTGTTGATCCAGTCTTAAAGTATATTTTCGGTTCTTAGCATTACTTTTAAATAATTATAATATGTATGTTAGTAGGTTTGTATCTCGTATTAAAATTTTAAAGTACCAATATAATTTAATCTAATATCTAATCTAGGAGATCTGTAATATGATAATGTATTGAGTTCAGCATTATTTTTATTCTTATCAAAAGTTTCTGTTTAATGGAATAGTGTCTTTTCATCCCCTATTCCCTATTGTTATTTTACACCCTTGATGGTAAAACTTTAACAAACTTTGAATGTCATATTTATTTATATTGAATTAACAGCCTAAACAATAAGTTTCCAGCTTCTAGCTCTCAAAATGAAGATACTTCAATACAACTTTTCATCCCCCCCTTCCTACACCTTGCAACCTTTTTCTCGCATTAAAAGTAGCCTATGTCCTTTCTCAGGCTCTATACTACCAATATACCAAATTTCAATTAAATCAGTTCAGTAGTTTTGGCGTGAAAGCGGGACAGACAGACAGAGTTATTTTAGCATTTATAATTATAACATTTGGTTTTACAGCTGTGCAAACTCCAAGATAAAACCGAACACATTTCTTTAATTCATATGCAATCAATTCTTTTAGTACTTAATCTGTTATAGGTTTATGTCTACTAGCTACTAGTACTAGTACCTAGCTACTCGTATCACTTAGTGACGGCTAAACGTAAAGCCTATGCAGTCATGTGTGTGTCAAAAAAAAAAAAAAAAATTAAACATGCAGTCAATCAATTTATCTGAACCTACCATCAGCTCGAAAAGCCGGCAACAAACTCAACAGTTGCTCCAATTAAAAAAAAATATTTAGTGCAGTATTCTAACTTGTGTTATTTCTGTAATTTCCAGTTCAGGTGCTGCGGACCCGCGGGAGCAATATCCTACTTGAACGTAGTGTTGCCAGAGTCCTGCTGCGCCTCCACCCCCTGCACCGTGGTGAACGCGTACAGCGGCTGCAACACTGTTGTTGCTAACTTCTTCGAGACCTTCGGCATGGCTATCGGCGTTGTTGCCATTGTTGTTGTTGCTATTGAGGTGTGTTGCTAGTCTATTTAATTACCATTTCCATTCCCTTTCCCTATCAAAACACAGAATAACTCCTTCGGTAGTAGCGATATTAGCAAAAAAACAAGCTAGTACGACGTCTAGTGTTTTCTCTAAGAAAAAACCCTTACTTTTTGTTTAAGCTTTATTAAATTAATTTTTACACATTCTGTTAATGCAGGGCTTCCCAAACTATGTGTCGTGACGCCCTAGAGCGGTGCAGCAGGCGATCTATATAGATTTTTTGTATGAGTCCATCACTCAATTAAAAAAAATTCTAAGCTTTTTTTGGAACTTTGTTTCTCATAAACAAACAGTAAAGCCAGGGAATTAAGCGTTCTATTACCGCTCCTTCAACTTCGTTCTGATCTAGCCACTTTAAGCAGTTGGCGCTTGCGCACAGTAACTCATCAGCTCGTCTTGTGACAATCCGTGAGGGTCGCACTTAGCGGAACATACGCGCTTGCTTAGCTGGTGCAATGTGTAATAGCTGGACCAAAATAGTATATTTTTTTTTGTTTCAATCAGAAAAAAAATTGCGTGATATTTGCCGAGACCCCCCCTCTCTCCAACGTAAGATTAGATGAGATTTGACGCGACCCCCTCCCCCCCCTTAAACATCTCACGTATTTTATGAACGAATAAACAACTGCAAATCGCAATAAATGTAGACAAACTAATTATGATTAGCAATTTCCAAATTTTTGGTTAGCTATATTCAGAAAAGGATTTTTTTTTTTGGGTAGTGCAGTATGGATCACATACTACTAGTATTCCCGTTACCCCTCCTAGTAAGCTAATAAATAGCTTGTGTCAGGAGTGGGCCACGCCAGTAGTCCAATGTCCGGGATTTGAACCCACGACATATCGACCGTGAATCCAACGCCCGAACCACTGACAAACTCCTAAGGGCGTCACAATAAAAATATGTTTGGGTAGCCCTGTTAAAACGGAAACTATTTAGTCAAAAAAATTTGTGATAGTGCTTAAAAAATTGTGTATTTCTCAAAGTTTTATCTGCATGTTTATCTATATTTGAATTGCTTTATATTTTCAGTTGGTGGCTGTAGTGTTCGGACTGTGCCTCGCCAACCACGCGCGCAACAAGAATAGGAGGGCACGTTACTAATTTTTTTTTAATATTCATATTTTGAATTATTCAACATTTCTTATTCTTGTAAAACCTTATTCATAAATGTATAAAGAAAACGAAACTGTTATCTTTAAATGTCTCGGAGATAAGTCATGCTGAATACTTACAATAAATACTAGATAAGTACAGTACAAATATTGTAAGGCAGGCTACACACCAGTGAAAGTATTATTATGACTACTCTGTCGACAAATTTTAACGAGTATATTTATATCATGATGGTAAGGAAACTTTTTTCCAAACAACATTTGTTTATTGCCATTAGTATTTAGACGTCTTTCTTAGCTTATCGGTTCTTGATGTCTTGGTATACATTGCGGGTATATCAAGCTTAAAACTACTCTTTTTCAACACATCTTATCCTCACCTTAACGATGCTTGATTGAAGATGAATATTTTCAAATAGGCATTAAAACATAAATGTCAAAAAATTTAATCTGTGCCTGCCTTTAGGTTAAGTTTTATATAGTAACTGTTATGAACAGTCACACAGACAGTGTTAACAGCCAGTAATGTATTTAATATAGGTATTAAAGTTTGTAATAAATAATACAAAATACCTCGTTTATTTATTTTATTATATGGCAACAATGTTTTTGTACAAAAGTAACAAACTCTTCATAAATCTAAACCAAATTACTTCTGTAAATTATAAACGAGATAAAAATAAATACATAAAACTTCAAAAATTGAAAAATATATTAACAGTTTATCATTAAAGATAAGGTGTTTATATTTTAATCCAAAAGTCAAAATTAAGTATAGTTTACAATTCTTATAAACTAACAAATTCAATTTTTTTCAGACTTTTTTTTGTTACAAGAATAAAAGTTAGTTTTCACTGATAAAGGGTCTGTGGGTTGGTTAGCTATAATAATTCAGATTAGATCTTCTCTTCTGAATGACATTATAGCACAAACTGAGGCTGAACACCAGCGCTCCCAGCTGAAATCAAATAAAACATTTGAAACATACATAGTAAATCAGTATGTCTGTCTTTTGCGCTCTCACGCTTAAACCACTGAACTGATTTTGAAAAAAATTGGTGATTAGTTTGGGGACGGACATAGACTGTTTTGTCGCGCAAAAAGCCACCAAACGAACTACTAACATAGTGGCCTAGCTAACGACATAGCGACCCAGCCACATAGCGACATACGACAGTAGGGGATGAAAGTTTGTATGGGAGCAGGTATATATCCCAACTTATAATATTATAAATGGGAAAGTAGCTCTGTCTATTTGTTATGCTTTCACGCCTAAACAACTGTACATATCTTGATTAAATTAAGTGCAGAGATAGACTAGAAGGAAAGGTCATAAGCTACATTTTACCGCAAGAAAAGGGATATAGTGATATAGCGATATGGCAATAGAAGTTTATTTATGTCATAGTAACCAATTAAATAATAAGACCTACACAATCCCAATCCATGTCTGTATTCTTATTGCAATACAAAATACAAATTCTTTTCAATTGTATAAAGTATTAAACATTTTTTTAAATTAAAGTATAGTTAAAGTTGATAAATATATTAAGTTATTTACACATATTTTTTTCAAAGGTAAAATTAAATGTTTAAGAGATGCAAGTTTTTTTTTTTATCGTTTATAGGCAAGCGTTTGACCGTAATCTGCCTGATGTTAAGCACGATACGGTCTAGGAGGTAACACGCTTGCCTAGAAGGTACCTGTTTACTCTGCTTTTGAAGACACCAACGTTGTACGTATCTGGGAACACAAACTCCGGCAAATCGTTCCACAATTTCGCAGTGCGTATAATGAAAGTGGATTCAAAGCGTTTGGTACGCACTCTGGGAATTTCCACCATGTACCGATGTCGCTTTGGTCGCGTTTGCCGGGGTGTTCGATAGTAGAATGGGGCAGGTGGGATCAAGTCATGGAGTACTTCAGCACACTCTCCGAAATGCATCCGGTAAAACACCGATAAGGAGGCAACCCTCCGACGGTGCTCGAGGCTTTGCAGCCGAGATTTGAGCAAACCAGAAGGCTAATAGGCGACACCTATTAGCCTTCTGGCGCGCTTCTCAACCGATTCTAAGGCCTCAAGTTGGTACCTGGCAGAGCCATCCCAAAGATGAGAGCAGTACTCCATACACGACCTGATTTGCGCTTTGTATAAGCTGAGCAGGTGTTCCGGAGTGAAATAACGACTCACCTTTGAGAAGATGCCAAGTTATAAAATTTTTTAAAATTTTTTAAAATTCACTCAACCAAGGGAAAACCTTGCTGACAGATCCATTATTATCATTGGAGATTTCTACATTACAGATAAGTTAAATCACAAGGTTTTGTTTTTTTTTCCACTTACCTCTATAATAACAATGACAACCAAAACACCAGCAATAGCTTCTCCGAAGGTTTCAAAGAAGTATCCAATACGGTTGACGCAGCCGCTGAATGCCAAAGCGCGCTCACAAACCTCCACATCCCTCGGACAGCAGGTCTGAGGTAGAGTTTCTAGTATACCTATGTACGAATCCGGACCAGTCGATCCACAGCAACGGAACTGCAATAAACTAAAAATTACAATCAAATTTGCGATTTCAAAATGATTTTATGTCTACTCTCCATTTAACACCTACTTATGTTGACGCTACAAACGTCATCTCTCTTGACAAGATTGCGAGATAGCACCAACGGCATCCTGAAAACGCTAGTGGTTAAAGTAGATTCTCCAATATTGGAGCACTACATGAAAATACTTGTGCACTAAATATTATGATATATATTGTAAACACTAACATAGTTTTTAGGTCGTCTATACTAACATAATTTATACTATAAGCCAAATGTAAACTACTAACATAGTCTATAAGCTACTACTAACAAAGTGGGTCTTAGTTGCCTTAATAAAGAATATTTATTATTATTATTATTAGGTTAGCCGGAAAAAACCATTGACACGGGCCTTAGCCAAGTGTACATCAGTATG
Organism: Limenitis camilla; assembly: GCA_905147385.1. Lineage (NCBI taxonomy): Eukaryota > Metazoa > Arthropoda > Insecta > Lepidoptera > Nymphalidae > Limenitis > Limenitis camilla. Next base: position 14,384,355 of record LR990238.1, read on the forward strand.
CCGGGTATATGTTGAAGATGAAGGGTGAGGTGTGACTATATTAGGTGTGTTATCTGCTTTGCATTCTAGAAATTTTCTGCATGTGTAGAGTATTGCAGTGCTTTCTGTAACAAATGGTAACTATTTCATGGTAAATTTAATGTGTGAAGTGATTGGTGTGACTGTCTGGGTATCACACCCATTGTCGAAATTACTACAGGAACTATTGTCAATTTTTCCAGCCAGACAGCCAGTCTTCTCTATTGAACTAATGTAATAGTGCGGTCAGTACGAAGCGCTCTATCAAAGTACAGTTTAGTAGTGGCATTTTCTAAAACACTTCGAGGTGTGTATTTATAATATGGTACAGTAATGTCAGTCAATTTGTAAAGAAAAGCTAGTTTCTGGTGTATAATATTTGCTACTTGATCGTGTCTATGCTTATAATCTGTCTGAGCTATTGCTTTAAATGCACCTGTAATGTGTTGTATAGTTTCAGCAGCACTATTGCATTTCCTATAATTATCATTAGTTAAATTTTTAATAATATGTTTTCTGTAATTTCTATCACCTGATCCTCTATAGCTATCATAAAACCTTCTGTTTCTGGAAATAGGTTCCCACGATTAAGCCAATTATTATTAAAAGTTTAACTCATAGTAATTAAGCAATATTTTTTATAATTTGTTGTTTCATAAAGATACATTTTTTGTCAATAGTTATTAAAATTATTAAATTTGACTTATTTAGTATTGCATTATTAGTTAGTAGCAGTACTTGGTAGTCTGCTACACCGGAACGGATCCCTTACCACCGAGGGAGTGGTGGGTTACCCGCCTCTTACGAGATGCTCTCCCAGCGACAGAGGGGAATAGTATCCTAGCACGTCCCCTTTTCTCATTTATTTTAGCTAAACCACCTTTTAGGTGCTCTAACTAATCTTTTTATGCTTCATTAAGACAGACGATAGAAAATAACTGCGATTTTAAACTTACAGCATATTCCGCTCCATGGAATATTTCACGTAAGTTCTGGTTGTTGAAGGCGGTCGTTATCCAACGAGACACGGTCCCTTCCACGTTGTCCAGGAAGCTGAACAGCACCACCGCAATGTACGTCATTCCAGCTGCCAGTAGCACCATACTTAACGCATACTGAAAACATGTAACACAAAAACTACTCATTTTTTATATTACTTGTAATGAAAAATTAGTTTCATGAGTTTTATAAAAATCTAGTATACCAACTAAATGACAACCATTTCTGTGGACCAGACCACCAAATTCAGATTTTATCAATGCCAACAGAATCAATATAATAGTCATATTTTCAAGTATTCTGCTTGTTTTTGTGTAAAAAAAATTATATCGCAAGTTGTGCCTGATTTATTCTTCATACAATTACGCAAAAATAAAATTTAACTCTTAAAGAGTTAAATTTTATTTTTAAACTTTTCTGAGGATAATAGTTTACTCATCTGGTTGCTGAATTATGTTTATCTTTGAACTAACCAAACCAAGAAAGCATCTGATCTCCCTGATAGCTCCACAGCAGCCGAAGAATGCGATAACGGCGATAAATAAACCCAGAACAATTATAGCTATTGGTATCGCATCAAGGTTTATAGGAACGATGTCCAGCAGGCTCCTTAACTGTACCAGCACGAAAGCACCCAGCCCTACTAAAGTGAGGCCAGCTAACTGGAAAAATAAAAAAATATTAATTGAAACACTTTTCCTATATTCGTAGTATGCAGTACAGCCTCATTTATCTATTTATGACAATACAATAATAAACCAATTTCAGGTTTGTGAATTGATACACGAATTCTGTCCTACTTTCTCTTTTATTAATTTTATTGGTACTCCTGGTGTATTACAGGCGATGATATTTAGATAACCAAATGCAGTCGAAATCATTTTTTTTGTATAAAGATCCAAATCTTTTAGTAAATGTTTTTTTTTGTTTAAGAACTTTAAATCACGCGAAGAAACAAACATTTATAAATTTATGCTTAAAATTAATATTTACTCTATTTTCAGTCAGTCACTTGATATGCCTAATATGCAATACTTTTATTATTAGCTGATATAATAACTTACTGTTACAATTAAATTAGCAATAAACAATCCATATTTTACTATAAACCACATTTTTATACAATAAATTTGGGCAAACTAAAAAAACATAACTGATAGTACATTAACGAATCTGATAAGGGAAATATACAAACGGTAAGTGTGTGACTACGTCTGTGTAAGGGTTCTGTAGCAAATATAGGTATGATAAATAGACTTTTCTTTTTAGTGACAATTTTGTGATTTTAATACAGTAAAATTAGAAATATAAAGCGTAACCGCAATCCTACTCGAAATGAGTAAGGCTTTAGATTTTAAAACCCTTGAAATGCGATTATTTCAAGAAGTTAAAAATATACTGATTTCTTAAAAAGTTATTTATGCCGTGGTATACAATGCATACAGATAAATAAACCTGTAAAAAAAAGAAAAACCTACATGCCAATGTTCATTATATTAAGATGTCCCATTAGGTAGTCTACTTGGGCCATTGGTATTTTGGGCCCATTTCTATATTTAATAATTTATGTCATGACACCATAAAAGTTATAATAAAGGTTCTTGCTGTTTAGCTACAGAATTCAAAAAGATATATCCATTGTAGATAATAGATTATCTATAACCGTGTTATACAAATGATACAAACTTTGCAAAAAAAATTACAAAAATGTAATATTTGTATCATGTACATTAACACAAACAAGGAACAAGTAATACTTTGTAATATATTTTTTCGAGATTGAATCTTTTAGCGTTTGTAACATTCTGACTATATATCTAGAATAATAATGATTGTGACACGTGAGAGAAGATATTGTTATCAGTAATTAAATCTTGCAACGTGCTGCATGCAATCTGCTAATAATAAACATTCGGAGTACTAGTTTCGGAGCAATAAATTGAGTTAGCAACACCATTGATAAATGTATATTCGGGGGTAGTACTTTTTATTTTATTCCAAGACTGTATATAACCTATGTTCCGATAGACTTGAGCCAGTTGTCAAATGGAGCTCGCCTGGTGACGATTGTGGCTGTTAGGCTCCTGTTACACATGCTCATTGCTAGCACGAAAGCATGCTATTATTGAGCAAATGCTTCCTACTGGTGTTTGTACGGGACATGCTACTATTAAGCATGCTAGTTGATGCGGGAATGGAAGGTGGAAAGGTAAATAGCAAGTGTGAACGCGTTTGCTTAATAAGCATGCTAGTATCGATCTTGTTTGCGAGGTGCACGCGCTTCCTATTCCTTTTGTCCTTTTGGCAGGCTGTTGTTAGGTTGCTGCTTTGAACTTGTTCAGTCATCCATACATCCTCTTCCTAGCTGAGAGAAGTTTTTGGATGCATTACAAGGTCAGTAAAAGTATAACTTTGTGCTGCTCCATGCGGATGGTTGATTGATTTTCCATTTTGTTTGAACTTTGAGCATGCTTATTCAGGAGCATACTTAAAACTAGCATGCTTATTGGTAGGAAATGTAAACAGTTCACAAGCGTGCTATTTCAGAGCATGTGTAACAGTAGCCTTATGGTGATCGGTCTCATGTAAATGACAATTGTAGGTTTTAATAGATTAAATACGACGTCGAAATTTAAAAAAAAATATCGAGTAACTAATCTTATGAAATTTTAATAATAAATGTATAGCACAAGTTTTTATTTTTGCTAATAATTAAGCGTTTAAGCAAAGAGTAACAAGACCTGGCAACATTTTAAGAGTTCTTCATTGTTGTGTTCTCCAAGATGTCACTTAAAAAAAGAGGATAGTAAGAGCATATAGATATAAAGATTTCAAATATAAAATATCTTTCTTCTTCTACTATATATATCTATTGATATAAATAAAATATTATTTATTATCATTATGAAGTTTTCAATTTAAATCTTATATAAATAAAAAAAGTCTCTATGTATGTAAGCGTTACTTCAGAACGGCTACACCAAATCGGATCATTCTTTTATTTTGTGTAAAAGAATAAGGGGGTGAGAGAGAAGAGTGAGCGAGACAGTGAGATGGTTATGTCCACTGCAAATCAGTATCTACGCATTAGAGAATAGAAACTCAACGGAAATAGTAATATAGGTGCGCAAATTATGAATGAATAATTGAGTGTGTTATTGAGTGAACGGTATGAACACCTCAGTAGAGCGAGGGCGGGTCGGCTAGTGAGTAATGTAACTTGCTATAAATTATTTTGGCATTATCAATAGATAAAGATAAATGTTAAAGATAAATGGGGAATAACTGTACTTAAATAGTACTTATCTTGTTACGTCGTTCGTGTTTTCTTCCGGCGAATTGTAAAATTAATTTTAATACTCTACAATAAATAAATTATGATTTATCGATACTTATAATAAAATCGTAGATATGCCGTGTATACATTGGAGATTTTTGCAAAAAAAGTAGTGGAGACGCGTGGAATAAGGAATGAAACATATAAAAATAGTTATAAAATTTTAACTGTTTATCTATATATAGATTTGAACGAAATTTGGTGTACAGATAATTTATAACCTGAATTAATAAATAGGACACTTTCTATCCCGGAAAAAAGGACAAAATTAGAGTTCCTGTGGATAAAGTGTGTTTATTATTTACAACAACCTTCTGTCTGTCTGTCTGTGGTCGCTCCCTCATGGCTGAGGATCGTGGTCATCGACGGATGTGGATGGTATACACCTATTTTGGATTATCTGCTTCCACCGGTGCCTGTTCATCGCGTCTCTGGCAACCGAGCAAAACTTAATTGAAGATGGGCCTCTCACTTGATCGCTCCATCTGGTTGGGGACCGTCCCCGGGCTCGTTTTCCCTCCGTGTTCCCCACAACGATCAGTTTTTCAAGGCTATTATCACCCCTTCTCATTATGTGGCCAAAGTATGATAATATACGCTGCAGACAGATCGTGGAGAGGCGGGTTTGGACGTGAAGCTGCGAGAGGATCGATGCATTGGTGCGCTTGGCGGTCCAGGGTATCCTCAACATGCGCCTCCAGCACCACATCTCGAATGCATCAATCCTCTGCCTTTCTCTGGCTCGTATCGTCCATGTTTCTACACCATACAGGAATATGGGGAATATTAGAGCGCGTATTAGCCGGGTTTTGGTAGTGTTGGTAATACTCCTTTTCTTCCAGATGACGTTTAGTCTAGTCATCGCGAGCCATGCCAATACGCCTCTTTATCTCCGGTACACAGCTGCCATCGTTGTAGACTAGCGCGCCCAAGTACATGTAATGGTCTACAATGTCAACCCCTGGAATGATATTGTTTGGTCTGGACAGTTTTTCGTCACGGTCAACTACCATTAGCTTCGTCTTGCTCCTATTTACTGCGAGACCCATGTGATTGCTTTCGATCTCGAGTCTCTGAAACAGCTCCTGCATGTCTTCCACAGATGTTGCAACGAGGACCGTGTCGTCAGCATACCGTAGATTTGATATCCGCTTTCCTCCTTTTGGAAATCCTTTGTTCCAATTTTCGAGCACATTCCGGATAATAGACTCCCCATATATGTTGAACAGTGCCGGAGATAGAATGCAGCCCTGTCGCACTCCCTTTTTAGTTTCGAACACATTTGAACAATCGGTGCCGATTCTGACAAAAGAGCGGTTCTCAATATATAGGCGTTGAATCAAGCCAATCAGATGTTCGGGAACTCCCATCTCGCGTAGCACAGTCCACAGCTTATCCCATTGTACGCAATCAAAGGCCTTAGTATAGTCTATGAAACACAAGATGACTGGGCAATTAAACTCTCTGCTTTTTTCGATGATTTGGCGAATGTTTAGGAGCTGTTCCCTTGTACCTTTGCCCTTCACAAAGCCAGCCTGTTCTTCCGGTATTTGGGTTCTAAGGAAGTGGTTCAGCCGCTGATTAATTATGTGCAGAAGGATTTTACTTGCATGAGAAATCAATGCTATTGTCCTATAGTTGTCACAGGTCTTAGTGGAACCTTTTTTATGTAGAGGGATGAACATTGATTCGGTCCACTCTGTAGGCCATTCTCCCGTTTTCCACACATCATTACATATTTTCACCATTAGTGCTGTTCCTACTTCTCCCAAGTTCCTCAGCAGTTCAGCAGGGATGCCATTTTTGCCAGGCGCCTTTCCGCACTTGAGGGCTTTAATAGCGCTCTCTACTTCCGTACGAAGAATGTTGGGTTCGTCGGGTGACAGTTCCGCTGCGCGACGAATTGGGTTTCCCGTATCATACAGAGCTGCACAATATCGCTTCCATCGTTCCAGAACCTATGACGTGTCTGTCAGGAGTTTCCCGCTTTCGTCCTCTACGGCGCAAGTTCTGATGCTTCGCGCCCCGGACAGTTCTCGTATTTTGCGAAACAAGTCCCTGGTTTCGCTTCGTATGCTGTGTTGTTCAAGCTCAGTGCACATGTTGTTGATATATGCATTGTAATCCTGACGGCACCTTCTTTGGACTTCGCGACTTAGCTCTGAATACCGTTCCCGGTCAACAGCTGAACTTGTTCCTTTCTCTTTCAACTCACGTCGTTCCAAGATAATGCGACTAGTCGCAGATGTTATGTAGTCCTTCATGTCTTGGCTCTTCATAACATGTTGAGTGGCAACCTGAGTGATCATTTGCTTTAAGAGACTCCATTGACTGTGTGGCGTACCTTCAAAAGAAATGTTCACGAACCGTTGGTTTAAGTCCTGTCTGTAGCCAGCCAAATCTACTTTACGCAGATTAGGGTTTGTTTTGGGCCTGACTATTTTCTTAAGACGAATCCGTATGGCTGCAGTTAGAAGTTGGTGGTCTGACCCACAATCAGCACCTGGGTACGTAATACAATTCATTATAGAGGACTTCCATCGATCTGCTATCAAAATGTAGTCGATCTGGTTTCGGTATCTATCGCCAGGAGATACCCATGTATATAGCCGCCTAATATGATGGTGGAAGCACGTATTAGTAAGGCAAAAACTTTCTTCATTGCAGAATTGAAGTAGACGTTCGCCGCGTTCGTTGCGTTCACCGATACCATACCTTCCAACTATTCGACGAAGGTGATCCTCATCTGCGGTGTTGCCTACTTTTGCGTTAAAGTCCCCTATAATGACAGTAATTTCACTCCTCGGAATTTCTCTAAGGGTCGTCACCAATGTGCCGTAGAATGTTTCCGCCTCTTCCTCGCTAGATTGTGCCGTTGGTGCATAAACTTGTACAACATTCAGAATACAAGGTGAGGCTTTAAGTCGTATAGTAATTATGCGGTCATTGACTGGTTTATACCCCAGCACGCATTTTTCGATTTTTGGTGGTACCACAAAAGCCACGCCTCTACTGCTGTCGTCATCTGGCCCCGAAAAGAACACTTTATTTCCATAAGTTGAGTAGAAATGACCTTGTCCCCTCCAGTGTGTCTCGCTAAGTCCTAGTAGCTGTACGTCTTTCCTTTGCATTTCATTTTCCACAATATTCAGTTTGCCCGGTTGGTTGAGTCCACGCACATTCCAAGTCCCGACACGATATAGGTGTCGGAAATTTAAAGTGTTATTGTCACCAGAAGCTGAATTTCCATCCGCAGCCTGATGAGTCACTGAGGCATGGCCGGTAGCAGATTTAACACCACCCGTCCCGGAGGAGCGGCGCCGGGTGTCAGCCGGATCGTATGACATACTCGCATCCTTAGTGTTTTCCGTCATGACTTTCTTGGGAATATAGTAGCAGTGGTTTCCCGTTGCCTTCTGCTCCAAACATTTCTGGGGTTATTTGGACCCCAAGGCCGTTGTTGCCTCTTCCGATTGGTTGCCCAGTCAGGGTTATGGTTATACCGCCATCGCTCGGTCGCCAGAGCCTCGTCCGTTATCTAGCAGGGAGCACCACGGCTGATAGCCGCCGTCATAGAAAGGACGCGTGCAGGTGAGGTTGGCATTTGGGGCTGACCAGGTGTTATTGTCATTCTCCCCCTTACTCCCCAACAACCTTACTTAACATGTTTTTCTTAAAACTCCTTTTATAAATTTATTCTGTTATTGGAACCCCACACAGGGTATAAGCCTCCTCAAATTTACTCCAAGTTTCTCTATTCTTTACTTTCTTTCTCCATTCTTTTCCTGTTGTCGTTATTATATCGTCAATCCATCTGTCCCTTGTACGTCTTCTTTTCCTTTTGCCCATTGGTCCTTTCCATGTTGTTATTTCTAATGTCCATGTTTGGACCGTGAAGCTCTCCAGATGTCCCATCCACCGCCATTTTTGTGCTAGAGCATCTATTAACTTTGTCTTTTTTCTTTATTTTCATTCCATCGCTTTTTGGCAGGTAGCTAATTTTGTTTTTATTTTGGTGTTATATGTCCATGTTTGGCAGCCGTATGTGAGTGCAAATAGGACACAGGTATCCATAACAATATTTTTCAGGTGAAGGGGAAAGCATCCTTTAAGAATTTCTTTCAAGCTTCTTCGACTTCTTTTTCTACTTTGTTGTCTCTGAATGATATGAGTTTGTCAAGGACCGATACAGTTACAATATAAGGTATATTATAAAGCTAAAATACTAATTATACAATTTTAAGGTCTAGCCCTATTTATGTTGATATTACGAATATAACAAAGTTAGAAGTGATCTCTCCTTTTTACTTTCTTTCTATAAAGGAAAATTATATATTGTAAGTATGCACGGTGAACTAATATGCAATTTAAAGTGGTTTCGTATCAAATACTTGAAAAAACACTTACACTATCTGCATTGGTAGAGGGAAGTGCTGGAAGTGGAACTGCATAGTGCAATACAGGTGATCAACTGATTCACAACACTGGAACATAATTGATTGGTTTTAAAAAAAAAGTGACCAAAAATCTTTCAAAATGTGTATCTGTCTATTGAAGTCTCTGTTTATAACCATTAACACCATTATGATTGTAAGTTTCTTTATTATTATTATTTTTATACAGTGAAAAACGTATTCAATTCCGTACAATAATTTATGCGTGAAGCGCGTACAAACATACAATCAGACGGACAAAAAAAATTAAAGTGTTATATTTCTATAACCAAAATTAATAATTTTAATCCAAAATATCCGGATTGTAGATTGAAAATATATTCCAAAAATTTGAATTTTCTATACACAACTGTGAAGTTTCAATCCATAATCCTAAGATGTTGTGCCACACAGGCACACACCTCTGACTCTGAGTTATGTATGATTTAAGCAATTAAATGTCACTTGCTTTAAGGGTGAAGGAAAACATCGTGAGGAAACGTGCACTCCTGAGAGTTCCCTAAAGTTCTCAAAGGTGTGTGAAGTCTGCCAACTCGCACTGGGCCTGCGAGGTGGACTATGGCCTAACACCCTCCTAATTCCTCATTCTGAGGAGGAGACCCGGCTCAGCAGTGGGCCATTGACGGGTCGTGATGATGATTTAATAGTTATTTTGAGTAACGTAATTTTTAACAGCGTATTGTAAGAAATGCGATATTGTAAACAATTCCTTAGTCCGATTACAAAACGGATAGGATATGATATGATATGAATCATATATTTTTCCTACAGCTACGCATATTCTAGGAAATCTATAATATAGTTAAGCAATCGTATATGGATCAATTTAGAGATATCGGTAACTAAGAAAGCTTTTATCAAACCTCGCTTCACTGAGGTGTATTACAAACTTTTCACTCACTAAGAATTAATTATTTCCCCACTATTTCACTGATGATGATTTACTTTTAAGACATTAACAGTATGTTTTTGAATGATTATATAATTATAACTAGTCGACCCGTCGCGGCTTCGCCCGGGTGCAATTTCACGCATATTAGCCGTAACCGCGATGTCCCTGCATTTTAAATCTGTAATATCTTCGAAAATATTCGTTTAAATTTCATGCTGTAAAGAGCCATACTGATCTATATTAAATGCACAATGTATTTAAGGTACCTAATTGAATAAGGTTTAATGCTGTATTGTTTAAAATCACTTCGTAAATAAGCCATTATTTCTCGTAAAAAGTAAAGGGTAAAAAATGGTTCTTGTGGGTTATTCCTAAGAGCTAGACATATACTATCGTGAAATTTTTTATAGACCTTTTTAAGGTGTACAATACTGTAGTACATTATTTTGATCTATCTCGTTGGGTTCAGCCAGCGTTTGCATTGTAAGCGCAAAAAATATGTTTATTTATGACATCACATTAGATCACTCGATCTATTAAAAATCCGCATCAAAATCCGTTGCGTAGTTTTAAAGACCTAAGCATACATATGGGCAGACAGACAGCGGGAAGCAACTTTGTTTTATACTATGCAGTGATGATAAACATTCCGTTACTTTCAGATTTTAGGAGTGGCAATTGTTGCGTTAGGTGTAACTGCTATTGTACTTCTGAACAACTTCGGAATAGAAGGCGCGAGTATGTTTGCCATTGTTATTATTGTGGTAGGGGTTGTCTTTACCGCCATCTTCTGTTTCGGATGCTGTGGAGCGATGAACAACAATAGCTGCTTACTGATAATTGTAAGTACGAGATAATGAGTAAAAAATTTGGACAAAATTTGAACTCTAATGTATAGTCACCACTCACCGTCAAAATATAAGATTTTTTTACATTCCTGATCTTCACTGATTCTCAAAGTAAGTATTTCATATTAAGCTTCAGGGCTTTTTTTATTTCTTCTTGTTATTCATGAGAGTTTAGTCATACAGTTGACTATGTCACTCCCGTACACAAAAGTTACAAATACATACATATCAAATCACATACTTAGAGTTGATTACCGTATTAGTGCAACAAACACACCTCTCGAAAAACGTATGTAGTATATGATACATTAAATATATAATATATAGTACATCACACATCCACACAATACGTTAATACCAACATATTATATAGAGAGTATTAATATCTATTTAATAATTACTTAAATTTAATTTGTACGTTTTCACTAATCATTTAACTTCACTTGCTGACGGTGTAGCCAGCAAGCTGTTACAAATACCAACATTATACGATATTAAAACAATATATCAAAAGATGATTAATATCATCTACACCATTATTGCAATGTATGCATTTGTTAGTTGTGGATTTACCCATCAAAAAATTAAACTTATTTGTTGGACTGTGTCCGGGACGAAGTCTAAGGAGTGAGACCACATTGTTTCTACTTAATTTAATTTTTTGGAACCATAGGCCACGAGATATCTCACATACAATTGGTTTATACTAAATTCCTTTTTCTCTTGAGCGCTCATTCGGTAACGGTTTTTAATAAACGTATTGGGTTTGTGAGATAAAAATGGGTCTATATAAAGGTCCAGGGCCACGAATTCCACTATATACATTTTTTACTGTATTTTAGTATACAGTGATCCTGGTGATCCTGGCTGTGCTGACAATTGTAGTTGAGACGGTGTTGATTGACGTAGACAGCATCGTGGACGCTGCAGCAGAGATAGTCAACGATAGCATCGAGAGTACAGACCAGGGTTCCACCGTTTTGCCTATGCTGGAAACTGCTGTAAGTTTACTGTCATTTAAACTGTCTATAATTTTTCGTTATCGATATGACGGAAAACATATATGGTTGTTGGATGATGGTTACCTTAGCTCATGAATGTCAGAAGTAGAAGAAAGAATTTTTCAAAATTGCGTAAAGTGGTAGATTGTAGAGAAGAATGCTGCGATTTTAGAGTTTATACCTAGAGTCTATATTTGCGACTTATTTAAACCTATTAATGGGTTGGGCTATTTGCATTTTATGAAGTTTTCGTTTCCAGCTTCGGATGGATTAGTTACAAATCAGCATTCTTTGTTTTACTTCTTTGCCTTATTCAATTTTCAGGGCGGAAATTCACTGAACAGTCAAATTTTGATCGAAAACTAAACCTTGACAGTCAGTAATTCCACTATTGAGGTCCTGTCCGCATTAGTTAATTGCAAACAGCAGGTCTCACGCGCTTCACAGAAAATACAAAGTCTTTGGAAGATGTTCTAGGAGTTCAATTCTCTTTTGATTTTAACCAAAAAGTAAGAAATTAAATTCGTTTATTAATTAAATTCCAGTTGCAATGCTGCGGTACTACAGGTCCAGATTACTACAACAACTCGACCCTACCTTTGAGCTGTTGCCCAAGCAAACTGAGCGACTTATCCAACATCGGCAACTCCATCAGCACAGGAAACATAGATACTGGAGTTTCGATAACTGACCAGTTAGCCTGCACGATAGAAGACGCCTACGCTGTTGGATGTATCACGATGTTCGCTAACTTTTTCCTTTATGTTATTTATATCATCAAGAATGTGCTCTCCGGTATTTGTATAGCTGAGGTAAGTATGATTGTATCCTTTGTACGGTATCGGATCGGTAGAATATAGCTACCTGAAAAGTCTATTTATATAATACTAGTCGACCCTTGCGACTTCGTCCGTATATAGCTCCGCTCCTATTGGTCTAAGCGTGATAATATATAGCTTATACCCTTCCTCGATAAATGGCCTATCCAACACTTAAAGAGTTTTTACATTGCACCAGTTCATGAGATTAGCGCGTTCAAGCAAACAAACTCTTCAGCTTTATATATTAGTAAAAGATAAGAGATTAAATACTTTATTTAATATTTATCAATTACTACGTACTTTGATTATTATTTGATAACGACAGCAACGCATTTAATTACAACATATCTAGTAAATTTATAGTTTAAGATTGAACTTACCTTGCCTGGAAAGAGATAGAGAGGGATATGAGGATTTATGTAGGATTGGTATCAAAGTTACATTCCTTTAAAAAAAGTATTTTCCTTTATTTTCCCTTAAAGAAAGATATTTTTCTTTGTAACGCCATCTGATGGTAAAGATTAGTACTTTTTTTTTTTTCTTTTTTTTATGTAACTAGGTCGGCAAACAAGCGTACGGCTCACCTGATGGTAAGCGATTACCGTAGCTCATAGACGTCTGCAACACCAGAAGCATCGCAAGCGCGTTGCCGACCCTATCCCCAATTCCCCCAGGAGCTCTGGTCACCTTACTCACCAACAGGAACACAACACTGCTTTAGAGTAGTGTTATTTAGCTGTGATCTTCTGTAAGGTCGAGGTACTACCCCAGTCGGGCTGCTCCATATTTGAGCAGGAAGTTTCCTACTGTGCCCTACCTCAGTTAGTTCAATATATTTTTTTCAATAAATAATTTATTGTTTCAGTTCGTAATGGCGGCCATATCCATAATTTTGACCTGTTGTGATAGGAGAAGGAAGGCGTAACAGTTCCAAAATAACAAAAAGAGTTTAATTATAACCAGGAGTACAAAATTTATTAAAATTACAAACCATTATTATTAGATCTGTAATTATACCAAAAACTTTCAAAAAGAATTCTTACTTCTTTGTGTGACGGTCTAAATTTACCTAATTATAAAAATAAAATATATTATTGCAAACAATTTTTTTATTTCTATTCTTATGATTGAGAAAAACCTTGATTAGGATAATTAATATTTTCCATACCAAAAACTAGGCACATAAATAATTATCGGTCACAAATGAATTACATCTAAGTAGGTACCTCAAAAATGAAACCATTTATAATTTTAAAAAGACTTACTAGATTAATTAGACATACTTATAAATGGAAATATTTTTTTCTATTGGTTCCTAATCATGACATAAATCATATTTAAACTAATGAACTATTTACAGTCATGCAGTAGACAGACATGTGTTGTCATAGATATAAAATATCCTATTTTTAATTGTTTAATTTACTTCGCTAATATTTAAAAAAGGTGTGTCCGCCATAAATGTGATAATTAGAAGTATGTGGTAACCCTCGGATTTCCCATATTTTATTTAAGCAAGTTATTTCTAAGGGCTGGGTCTATTCATCCGTCAACCGGATGAATAATTTTTTTTTTTTTTTTAGTAGCCGTATCAATTAAATATTTTAATTCGTAAGGAAATTAATAATTAATTAAAAATAATCTTAAGATATGATTAAAGTTAAAAATTGTTGATTGATACTCGATAGTAGAAAATCTACGTCGCCCCACTTCGCGGGGCTCCTCCTTCTGGGTAGATTAACCTTTTTTTTTTTTTTTTTTTGCGTTTTAAATGCGCCTTATGCATACCCGCCGCCGACGAGCGGGAGGTTATGTGGGGCTCTCCTTAATGCCGTCCGCCATTGGGCGAGCGGCGGTTCAAGGCATACCCACTAAAACCAACGGTACCATACCTTCGCTGTAGGGAGGCGCCACAGGAACGCTTACGCACACGACTGTGACGCCTCAGCGGGTCGGCCCGCTCTTATAGCGGGCCTGCACGCCAGGGGGCTCTCAGGGTACACTGAGAGTGGTTACCCCCTTGCCTGACGGCTCCATTCAGGGTGGTGGGAGGAGGTGGGCGAATTGTCGCCTACGCCTCCCAGATCGAGCTCGGCGGCGCGGGTCTGCAGAGGCGTCACCCTCGCGTTCCCGCTCCGCGGCCTCCTTCTGCGAGATTACAGCCTCGCAGAAGTCGACCATGGCCGACCAGCATCTCTCACTCTCGAGCATGGAATGAATCACGCTCGGGAGAGAGAGGTCTCCACCTAGGACCGCCGCCAGGCTGTGGCGTTGAGATTTGCGTCAGCCGATAGGACAGGACGCCGTGCTGCCTTTCGACCCAGCGCACGATGTGAGGGCGGATCGCCTCCACCGTCGCCAGGCCTGCACTGGGGGACCTCAAATCCTCCTTCCACCTTTGAATCAGGGCTCGTTGGGCTAGAGCCCTGATTCGTCCAACCTCCTCCTCTCTGGGCCGCACACCGGTCGTCCGTAGACTCGCTCGGAACCGGTACACTTCCGCGTGAACCTCCGCCTGAAGAGCCCAAGGCGGATCGCCCGCGAGAAGTGTCGCCGCCGTCCACGACACTGTACGGTACCCCCGTATAGCTCTCACCGAGATGACCCTCTGCGCTCTCCGCAGCTGGGCCATGTTGCGCTCGGTGAGAGCGTCCACCCATATGGGAGCACCGTACAGTGCCATGCTTCGCACAATGCCGGCATAGAGGCGCCGGCATGGCGAGCCCGGTCCCCCGACGTTGGGTAGTAGCGTTCCCAACGCCGCGGCGGCCTTCACGAGCCTTGGAGCGAGCGCCTCGAAGTGCGGCCTGAAGCTCCATCTGCCGTCCAGGGTGAGGCCCAGGTATTTCATCTGGGCCCTCACTTCCACCACCGAACCTTGGACGGAGATGGACGCTCCCCGTGGGGGGCCTCTCCGTGGACCGTGGAACAAGAGGGCCTCCGTTTTGCTGATGGAGACCCTCAGACCCAACATTCCGATTCGGTCCACCACGAGCGTGGCTCCGACTTCGGCTAGGCGGGCTGCCTCGCGGATGTCCTTCCCCCTCGCCGTCACCAGGGTGTCGTCAGCGTAACAGAGCACCCTCATGCCGGCGAGGAGGGGCGTTCGAAGCAGCCAGTCGAAGCCGACGTTCCACAGGGCGGGACCCAGAACCGAGCCCTGCGGAACCCCGCAGCCCACCCGATGCCGAGCCATTCGCCCATCGGCCCCCTCCCAGAGGACTTCCCGATCGTCCAAGTATGCTTCCAACAGCCTCCTGAGGTAGAATGGCACTCCATGATAGCGGAGTGCCTCCCTCAAGGTGGTGTGTGGGAGGCTGTTGAAAGCGTTGGCCACATCGAGGGAGACGGCCAGGACAACGTCCCCCTCCTCCACCGCCTCTGTGGCCACCCTCTTCAGCTCGGACAGGGCGTCCAAGGTGCAACGGCCCGCCCTGAACCCGAACTGGCAGGGAGCTAGATCGGGACCTCCGTCTCCAGGTGCTGAGCGAGACGTGCTGCGAGAATTTTCTCCAGCAACTTCCCCGTCTCACTCAGCAGCACAATTGGCCTGTATGCCGAAGGCGACCCCGGTGGACGGCCCTTCTTCGGCAACAGACACAATTTGCCTTCCTTCCATTGCTTCGGGAACTGCCCAGTCCTGAGACACGCGTTGAACAGTTCCCGGAGCATCGGCCCGAGGTGTTTCAGGGCGATCAGCAACACTCGCCCAGGCACACCATCGGGCCCCGGTGCCGTTCTCCTCCCCCGGAGACGGTCGACGGCCACTTCCATTTCCCCCTCTGTTATAGGGGGAACAGCCGTCGCCTCCTCTTCGTCTGACGGAGGCGTCATCCAGGGGGGGACAAAATCTGCCGCGGGGGATGGGAAAAGCTCCCCCACGAGCCGGCGGAGCGGCCCAGGCGGCATCGTCTCCGTGACGGGGGCGCCGTGTGCACAGATCTTGTCGCGTACACCGCGGTACGGACGCCCCCACGGGTCACGATCTAGGCCCGCAAGCAATTCCTCGCGGGCCACCGCCTTCGCCCGACTGATAGCGAGCTGCAGGGTCTTCCGCGCTTCTTTGTAAGCGCCCCGCAGCTCCTCTTCCAACGTCGGGTCGAGGCCGTTCCGCCTCCGGCACCGAGTGTAGGCCCGCCGCGCCCTGATACATGACGCCCGAAGATCCGCAATTTCGGGCGACCACCAGTAGACCTGGCGACGCGACGGCCTCCGCCCCACACGGGGCATGGCCGCATTGCACACCTGCAACGCCGTGTGCATGCGACCCGCCAGCTCTTCGACACCGGCGCCCTCCCACCTTCCCGCGGAACCCCAGCGCTGCACGATGGCAGCTTCCTCGGCCAGCTCTTTGTCCAGCCGGCCGAGCGCCCATCATGGGAGCTTGCTTAGCCCCCTCCGAGGTTCCGTTGGCCCGGAGAGGGTGGAGATCTCGAACCTTATGTAGAGATGGTCCGACAAGGTCTCCACCCCTTCCACCACTCTCCAATTTAGCACCCTGCGCGCGACAGCGGGGGTGGCGAACGACACATCAACCACCGATCCCCCGTTATGCCGGACGCAGGTGTGCGCGGTCCCCCTGTTGAGGAGGGATAAATTGGAGAGCAGGGCCCACACTTGTACGGCCCTCCCCCTGGCGTCCGTGGCGGGATTGCCCCACGCCTGGGACTTGGCATTCAGGTCGCCGAGAAGTATTGTTTGTCTCGGCGCCTGTCTGCAGACCGCGGCCCTGACGGATTCGAGGTACGTTTCGAACTCCGCCAGGACGCGATTAGGGGAGAAGTAGTCCCCACAACCACGAACTCTCCCCATCCCACCACGACGTACCCCGGGTAGATTAACCTAACCTAACATAACCTAACCAACACCAATTTTAAGAAATCCTAGAATCCTAGAGATTTAGAGAAATCCTGCAACTCGGCAACACTATTAAATAATTACTCTACGGAATAAATCACAAAGATCACAAGTGACATTTGGCTATTGTAAACTTGATATTCCGTATATAATAATATATTATTAGTCACTGCGATTTCTAAGACTCCAAAGACCAAAAAAAAGCCATCACTCCGAAGTCAGCATTGTAAAAATGAAAATATAATCAACCCTTAGATCCCCTGAAGAACTAAAACTGAAGAATACCTGGAAATATAAAATTCACCCTCAGTCCACAGTACTGAAGGTGAATACCAGAAATATAAAAATATTTATTTTTGGCAGTGAACAAATAATAACGATTATATATCTACGATCATAAAAAAGTTAATACTTTCTAGGATACATTGTAGATAATAATCTAACTGATATTCGTTACTAATTCGTGTACTAGTAAAAATAATTTATTTTAAATGTAAAAATATTTAGAACAACGCGGTAATCATAACATAAAGGATGAGTCAGAATGATTTCCCCCCTATCTCTGTTTTTAGATAAGGGATCAGATATCATTTGTAATATAATATAACTAATGTACCTACCACAGTCGGTTAGTAGGCGCCATTGTGATATAAACTTAATACAAATTATATTCAAAATGTGTTGCACTCTAATTAAATATGGATTATTCGTGGCCAACTTAATCTTCACTGTAAGTATTCACTTTATTTAAATAATTTACAAATAATAAAAACTTGAATTTATAGGACGACTTTGATTATATTATATACAGCTACGCCGATGTAACTATAAAAAAAAGGAATAAAAGGACAAACACATATTTTGATTTTCGTGTGCGGGTCAAAATATCATCATACGTAGCATTGTGGGGGGTTTACTTCCGACATGACTAATGTGTGTTTTATATATTGAAACGCTTTTCTAGGTAATATATTTAGCTGATTTCAAACTGAAAAATGCAATACATTAAAAAATACATATAGCCAAAAGTAGAACCTCCTGCTTTGTTTAAAATCGCTTATAGATAATTTACGATATTTTTTTTTTTAAATAATTATATGGCTCTTACGATATGTTTCTCGTCAACAACAGCCAGCTACGCGTCAAATATAGCTTTAGGTTCATTTCACATTAGACGGACGACAGTAATGTCGATGGTTGCGATTTTACTAACATTTGAATATGTTGTACATATACATGTTTTCGGTACAGATTTAAACCTTAATTAACGTTAACCTAGAGGACTTTGAAAATTTAAAAAACCGCTTTTGCATATCCAATTATTTCCTTCTTTCTTTGAATAAAAATTATTTAAATTGAAATTTCCTACATTTAAAATCATATTCAAATATTACTAAATTCGTAAACATGGCGATCGACTTTTTCATGTTCGTTCTATCCACGATCTATAGAAAAACTACTTGTGATCACATATTTATTGATGCTTACACTTAGAAGTTTGATTTTTTCACAGCTGCAGTCATTACATTTAGCATAAAGTAAGGTGTCATAGCAAAAGTAAAATAAAAATTAAAAAACTGTAAATTTTTTTCTACATCACTAGAAAATTAACTTTTTTTTATTGCCACGTCAGACCTTTTTTCTCCAAAAAATGTGAAAACATCACTTTGAAATTAATATCAAAAATTCAAGCTTCTCGGAGCTGTAAAAAATCAAACTTTTAAGTCAATATAATGAAAAGATACAGCCGCTTATATCTCATCATCATAGCAGCCCACTTATGGCCCACTGTTCAGCCGGGTCTCCTCCTCAGAATGAGGAGAGTGGTTAGGCCATAGTCCACCACGCTGGGCCAGTGCGGGTTGGCAGACTTCACACACCTTTGAGAACATGGAGAACTCTCAGTAGTGCAGGTTCCCTCACGATGTTTTCCTTCACCGTTAAAGCAAGTGATATTTAATTGCTTAAAACACACATAACTCAGAAAAGTCAGAGGTGTGTGCCCAAGATCGAACCCGGACCTTCCGAGTAAGACACCGATGTCTTAACCACTGGACTATCACTGCTTTTCTTATATCTCATGTATTGTTATTTTGATTTCTGACAAGACTCAAAATTCCCAGGCTTGGTCGTTTGACCTAGGAACATGATTTATGGCAACTAAAACTAGAAATTTGTTGTCATGCAACAAAAGGAGGATCTTTTATATATTTAGGTTTTGATCCATTTTTGAGAGAAACTTGAATAGTTAAAATAGTTAAAATAAAACTTGAATAGTCTTAGAATAAGATAATAATTACTACCCCCGAATATAGATTTATCAACGGTGTTGCTATCTCGGCCATTCTGCTGACCTATTCGTCCCGAATGGCGTAATTATTAAACCTAGAATGATCACTCCATTGAACTTTACATTTACAAATCACTAATGCGCTTACTGCTCAAGATGTGATATATGTACGTGTTCGGTAAGTTTATATCATGGTTTTGAAAAGAGATGCCTGAGGCCAACTCTTAACGTATATCGCCATCACGTTACCAGTACAGCTACACAATACCGACTCACACCTTGTTCGAGGAGGAAGTACATTAGACTCAAAGTAATACTTTATTCGACTCAGCTAACCTACTTCAAAATATTAATCATGATTTTAAACTACCTTCACAACTATGTAATCGCAATTGAATTTTTTTGAATATTACACTATTCGCAATGAAAACTAAATAACTGTCAGGATGATTATACGTAAAGAACCTTTAACGTGACTTGTGGGGCGAGTTCTTTATCCCACTTCTGATGTCATCTCATGTTACAGTCATAATCGTCACCAGGCGAGCTCCGTTTGACAATTGGCTCAAGTCTATCGGAACAGTGGTTATATACAGTCTTAGAATAAGATAAAAAGTACTACCCCTGAATATAGATTTATCATCGGTGTTGCTAACTGTAATTATTTTTTACTTTTTATAGCATTTCTCAAAATT
Organism: Limenitis camilla; assembly: GCA_905147385.1. Lineage (NCBI taxonomy): Eukaryota > Metazoa > Arthropoda > Insecta > Lepidoptera > Nymphalidae > Limenitis > Limenitis camilla. The sequence continues at coordinate 14,404,567 of LR990238.1, forward strand.
TTAAGTCACTTTTTTGTTAAAAATGTTTTATTATCTTATATTATATTTGTAAATATATCAATTGAAAATACGTATTATTAATGTCGGGAGTAAACGCCCCTCAATAGTATTTTTGATCATATTTTGACCCACACATGAAAACCAACAATAAATATCAAAATAAAATTTGGTAGTGATAGTTACTTAAATATAAATGCGCGAGTTTCACGCTCGCACTTGGCCTAATTTTTCTGTTATATTATTTAATTTTATATTAATTTCAAGTGGATACCTCTACGCGTTCCTGAGAAAACTAGTCTTGACAGACAGACAAACGGAAAACGTAGTGATCTTATAAGGTTTCCATTTTTCCTTTTAAGGTACGGAACCCTAAAGATACTAATTATCAGGAATATCAGCAGAATGACTAATAATTTCTGCATGGGTACAAATCTATATTTGAACAACTAAAACACCCAGAAATGATAAGATAAATACGATGAGCAATTAGATTAAAGATAAATGGATTTTCACGTGTTGAAGCATTATATAATTCGTTGGTAGGGGTTGGAAATGCTTCGGGGAATATACCAAGTTTTTGAATTTCACTTAAAATAGTGTTGCTTATTATTACCATTGCTTTGGCCACGAGATTTCCATAATATCCAGGAAATATAATCTAAAAATTATATTTTTACTATAGTGTTGGCGAACTCATTAATTCTTTTCTTCTCCTTTTTTTAAAAAAATAAGTCCTATAGGGATTTTATTTGTAATTTTAAAAGAATGACTGAATGATTTGATTCCAGCTAGCAGGATTAGCCTTGGTGGGTCTGGGCATAGCTGTGCTAGTCCAGGGAACGGATGTCCTGGACATAATACCTTCCGCTGTGAGCGGTATACCAATATCTCTTATCGTTATTGGTTCTTTGATCTTCCTCATCTCATTCTTCGGATGCTGTGGAGCTGTCAAGGAGAATAAATGCTTACTGACTCTGGTAAGTATGAAGACTACTTTTACTTGATTTTAATTATTACTTCATGCTAATTTATTTCTTTCTATTTTAGTACGGAATTTCCATGCTACTTCTAGCAGCTGCAAAAATTTACCTGGCTGTTGTGATCTTCAATAATTTAGACAACCTCCAAGAGACTGTAGAATCCTGGCTGACGAGAGCGTTTGATAATAATGATCTTAGGGAAAGTTTTCATGGAGTGGAGACAGTTGTAAGTATGAAACACTAAAACAAACTTGTAACAAAAGACCTTTAATACCTAAGTATTAAAAATTTATAGAAGATATAATAAATTTTATTTATAATTCAATATATATCCTAGAGACTGCCATGAGACGTTAATAAGCAGATGTTAAATGTGATATTAATAGCTAAGTCTATATCCTACAGACTGCGCCAATTTAATTTATCTTTCATACATGTTGTAATTAATAAATTCGAATGTGAATTGAGAATAAATTGAATTTGTATTTCAATGTCTAGTTCCTATGCTGCGGCACGACTGGTGCAGGTTCATACTTAGGGGTACTGCCGTCGCTGCCTCCCTCGTGCTGTCCAGAGTCCATGATTTGTAACGCAGAGAACGCATACCCAGGCTGCAATGAACTTGTTGGATCATTTTTCGAAACTTATGGAGAAATTATTGGGGTTGTTGTGATCGTTATTATAGTTGTAGAGGTAAGAATCATTAAGATTTTACTATATTCCACCATATAATCATTGACAATATGTACGTAATATCAATGAAATAATTTAAAAAAAATAACAAACTTATTTTTTTTTTGCAAAGTTTGTGTTTGGGTCAAATAATCATTCCAACTGAATTTAAATTTAATGAAACGATAAAAACTCTGCTGTTTTCTTCAGGGATGTAATAAAAGATATTTTCTTTGCTTTCCAGCTTGCTGCGATGATCTTCAGTTTCTGCATGTGCAGTAACGTCAATAGTAATAGCAAGGCAACTGTTTAGATTTAGAAATACCCACATATTACTAATCTCATAGTAATCTTTGTCAAGATTACAAATAAATGCATTTTCAAGTTTATTACTATTATTGAATTTTTATAACAATCGGCCATCTTGTGCATTTAGTTATTTTTTAATGTTATTTTAGTTTTTTTATAATACATTATCTACATCAGTATTATTTTAAGTGTGATTCATGTTTTGTTATTGTGTTAATATCAAAAAAATGATATGGTTCATGGAAAAGTGTTGTAAATCTTATCTTTGTGTTTTATATAAATATTTATTTGATTACTGATGCTTTTTTATTAAAGGCGTATCGCAGCGGCTAATGAGGTGATAATGCTTTACCCTAAATATTTTCCTATAAATCAACTTTTACGATTATATATTATGGTAGCTAAACTGCACAATAACATTCAAAAGACTAAAACATTAAATAATCTAGACAGAAGCCAAGCAGTGCCTGGTGCTTGCGTCTTAGGTGCAGGGTTAAAAAGTCTTTCTACTACTAGTAAACACTCTCCTTCACCGCTCGACCTCCTATTATTTAACACCAATATTTAACAATTCTTCAGCAAAACTGCAATTACACTAATTATATATAACACTGAAGTTACACGAGTTCCGAGAAATACTAAAACTTCTTCCTGGTTTTCTTCTCGCACCCGTATGGGTGTGGGGGAACATGTTCGGGCCTGTGCCTTTCTCATGTAGCGTCGAGCGCATCAGGCCGACGATTCTTCGCGCTGTCCCGATCGATCTAGCCCCCGCCGGTTAAGACTCCCAGTTCCCTAAGAGAGGCCCAGCAAAAGCGATCAGCGATTGAGGCTGCGGCTTATATCGTGGGATTAGACATAAATCCTCGTAAGTTGACATGGCCCGACCATTTTTGGCTCACTGAGGAAGTCTCTAGGGAGCTGGCGTCTATCCGGTGGCCGCGCGTGATGCGGTGCGATGTTTTGGAGGTGGACAACGCCGACCGACGCGTCTACTCGAGCGAAGAAGTTACTCGCGAGCTGTCGCGCGAACGCCTCGAGGTTGTGACGAATCGTGGCCTTCCTCACGAACCTTGGGGCATCTGTGATTGTGCGCAATGCTTTTGATTGCTCCGCCTCCAATTGTTTCCTGGAAGTGAAGTGTCAAGAGGCGGTCAATTTGAACTCCGAGGTATGTAACTCTCGGGGTCCACGAAACTGGTTGAACGGAACCATGCACTCTTAATACTGGCGGCAGTGTGTTGCCCACGCTGATTGCCTGAGTTTCGGTGACATTTACTGCCAGCCTCCACTCAGTCAACCAATGCGAGAGCTCGTCCAACACACTTTTTATCCTCTTGGCAGCGAATCCGGGGTTCAGTGACGCTGTCACATACGCCACATCATCAGCATACGAGTACAATGTAACGCCGTCCGCCACAGGGATCGTCACACATCGCCACAGAGTCGTCTGTGTAGATAGCGTATAATGACGGAGATAAGCAGCTTCCTTATGGTACTCCGCTTCTATGCTGTAGTCAGGGGTGACGGTGTCCTCCATCTTTACGTGGAAACGCCTTTCCTCGAGGAACGGCCGTACAACCCTGACGACCTCCTTAGGTATTTGCGTGTGCGTCATTTTGTATAAAACACCGTCGTGACATACGCGATCGAACGCCTTCTCTATGTCGAGCATGACAGCGACGGTGGTCCTTCACCTATTCCCACTAGAATGACAGGTGGGATGGTAGGCCTGTGTTGCCAAGTTAATATTTAAAACCTCCCTTTAAATAATTTAATAACGCTTACTCGATCAAATTATTCTAATTTATTTAATATCGATATTTTAAAGTATTAATATTTTATAAAACCTAACATATAGGACTGTGTTATTTGTATGTTCCATTATTTTGTAACAGATGGCGGTGTAAGATAGTTTAGTAACACAACACTTCAACATCTTTTATCCAGTCCAATAGATGGCGTGTTGTTAAAAGTTCATGGATTCGAAATATTTCTGTTTTCTATAATTGAACATGATTAGTTATTTGCACTCGTGCAAAGCCGGAGCTAATGGCTAGTTATTATATAATCTACACGTCCACGGTGAAAGTGTAAATAGTTTCTTTCTTGGTCTCCGTACAGAGTGTTAATATAATTAGATGTTTCTCTGTTAACACCTACTTTTTCCAAATCTTCAAGTATATTCACTACTTCTTTATTTGATTTAGTCATCGCTGTTTATAAACAAGCAACCAAGGTCACAAGAGACATTTTATTTATTAGAATTACGTTAGACATGATAATGGACCCAATATTATAAGTAAACTAAGTTCATCCAAATATCCTGCATTTTATATGAAATATTTAATTTAAAAGGAATTAAGAGATTAGCTCGCATCGAAAACTTTTGGAGAATATTAAAAACAAGTTTGCATACAAACCGACAATCTAAAGAAATAATATAATCCTTATAAATTGTTGAGCGGACATGGAACTTGGATAATTCTGAGAATCGATTTCTGAGCTAAATATTAAACCTAAACAGGACACAAAATTTAATCTTTACAATTGAATTTAAAAAATCAGAAATCATTTGACTAGTACTTTTATTTAGTAATATTAAACATTTTTGTCCAAATACCAACCAAGCATTTTTGAAAATAATTTGGTTTTAAAATTGAGAGCAATATGTTTAACTAGCTGTTCCTGTGACTTCGTCCGCGTAGAACAGTGACTGGGTTACCTTATATATTTCCATACAAACTTTCATACCCTATTCCCTTTTGTTATTTTACACCCTTGTGAGTAAGACTTTTACAAAGTTTGAATGTCATATTTATTCATATAGAATCAACAGCCTACAAAATAAGTTTCAAGCTTTTAGCTCTAAAAATGAGTATACTTCCATACAACTTTTTATCCCCCCCTTTCAACCCCTTAAAACTATTTTTTCGCATTACAAATAGCCTATGTCCTTTCTCAGGCTTTAGACTATCTATATACCTAATTTCATTTAAATTGGTTCAGTAGTTTTGACGTGAAAGCGCGACGGGCAGACCGACAGACAGACATACAGAGTTACTTTCGCATTTATAATATTCTCCACCAATACATTTAATTTTTTAGAAAATTCAACCTAAGACTTGACTTTGATTTATTATTTAATTTCTCTATGATTGGATTTCAGGCCATCATGACTCATGATCATGAAATAAGAACTATGTACAGAACCCTAAATAACAAATAATTCTACAGCGCTTTCTCTTTTTTATTTTATTTAAATAATCTTACATATATCATTAAGTTTATTTTCAAGCTTTAAGAACAACCGAAGAAGGTCTTGTGTCGTGTGTCCGAGGTTTTATTCGAATGACCTGGGTTTCTTGATCGTGTAACGGCACTCGCGACCGGTTGATCCTCGAAGCCGTCGATTTAACATTTTATTATAAAATTAAAAGAAAAACGTATGATTATTTTAATTACGGATATTCCAGTCATTTCGCTTCCCTTATACAGTTATATTATATGAGTTTTATAACCAGTCTCTATTGAATATTCATAAAACTACAGTCTTTAAGTTTCAACTCTTCGTTATAAATACAGAGTGAAGAAATCTACTCCAAAGATCGATATTTCCAACTAATTTCTTATACTGATATAAGTATAAAGCTGAGGAGTTTGTTTGTTCGTTTGTTTGCTTGAACGCGCTAATCTCAGAAACTACTGGTCCAATTTGAAAAATTCTTTCAGTGTTAGATAGCCCATTTATCGAGGAAGGCTATAGGCTATATATCATCACGCTAAGACCAATAGGAGCGGAGCTAAACGTGGACGAAGTCACACGGGTCGACTAGTAATTGAATAAATACTACATTACCTAGCTAATTAGTATAAAATGTACAAAAAGTATGTTTAACTTTTTACACAAAATTAAAAAGAAAATGTTTGCACAGATAAAATTTTAAAAAATCTATACTTATTATGAAATTGTCGAAATATTATAAATAAAATTTTTCGTGTATTTTCGTTAAAACGACTGAACCGATTTGAATGAAATTTGGTATACATAAAATTAGTAACATAGAATTATTTATCTCCGGAAAAATTAGAGTCCCTTTGGGATAACGGTTAAAGGTATTTGAATGAAATTTTGTACGCATATAGTATGTAACATGAATAGACACTTAGAATACCTTTATCTTAGCTCTATGTGGACAAAGTCACGCGGGTCGACTAGTCCTTAGATATATCTCCTTCCCGTTTGTTATCAATACCGTTGGTTGCAACATATTGGTTCGTTTTCTTGCAATTTTAATGCGAGACTGGTGTGATCTAGATCAATAGAGCAGACGAGACAAGTATAGTAAATTAAACGCAAATTATTTTATTTATAGAACAACTAGTTTAGCAACTTTACTTGACCTTTTTTGTATGGTCTACGTTTATAAATATTGAGATATTTTGTGCCACACATAGTGACATATATTGTATCAATTATGCTATCGTAAAGCTCTATCAAAATCCAGTCGGTAGTTTTGTACCAAAGAGCCCTAGTTACTAAAAAGGTCTTATCCTCAGCGGGCGCAAAAACAATGTCACTTTCACCTCGATCTTAGGTTTTTTCGGTCTTCGGACTAGTGGCACTCGGCGCTTCTAAGATCGTGGCGCCCGTGTGCGGTGCACACCTTGCACAAGTCTCACAAATCTAAGCATATGAATACTGTAATTTGTTGAAGACTTTTTTAAGTATTTCTTGTTAAGAAAAGGGAATAAAATGCATAACATTTGAAGGTCATAAATGTAAAGAATATATTTTAATATATACTTTAATTATAAAATTAAATAATATATTCTTTAATTTTCATTTACATATATCCTTGGTGAATACTTGGAAAATAAGGACTTTTCTTATGTTTATTTGAAAGAATTTAAAATATAATACTCTAGATAATTGGTAGAAATTCTTCACCCGAAAATAGAACATGATGTTCCTTATATCGCATTGGTTCGAAGCCAGTCAAAATAAAAAGTAGTAATGTAATAACTGATAACGGTAAAGCCAGGCCAGGCCAGGCCAGGCCAGGCTCTACGTCTCAGGTCAATGGCCGATAAAGACAGGTGTCATTGTTGCAGCCCTTTTACATCTACATTTAACTTTAACTTATATTTATTAGTATACTAGTTGGACCGAAACTTTTTACTGTATTTTAAATATTTAATTATTTGTCCAAAGTATTCCAGTTTTTGTACTTTTAACAGTTGTTATAAATTAATACGCCGCCATGACAGAAATTATTATTATTACATCGCGAGTAATCAAGCAGTTATTCTGGATCTCTGTGTCTAAAGTATAGTATAACCCATATCTAACAATACTTATTTTATCAAGAACTAGTCGACCTGCGCGACTTCGTCCTCGTAAAGCTCCGCTCCTATTGGTCTTAGCGTGATGATATATAGCCTATAACCTTCCTCGATAAATGGGCTATCTTACACTAAAAGAATTTTTCAAATCAGACCAGTAGTTCCTGAGATTAGTACGTTCAAACAAACAAATTCAAATATTAAGTATAAGATTAACTCTGGTGACATGTAGTAAGTGACATTTACTTTTACTGGGTTGAATTGTTGAAGGTTTTTAGCAATTAAACTATTTACATAATAGTAGTGGCTTTAACTTTATCCTCTCGAACTTCACGTAGATGAAAAATCTTGCATCTTCTTTTCATTTCTTGATGATGAACTTCACCGGATTTTAATTCAACAAGGTAAGCAAGGGGTTTAATGTAGATAATACGACAAATAATTTAAATGTTGTCTGATGCTAAAGTAGTCATAGGTGACGATAAAGCTTTTTACAGACATTACTGGAAACCTTTCTTTTCCATGTTGGACTCCATTAGGTCATTGTAAAGAAAAGATGAGTGTAAAATTGTCGCTGAAATAAAATAAATGAGTAGTCTTCTTTACATGACGTCCGGTGTTTATAAGTCCACTTTTTACATCTTCCAGTAATGACATAAATGGTGAAGTAAGACTGGTAACAACACACACTCGCGATCGTGTGAAATCGATCACTTACTTACTTATATTGTATTGGAAAAGAATCACAATAAGTAGAGTAAATGAAATAGATTCGTGGCTGATAATCTTACTATTATCTTTATATATAACGCTGAAGAGTTTGTTTGGTTGCTTGAACGCGCCAATCTCAGAAACTACTGGTCCGATTTGAAAGATCCTTTCATTGTTAGATAGCCCATTTACCGAGGAAGGCTATAGGCTATATATCACCACGCTAAGACCAATAGGAGCGGAGCTACACGTGGAAGATGTTGCGCAGGTCGACTGGTTCTATATACAGTTTTTTTTTATTAGTTTGTGAGTGAGTAAATAGAGGTTAGCTTAAAAGTAAGTTTTATTCCGATAACAAATTGCAGAATTTCTTAAACAAATCAATGGTAACGAATCAATAATCTACAATTGTATGTTCTGTATATTTTATCTGTACTATGTGGGTAAGTGGAGCGTTCGACTTTTGCAATGGCTGTATTTGTAGTAACATACTTTCCCAGTAAAAGTATCTTAAATATTGCTGTAATTTAGATTGGGCCCTAGATAAGGTTGTATTTTATTTTTTACTATTAGTAGTTATATTGATACGTTATACCCTCCTCCTATGGGTCATAGCGTAATATTATATAACTCGATAAGTGCCATCAACTCTCTGTGAAACTATAATTTTTTTTTAAATTTGAACCTGAGATTACCTTGGTCAAACAAGAGCAATAGTAAGCTCTTAGCCCCACCCCTCATTCCGGTACTTACATAAACGTAAACACTATAGAGATCCCTCAATAATCATGGTTAGAGTAGTAAATTTCCCCCAAAGATTAAGCAATATTTTCAGAGTCCATTTTAATTATTAATGATGACGTTAGTTATAGAGATAAAAGCTTTATTCTGTTTACCGTAGCTCTTAAGCTATGAAGATCAGACTCTAAGTAACGGAACTAAATTTTAACACAGAATTCCAATATTTACATAGATAACCTCGTGCATAAAATTTAAATAAATCTTTGTAAATTACATTAATTAATTGGTACCGGAATAATTAATTTAATGACCGTGTTAGTTTTGTTTTAAGTAAAAGCTGCGGTCAATAAACCGGACAAGCTCGAGCTTTTTATTTTATCAAAATTACTTTATCTTTGTTCATAAGACCTACCCTACTTCTACTCTACTACTTCTACACTACACGACTTCGTTATCTAACTATGAATCGCTGGTATCACTCGTCAAACTGCTGTTAATGTAGTGAAACAAAGCTTATAATTTGTCGAGATTATTAGCAATAGGTACTTTTGATAGCCTTTGATTCGCAGTAGTTTCTATATTTTACATATATAAATCAATCTCAATCCTAAATCTTTGGAATATGGATTCAATATAGATTCCAAATTCAAATTTAGAATCAATTTTTAATCTGTAATCTAAAATACTAAAATTTGAGATAGAAGAAGGTCTTCTTAAGACTTCATACGAACGACACTTTTGAAAAATAGATTTTCACCAAAAATATTGGTGTCGCGCTGAGCCCCAAGCTTACCCCTCACCGTGCGATAGAGAGAACTACAGCTCCAACTGATTGTACCTACGTAACATTAAGAAAATCGTCCTTTCGTAATCCCCTGTTTCCTCCTCGAAATCTGGACCGATTTTAATATTTATTTCGTTAAAATGCAGTACAGGGTCTAAGCTTTGCCCGGACGTTTTGCTTTTTTGGTTTATGTTAGTAATAATTAGTTTACTGGATGTTTGCAAATTTAATTAATAAATTTATAAATTTAAATAAAAAAGTCATATTTTTTCAATTTTAATTTTTTTTTCTATTATATTAATCAAAAAAAAAAACAAAACGTACAGTCATGGCAGAGGTACGTATATATCGCATGGTATTTATTTTCTTCTGTAACTTCATTATCCTAGGAGGAAACAGGGGACTACGTTTATATGAAATAAGTGTCGACTGATTTCCTCTGAAAATGTAAATTAAATTCAATCCGTAATCCAAACAGAATATTGATTATTAGTTTCGTCGAGTCACAAGCCCCAGACAATACTCAGCTTCCTAACAGAAATGCATGATTGCTCTAAACATGTTTAGCATATTTATAACACTACTAATCGACTCCCCCCGGCGTCGCACGGGTTCAATTTATCACGTGTTTTATTTACATATTCTGAAAAATTCCGGGATAAACAAGTCTATGTGTAGCTAATCCAGGTTTTAAAGTATCTGTGTACGTTATTTCATAAAAATCCGTTCAGTCGTTTTTGTGCGATTGAGTAAAAAATATCCGAACATACAGAAACGGAAAGGAACCCTAAATTTTAAGTTGGTAAATGTATCACTAAAAAGCGATTTAAGTTATTCAATGATAATAAACACGTCGGTTATAACTGTTCGGTTTTCGGTTGTAATAATTTATAAGTACTTTAAATGTCGACATACTTCTAGTTCTGATATTTCCGCTAAATTAAAAAAAAATTAAAACAATTTGTTATAAACCTACCAACATATTAATTATAAATAATTTCTGATTGATTTTAAAAAAGGGACACATACAAAGAACGCAAGATGAAAGATGGACCTTCCTGGAAAATCCTTGACTAAGTGGTATTGGTATAGAAAAAAAAGAAGAAAAGGAAGACCATATAGAAGAGACGACATCACAAGAATGACAGGAAGACTCTGGACTAGAATAGCAAGAGATCGTGAAAAATGGAAATCTTTGGAGGAGGCTTTTACTGCCAGTTAATTAAGACTTTCCGTATCTCTTTTTTGAAAGAAAATATAAACAACTAATCCATACAATCCGACTTCGCACGGGTGCAATAAATTACGTATGCCTACTTAGACTTAATAAAAAAACATTTTTTTATTTTTTATTTAGTACTATAAATACTATCATTTTACAATAAAAAAATTTAAATAAAACACTATGAAAAACCACGAAGGTTTATCCTCAGATACTTTACTTTTCTATATTAAAATATTTTTTAAGTTTATTATTATTAGGTGATTTAAGCAGTGATGGCCCAGTGGTTGAGACTTCAAGTCTTACTCGGGAGGTCCGAGTTCTATCCCTCACACAGGCACACACCTCTGACTCTGAGTTATGTGTGTTTTAAGCAATTAAATATCACTTGCTTTAACGGTGAAGGAAAACATCGTGAGGAAACCTGCACTCCTGAGAGTTCCCTTCTCAAAGGTGTATGAAGTCTGCCAACTCGCACTGGGCCAACGTGGTGGACTATGACCTAATACCCTCCTCATTCTGAGGAGGAGACCCGGCTCAGCAGTGGGCCATTGACGGGTCGTGATGATGATGTTGTTATATAAAAATGTTCTTGCATTCAGTAAATATTTTTTTATTCACCCGCAGGAACTATGAATTTTTCCGGGATAAAGAATAGTCTATATGTTAATCCAACTTATAAAGTATCTGTGTGCCAAATATTATTGATTGTAAATGTATTTGTGTGATTGAGTAACAAACATCGAAACAACCAAACATTTTTATGTTTCACATAATATTAGTAAGACACTCTTAAGTTTTTGAGTTTTTATTTTTATATTAATACTATTAAGATATACATAATACCTACACGTACATACGGATTGAATAAAATTCGAGCACAGTAAATATGAGTGAAGAAAAGACTTCAACGCGTTATATACAACATTCAGTAGGTAATGTAATATATAAAACTGATATTACGATTAATTTCAAATAGCAAATTATGATTAATATGTTATTTTGTTTACTTATTTGTCTATCTTTCTTATACTTAAATATGGTTACCATACTTAACTAAAATTTTAAGCATAAATCGCTTGAGAGACACATAGAGTAAGATTACTAGCAGTTTCACTCCTATAGCTAAGTTAAATACTTGTGATAGGGGTCAACTGACGTCGGTAGTGCAACTAGTCTGATGCGAACCCACGACCTTTCAATCGTGAATTCAACGACCGATCCACTGAGCTACTGCTGATACTTAACGGGTCTTTATATTACCAATAGAAGCCAAAACAATCATTTTTCAAATTTTTATTTCCCTGTCTGTCAGTTTGTATAACACATAGTACAAAAATAACTGCACAAAATTAGATACGATTTTCACAGTGAAGCTGCATCGAGTCAACTGGAATAAATATTTTGTAGGTTAGACACTTTTTCCTTAACCTCATAACCTCCACAATTGGGAATAACTTATTATTGCAAAATATAGATTATTCATCTTTAATTTTACCCTTTTATAAGTTGTTATAGGAATTAAACTGAATCTAATGTTACTTAATCTATAACTAAAATATACAAATAGATATAATAAGTATTAACACAGATCAAAGATCACAAAGTGTGTATTCTAGTCGTGTGTTTAACGAATGGACCTCAGAACTTTCTTGAGATGAATACTTGAATAGACTTTCTTACCTCCTGACCCCGAAGCCAGTAACCGCTTTACGAACAATGCGCAAATCTGTTTCGTTGCGTAAGTCACAAAGTAGCCCTAGATAATAGAAAAATATTAATACTTACTGGAAACTTCTGCTAATATGGTTTTGTCGTAAATTAATTACTACAACCCAATTCCAAACTTCAGAGGTTTATTAGTTAGTTATTAAAGATCTTTGAGATCAGTTTCAGAATAAGAAATTATAGTATCATCATCCGTCTCTACATATTTGTGAGATACAACAATTGCAAGTGATTAAAAATTAATTTTTAAGATTTCAGTAGAAATATAATTCAGAATGTAGTGAAATGGCTACAGCTAACCAACAACTGGAAACCAAAAATTTATTTCTTTGTATATTCATTTGATAATCTCTATGTTCGCCAAGAAATGACAATATTTCATAAACTTAAAATTGTTTTTTTGGAGAAAGGCAACAATGACAAATATCATGATCTCTGCGTGCTTACTTATTAGAATAGAGAGTACAAAAAGACTTTCAAGTGAATATTTGAAGAACACGCTAAATTGACATATTGTGGTCTGCACACTGCACTAGAGTGCAGTTAATTTTACATTACTTATATATTTTTATGATTTTTTTCCTTAAACATATGGAATGTTTTTTTTATAAATAACATATTATTATTCTTAGAAATCAAATTCCTAACCATGCAAATTACGAAATATATTTTTATTTATTAGGGAAAAGTCCGGAGAATACTGCGTTGAAGCAGTAGTTTAAAATACAAATAATGACAAAAACATTTAGCGTCATGCGTCAGGCGTGTGTGGAACCGTTATACTCGGTATAAAGGAGGACGCGGCGTTCCCCGGCGCAGTGTCCGCCGCCCGCCATGAGATTATACACGTTTGCTATACTATGCGCGTGCGCGTTGTACGTTCGGGCTGCATCAATCCCGTCGGATAAAAAACTCGACGATCTCGATAATGTCGACCTAGACATTGTAGAGCCCGAATTAGTTGATCAACCCACGGTCACAGACCTCGACAATAACCTTCGAAAGACGGCCGACATCCCCGTCAAGGTTATAGAAGAGTCGCCTGGTTTGGATGAAAATTCTAATGACTATGTACCCGACAAGGATGATAACGTTATAATTAAAAGGGTAGAAATTGATTTGGATAATCCTGGACCCCCTCAGAGACAGGAGCATGAAACACAGAATCCTGAAAACTATGGTGAAAATGAAAGAGCTATTTTTGCAATAATACAAAAAGCTCAGGACGCTCAAAAGATATTTACAAAAGGATTGCAGGCTGTATCAGACAGTTTTAAAAATATTAACGGACCCAACGAAGACCTTCCGAATATTCTACAAAATATCAAAAGTTTGAAAGAAAGTTTCACAAACGAGATTGAAAAGCTTAACATCACTGTAAGAAATAATTTGAAGCCCGAAATCATAAAATCTAACGGTAAACATGACACAATTTCTAAACTAGACCTTGTGGATAATCGGTTACAAAATTTGGAGTTAAAATTTAGAGTTGGAATCGATACATTAAACGAAGGTGTTGAATTGTTATCGATATTAAAGGAAGAAGATGAAGCTGCAAAGACCAAAGCCTTAGTAAATGAGAATAATGAAGAGACAAAAGCTGATACTGACGGTGCTACTTCCGTTCCTTCTGGAGCAACACCTCAAAATCCATCACCTCAGGTTCCTACCAACGCTCTCTCTCAATTTATGTCAAACTTACAAACTACAGTTAGTAACGGATTCTCGGATTTTATACAATTCTTTCAGAACCCATCCTCATCTCAAGGACAAAATGGAGGCAATATTATAGGAAATTTGTTCCAAGGCATTAACATACCAAGCTTTATCTCAGGTCAAAACCCCACAAGTCAAACTCCATCTACCCAAAATCAAGGGTCTCCACCTGTTGAGGCATTGTCTGATACACCTGCACCTGTCCAAGCTCCGACACCGGAGCCCACTCAAGCTCCAGCTTGGGGACCACAAGCCCTTATACAACAATTTCAATCAACAATCCAAAACATAGCAAATCTGGGACAAGGAAATCAACAAGCTCAACAAACTCAGCAAGCCACTACAGCAGCACCCGCTACCGGACCTTTATCCCAAGCATTTCAAGGCATAATTCAGTTCATACAACGTCCAGTCCAGGCACTATTGCCGCAACAACCTCAAAACCCTCCGCAGGCTAGTACAACTGGAGATAAGGTTCCAGTAAGTCAAAGTTCTCCTCCTAAACAACCAGAAAGTACACAGTCGCTTCAAGCTAACGATATCCCGATAGCTTTACCATCAGTGCCTGTTCCAGTACCTTCCCCAGTGTCAATACCGGTAGCAGGTGCTGTTTCGGATACTCAAGCGGAACCACAATTTGCACCACCTCAAGAAGTGCAAGCTGCACCAACTCAAGCCAAGCAACCAATATCAGAACCACCTAAAGTACAACCAGCACCAGCAACAGTACAAAATGGGCCCATCCGAGAATTCGTACAAAACAATCCTATAATCAAAGGCATTCAATCGGCAGTTCAGAGAATACAGTATCCAAACGGTGAGACGCCTAGGGAAGAAAAGGAAGCAGAAAAAGAGACAAAGGGCCACAATAATTCAAACGCACAAGGTAAGATTTTATTAAAAACAAATTTCATAAATTAAATATTTCTAAACATATATACAACAGTATCATTAGATGTTATTATAATAATTTTTTCATAGTTCTTGCATGGACAACTTTCGTAACCGGTATTGTTGGTACGATAAGCGCTGCGGTAAACGGTACAGCAACCACTATATCCACCGTGGTAAATAGTGCTATAAACACACTAGGCACTAATATTCAGGTATCGCGTGTACTGACTAGCCGCTTTATGTGTTTTGTTTACTTAACCCAAAATACTTTTATTTATGACAACGTAACAATATATAAAATTAGTATTTATATATTCATTTTTTTGTGTTAGGAGAATTACACGTCAGTAGTCCAACGACTGAGATTTGAATCCACAACCTATCGATCGTAAATCCAATGCCTGAATCACTGATCTACTGACGCTTTACCGACCGACCAATTAACATTATTCCCAGTTTTATCTACTCATATTTGTATGTTCTAGAATTTGTATTTAATCTCGAGGTTAAACATGAAAAGAGTGATGCCATCAGGTGAAGGTTAAAGTAAAATATATAGTAGTTACAGGTTCGATTCATTCTCTAGTTTTTTTCCTATTAATCTAAATAACTAACCAATTAAAAAAAATGCGGTTGGTTAAATAAATTAATAGTATCATCATTTTCTCATCAAAATTTAACAAAATCAATATACATAAAATTTAGTGAATATCAAGTGTAATTAGTTATTATTAATACAAATAAAGAAAGAAAAAAAATAGAGAACACGATGAACCTGAACTTTTGTTAATTAATAGGGATCGCTTTTTAGATCTCGTCGACCCCTAAACTCAGTTTTCGTTTACGTCGACACTTGTGACCACTTTGGGAATCCCTAAATTAGAACAAATGTCATTCTGGTATTAGTAGCTGTCTGGGTGTGAGTTTATATCAGGATTTCTAAATGTATAGCCCTTAATAATTTAATACCTATCGAAAAACGTTTTATAAAAATAAAAAAGTCAGTTAAACTTACAGTTATTTTGTTATTTAATGTTTTTTTTGATAAGCACATACAAAGTCAAAACATTATTGGAACTAAAAAAAATATTAACAAAATATTGTTTAGTGTCTTATAACAAATTAACAAGAAATATTTTTAATTTATTAATAAATACTAATTTATATGTTTAAGAATAGTTATAACAGATTAAATATAATTATTTATTATGTTCCAGGGAATATTAACGACTGCAGCCGGTTAAAGGAGAAAGTGGAGGAGCAGAAGGAAACCATTGCCGCTGAGGAGCCGGAAATCGAAAGCGGAATCAAGCCAGAAGAAACGAAAACCCCATCGATTTCTGATAAGACTGAATGAGTAGTAGTGTGATACAGTAGTAGTTATTTATTTATTAAGATATTTAATGTAAATAAATTAAATGTTTCATAATAAAGGAATTTGGAACATTTTTTTGTTCATTATTGCTTTCTTACCCGGAGACTATTCATCAGATCAGGGAGGAAGAGTGAAGGTGTAAGAGATGGAGTGCATGGGTGAATCGCGGGTAGAGGTTAGTCGCTACCTCAGATCAAATAAAAAGTTCTGAGGTCGCTACATGTAATAAAACCAAAGTCCACACCATAAGGAAGGTTTAGATGTATAATTTGTTAGTTTTGTGTAAATTGGTTGAAATGTGACGATAATTGTTTATAATGTCGAAAAGATCAAGCCGTCTGGGAGCTACTGCCAAATTTATAATATTTATTGTTTAATTAGGCGGTAAAGAGTGTGTGAGTGAACGATTACGACACATTTCAGTGAAACGACGAGTTTTTTAATAAATATAAATTAATTTCTTCGACATATTTTGTTATCTGTTGAGTAAGAATCCTTGTGTTAAGATTGGTAGCTGGGACAGATCTCTAGCTAATATATAAATATCTATAATTTAAATCAAGGCTATTAATAATAAACACCCTAACAAGTCCAATAAAAAAGGATTACAATAAAAATGTTTATATTTTTGAAAATAAAACTACATGATGAGAGATGACATGAGAGATCATGATTATTTTAAAAGTATTATCTTACATGAGTCCATAAGCTATTAAAACTTGAAACCCTCATTTTTGGACAAACATAATATCTGATTGTAGACATTCAGGATTTGCTTGCATCTAAAAAAATCAAAATTAATATTTTTCGTTATTATGAAACAAAAAATTAAGGTATTATTTAATGCTATGTCAATAAATTTTGAAATATCGACAGGCAGACATACAAATGTTAAAGTATTTTAAACATTTACAAGATGGCGATTGTAAGAGCAGATAGATGGTTTTTTTTTATTTTTTTTCTTACAGATAAACTTAATTTTAACTTATTTAAATATAAAATGATTCGAGTAGATAAAAAAAAATCTTGTGTTATATTTCTGCTTGTATCAATTGATTATGACTCTTAATTATGTTTCATGTATTTTATTTTACAAAACTAATTTATAAAAAGTATGCTTACCGATATTTTCCGCAAGAACCGCTAAAACACATTCTACTTCAATCAGTAACCCAACAGTATCAATATCAAGGAAATCTCCAAAACTATTCTAGAATTGGAATTTCGTACTTTTTAAATATTCTCCGGCCAACTCTCATTTATTATACATATATAATTTATATAAAAATCTCATAATTTTTCGTTTTATTAAGAGCAAAACCATAAAATAATCTTCTTACGTATTTAAAGATTAATCACCATTTACTTAATTATGTTAGCAAAATTAAAAAATGCTTTGAATTTATATTAAAAATCTATGATTCTAAATCATCTATATATGGCGTATTCATAAAAAAATTTCTCCAAACATCTTCGTAATCTGGCTCTTCGTCTGAAAATGCAAATTGTGTTGATACGTCTTTCGTATTTGTACATGGAGTTGGAGAAGCTTCAGCATCCCTAACTGATTGATCACTTGATAATGATCTCTGGCGAGATGTATCATAGGGAAGTGATGATGATCTCTGAAGAAATACATCTTGATCACTTATGAACGGTCTCTGTCGAGGTGTATCTTGAGTAAATGATGACGGTTCCCGAGCGGGAACATCTTGGTCACTAGTTAAATATCTCTGGTAAGATGTTTCTGATGATGTTTGGCAAGGTATATATTGACTAGCTGATGATGTTTTTCGAAGGGATGTATCTTGATCACTTATTGCCAATCTCTGTCCAGGTGTATCTTGAATAATTAATGACGGTTCCCGAGCGGGAACATCTTGATCACTAAATAAATATCTCCGATAAGATGTTTCTGATGATGTTTGGCAAGGTATATATTGACTAGCTGATGATGTTTTTCGAAGGGATGTATCTTGATTAGTTATTGCCAATCTCTGTCCAGGTGTATCTTGAGTAATTAATGACGGTTCCCGAGCGGGAACATCTTGATCACTAAATAAATATCTCCGATAAGATGTTTCTGATGATGTTTGGCGAGGTATATATTGACTAGCTGATGATGTTTTGCGAAGGGATGTATCTTGATCACTTATTGCCGATCCCTGTCGAGGTGTATCTTGAGTCATTGATGGTGATCTGCTAGGAAGTATCTCTTGATGGCTTATTAATAATTCCTGGCGTGGTGGGGTAATTAATGTTGTTCTTCGATAGGATTCATCTTGATCATACAATATTGACCTCGTCGTAGGTGTAGCTTCAGTAATTGATAGTAATCTCGAATCGAATGCTGGTTGATCATTTGGTCTGCGATGAAATGTGTCTTGAGTAATAGGGGAAGAATCTTGAACACTTAACATTAGTCTTTGGGCATGTGCATTTTGAGCACTAGATGATCTCCGAGGTGATGCACTTTGAATACTTGATAATGAAATCTGGGGAGGAGTATCTAGAAAAATAAATGATGATCTTCGAGATGTTCTTTGATGAAAGCTCGATAATGACATCTGAGACGATGCATCTCGGGCAACACATGATCTCCAAGGTAATGGATCTTGAATAATTGGTGATGAAATCTGGGAAGGAGTATCTTGAGGAATACATGATACTATCCGAGAAGCTCTTTGATGAACGCTCGATAATGATATCTGGGACAATGCATCTCGAGCAACAGATGATCTCCTAGGTGATGCATCTTGAATAATTGGTAATGAAATCTGGGAAGGAGTATCTTGAGCAATACATGATGCTATCCGAGAAGCTCTTTGATGAACGCTCGATAATGATATCGCGGACGATGCATCTCGAGCAACAGATGATCTCCTAGGTGATGCATTTTGAATAATTGGTAATGAAATCTGGGAAGGAGTATCTTGAGTAATACATGATGCTATCCGAGAAGCTCTTAGATGAACGCTCGATAACGATATCTGGGATGATGCGTCTCGAGCAACTGTGTATCTCCAAGGTGTGGCATCTTGAATACTTGATGTTGAAATCTGGAGAGGCATATCTAGAGAAATATACGATGCTCTCAGAGAATCGGTTTGACGAACGCCTGACAATGATGTCTGGGACGATGCGTCTCGAACAACAGATGCTCTGCAAGGTGATGCCTTTTGAATACTTGATGACAAAATCTTTAGAGGAGTATCTAGACCACGAGATAGACATGACGATATTCGAGAGGGTGTTTGATAAACGCCTGACAATGATGTCTGGGACGATGCGTCTCGAACAACAGATGCTCTGCAAGGTGATGCCTTTTGAATACTTGATGACAAAATCTTTAGAGGAGTATCTAGACCACGAGATAGACATGGCGATATTCGAGAGGGTGTTTGATGAACACTTGATAATGATGTCTGGGACGATGCGTCTCGAACAACAGATGCTCTGCAAGGTGATGCCTTTTGAATACTTGATGACAAAATCTTTAGAGGAGTATCTAGACCACGAGATAGACATGACGATATTCGAGAGGGTGTTTGATGAACACTTGATAATGATGTCTGGGACGATGCGTCTCGACCAACAGAGTATCTCCAAGGTGAGGCATCTTGAATACTTGATGATGAAACCTGGGAAGGGGTATCTAGATCAATAAATGAGAATCTTCGAGAATCTGTTTGATTAAAACTTAATCTCCGAGGTGATGAAGC
Organism: Limenitis camilla; assembly: GCA_905147385.1. Taxonomy (NCBI): domain Eukaryota; kingdom Metazoa; phylum Arthropoda; class Insecta; order Lepidoptera; family Nymphalidae; genus Limenitis; species Limenitis camilla. Next base: position 14,424,767 of record LR990238.1, read on the forward strand.
TCGTGCATCATGAGCTCTTGATATTGGTGTCTGGGTAGGACTGTATTGATCGCGAGACAATGAGACGCATCGAGATCGCGTTGGAATTGAAGTAAGTAACGTATTTCGAGATTTGTCTATTATCTCTATTTGGTCATCAGCTGTGATAAATCGTTCTACTGACGCTTTAGGTTGTCTTGTCTCTTGTCTTCTCACTATTTCTGGTGAATTACATCTCGTTTCTTCTGAAATATAAAATAAAAATTTAAACAAAACTTAAATAAAAATATTTTAATCAACTAGACATTGGGCTAATTTTGTTTATTTATTTAATCAAATGAAAAAAGGCATGTTATACAACATCTGCATTATGCATTTTAACAAAAATGTACTATCAAATAAATTAAGAAGTTTTTCTACATTGTCAGGTAGTTAATTCAACATCATATTTTAGATAATCCCCGCTCCAGAGAAAAGATAGGTACTCTAGACAACTTTTTGTCGTTGGTTGGTTGGTTAATTCAAGATTTACAATGGAAATATATCTTTTCCTGAAGAGATCGCTTGTGAAACTTGGTAGGTACTCAACATAGTCACCTTTTTTATGGTAGATAAGGTGCAAACGTAACAAGAGATACTCTCTTGTTTTGTCGGTGCGTTGCATCCTCGAAGATAGAATAGGGAGGGCGACTGAAGAAAAAAATGCTGCGGTTTCAGCGGACCCTGAGCAAGACCACAGAGTCTCCTAGACCACGTCTGGTCCACATGAAGCTCGGCCAGAATGCGTCTATGACACTTGGCGGTAGGAATCGCATTCTGGTGGTCGCAAGCCTGTCGGGGAACAGATCCCCTACCACCAAACTGACCTAACTCGTCCCCTCACGGGGGAAGTGTCTCTCTGTCACTATCTCTCGAACTGTTAAATATGTTGGAAAAAGTCAGGCCATCTTGACTTTTTTCAACATTTTTAACAATTATCATCATATTTCAAGATTAATCCAATTTACACAAATCCATAAAAAATTATACACCTAACCTTTCCGCATGACATTGTTTTAAAATATATATGCAGTGAAACTTGTTTGCTGGTAACTTGGTAACTTTCTACTTACCAAGCATAGTTTGTTTGCTGATTCTGCTCCACTCATCTTCATGTACATCTTCTTCACTATTATTATTATCCCTATAATCCTCTTGTGATAATGAAGATGACAAATAGTCCTCATCTAAAAAATCTCTATAATACATCCTTCGAAATCTTTTGATTAATCTCCCATAATACTCTTTGGAATCATCGTGAACCATCGGCGGATATGCTTTGATGACCAGTTCTGGTAACGGACTATCAGATTGAAAGAACTCGGGTGATGAAGGTTCATCAGATAATTCATCTTAAAATAGTAAAAAATATAAAATTTTCACACAGTCAGTACCGAATTAAAAGAATCGATAATTAAACAAATGCTGAAAACTCCTCTTAAGCCATATAATCGCATTAAGATCTGTTCAGCAATTTCTTAGATGTGCGTGTGAGCGTCAAATAAACATAATTCTTAGTGTTGATTTATAAACATAAAATCACCACGGCCTTTTCCATAATATATATGTTAGAAGAGAAAAACTTCAATGTGGTTAACGAACCGACAAACAGACTAATCCTACTAATATTATAAACGCGAAAGTTTGTAAGAATGTATAGATGTCTGGATGTATCTGTATGTTTATTACTCTTTTACGCAAAAACTACTGAATGGATTTTGATGATATAGCTTACACATCAGAATAACACATAGGCTATAATATATAATGATATAGTGTGAATTATCCAAAATATAGCGTGTGAAACCGCGGGGCGCAGCTAGTATACATTATAATGCTATCAGGTGTGATCCAGTTTTCTATGGTGTTAGTAGAACCAGCCCTTTTTTTCTGTTATCTTCCAAAGCCATAAATTAACGACGAACTTAACGCCTGGCGAGTTAGAGCTCTCGAACTATATATTTTATTTCGAATAAAATAAAACGAGAATGCGTGATTATTAAAATAAGTTTATCTGAATTTATTATTTATTATAGTTAAAATAAAAATCTAAAGAAAAAAATATTTTATTATATATTTCTATTTATATTAATCTGAAATGTATGAGTACTGAAGGTAATGTGAAATATTTTTAACGCCTAGCGCCATGTTATATGTTTTAGGTGTCAAATCAATCATAAATTATGTATAAATTATCTCACTTTCACAGCATGAGCAAGTTCTCATCAGTTCTAATGCGTATGCGATTCGATTTATTATAATAATCGACATTATTTATGAAAAAATTTCGATTTAATATATCGATTATTTTTACGATATTGATACGATTTAAAAAGCACGTTTTAATATTGTAAAGAAAAAAGCCACCAAGGTATCAGTAATTAAGTTATAGGCATGCTTATGCTTAAAATAAAATAAATCCCAAGTCAGAATCTATATATTAATACGTGAAGCAAAAACTTTGTATCCTTTTTACGAAAATTGCGCGGACGAAGGAGTATGACACAAACTCAAAATATTTTATTCAAATAGACTTTTTACAAAGTACTTTTGACACGTCAGAAATTGGTCAGTCAGTTTGTCTGAAGCTACCACCAGTTCGGAAAGCAGTTTCCTGATGAGAAGAACAAGAGCAAGAAACTCAACAGTTGCTCGCATCAAATTGCCATTGTTTACATCAGTCTGTTTTACAGAGATATAATCATTCAGCTGAGCATCAACGTCATTTTGAATCTAAGCTTTGTCATCATTCAAATAATCTTCTTACACACTAGTTTATATAGAGTGGAGAATACAATTTTTTTTAAATTATGCATATAAATTACATTACACAAACTACCATGTATTTGACACGCACGCATATATACTCTTTTGTTTATTGTTAAAATAATTTAAATTAATTATGGTAGAACTTTGACTACTAGGCGACCACTAGTAAAAATTATAAGATGCTCTAAATTATAAAGCGGTTTGAAGCACATGATTGGAAACATACAGTGTCTGCAACTTAAGAATAGTTTTATATAATACCGTCGGTGTTGTTTAAACCACACCTTTATTTGATACTACTCGTAATCATGTTCTTATAAGGACTTTTTCAAATCTTACACTGTAACGTAGGTCTGGAAGACTTTGACTCGCCTACCTCAAAAGTTTCAGTAAATCGAGGAGAAGACTTACCTGGTAAATCTTCAAATAAACATAGTGAGTGACGGCGTTTCCTGCTGGAAACTGATGAATTTAAAACAACCATGGCCATAACTTTCCACTATTGTCGACACAAACGGCAACGATAAAGTTATACTACGTTATAGTATTTAGGTTTTGTAGCAAGTTAACTTCCGGTCTCATATCACGATATAATAATTTGTGCTTTATAAAAAAGGTAAGGATGAGAGTTTCTATATATTGGTTAATTCTTTTAATATAATTATATTATATTTTAAGCTGTTATATACTTAAAAACGATCATCACATTACGTTATCGGACATTTCCACAAAAGGTCCTTACTTTCATTGGAAATATTTGTGAAGTAAATAAAAGAACACAAGCAAATGATAAAATTTTCTTAATTTTTTTTTATTGATTTAAATAAAAAATACTAACGTGTAACTATGTTAATATAATTAAGTAGATAAGGTTAGGTAGGAAGGTGTTGTTTAACTTGAACATCCGATTTAAGATCAAAAGACGATATATAAACACCTCTTTTAAATGGTTGTTTCAATATTATAGATGTAGATTTTATTTTGAACACATTGACATTATTAAATCTCAAATTTAAATAAAAATATTATTTTTGTAATTTTTAATAATATTTTTTGACGATTTTTCACTGAAACGATACATTTGAAGAAGAATGTTAGAAATGAGTTTTTTTTTCTTATAATAAAGTCTAAATTCAAATGAAGTAATTTGTGTGTCTTACAACAATCCTATGAATCGATTCACAGAAATCGAGACCAAAAAGATCGATTCATCATAAAATTGATCTTTTTGTCGAGTTTGCATTTAGGATGTAAAGAAATTTTATGATTGAAATTGTGATCAATGAATTTATGTCTATGAAGCTTTAGATAGAGGTAAAGCGAGATTGTTTTTGGGGGGTGAAGAACAAAAATTGTCATTGTCGCAAAAACTCATTTCATAAAATCAGCAACCGATCAGTCGATTTTTAGAAAAATGACAAAAAATTAAAAGATCGATTTTTTTGGCCCAAAAAATCGATTAATCGGTCTCTGATCGTTATCCCTATCTACTAATTGTTATAAAATATTTTAGGTTATTAAGTAAACCGTAAAATAAATAATAAATAAAAATATTGAAAATGTTTGCTGTTTTCACTTGCATAATCGTAAAATAGTTTATTTATGTGTTTCTGAGTAATAAGCGATAGTATAAATTTGTTAATACGATAAACTTTTTGTTTACTGTTTTCAAACTTCGAATATGAATTCCAATACTCTAAGAATTCGTGGCAGTGAATATAAAACCAGAGGTGGAATTACCTTTGATCCTGTTGTTATTCCTGATTTTTATAAACCTAACCTTGGTAAATTCATCTTTTTTATTTAAATTTATTATGGGGAAAAAATATTAAAGATTTTGATTTTGTCTCGTCTTCATGTTAGAAGCCTCGTCAACTTTTTTAATTAAAACACACCGGTTTTAATTTTTTCTGTATAGAAAAGATAAAGGTTAAAGACTGTACAGCCCTGTCTATGATAATATACTGTTGTATAGAAGTTGGATAATAATTTTACTATGTATGATATTTAATATTAGACTGAAATCTTTTTATTTTTAGATTTATAGGATGGTCCCCCTTCAAGTCTATTTAATATCTTTTTAAATAACTATTCAAAATTATTTATTGTATTATCTAACCTGCCAGTGTTTTAGTATTGTAATGTTGTCTTATTTAAAACAGTTCATCATAAATTTTTCTTTTAAATTAAAACTGAAAAGATATTAAAACTTTCAGGTAAAACTAGTGAAGGAGCAAAGTTTTTGGAAGCAGGTGCAGACCAACAATTAAAGATATTGAAGTGTGTCTTAAATAATAAATCAAAATATCTAGATGGTGATACTGTGAGCTTATTGGTTATTATTTTTTTACAAGCAGAGACCAAGCACCCAGCTAAATGTATTATAGCAAGGCAAGCAATATAAATAATAATAATTATTAGTAATTTAACAATTAGTTTAACAATTATAGTTGTTTAGACTAAATATGTCTAAAGAACCAATAGTGTAAAAATGCTAACCTTAGGTTAATTTTATTATAGAAACTAACATGGTAATTAGTCATTTTTAAAACTATGCCAAACATTAACATGTGTTTACATTAATAATATGTGAGTGTTACTGTTTGGCATAGTTTTGATAACTTAGGTTAAGTTTAAAACTTAAGTGATAGTGTAGAACTTAAACAGTAATGTTAATAATTTCATGATTTTATTTTTCTTAATAATTTCCCTAGTGACAATATTAGTCGAAATAATAAAATGAATATAAATGAAATATTAGTACTGATTGACAAAATAATCTTAGCTTTTATTTATATTATTTAATAATATTATGCATGTCTGTTACATTTCATGATTCCACTTCCATTGAACTGATTTTGGTGAAGTTAGGTATAGAAATAGAATAGAGCTTTGGAAAGGAAAAATATGTTGTGGATAAAATTTAATATTACATATTTATTTTGATTTAGGTACGTGACTAAAAACAACTGCATCCAGGAACAGTTTCGTACAATCCTCATGCAAGAACTGAAATATCTTTTAACAACAGAAAATAAGGATTATAGAAGCTATGCAAATGTTATTAGTAAAATAGCAAATTGTACTGAAAACTTTCCTACTGGAGCTGCTGCAGTTAAAAATATTGAAATTATTGTAGCAAAATACTTTGAGGAGTGCTTATCATGTTGTATCACAACACTAAGGTATGACTTTAAAATAAAAGTTAATAACTTCTTAGTCTGGAACTAGGAAGTTATTAATTTCTTGTGAAATTGGTTTAGTGAGGAATAATTAACACTTTTATATTTTTTATATTTTCACTAAATATCTAGTTATACACCCTTTAATATTCCAGCTTATGAGTGATTGATAAAGATCCATCACAATAGCAAAGGCTATGGATTTTCTGAAATGGTTATGGATTAAATGTAAACTAGCATGTATTAAGTATGTGAGAAGAGCACCGCCTTTAAGCAAACAATACTACAGATATATGTCTAATATTATTATATACATGTGGGATTCGTAGGGACGCGCCATCCATATGTGGGGAGTCTGGTATGTCTGGGAGCGCAAAAAACTACTGGAAGGACAACCACACTATTGTAGGCGAGCCTAGATTCAATTCCTTTTTTTGCTCTTCAAGTGTAGGCGCTCATAAGTATTTGGCACACCGGCGCAGAAAATGCTTGGCACGTGGGGAATTATAAGTTGTGATATTATGTTTAGATTTAAAGGTAAGGAAGGTTGTATGTTATGTTGTTGAATGACTGAAAATTAGAGGATAAATGAAGATGATGTTTGAAAGAGGAAAGAATGATGCAGTGTGATTGAAGATGCAAAGAAGTAATATTTTTAAAGCCTTTTTTTGTAGTAAGAAGAAAATAAATTAAATTGAAGATTTTCCTTTTACATAAAATCATATGGATTTTTACTTCCAGGGATGTAAAATCGTTATCTCCAACAGAAAAAAACAAAATATACAATTTATCCCATTCAACCCTAAGACTGACATTATATATAGTACAAAAAGTACAGGAAGAGAATATTCTAGAGTTGACTTCTATTTTCAATGGAATAAGAAATAATTTGAAGTATCTTTTATTTGATATGGACGCACCAATGGACACTAAATCAGTTTGTGGGATTTTGTTTATCTATATGCATATTTTGGAAAATAATTCTGATTCCTGGATTGATGTAAGTTTATCGATTTTTAACTTGATTTTTACTTTCCTTTAAATTTGTTATGTATTTTAGTGCCACTACTGTAATGCTAAAAAAATTGTCATACAACATTTATTAATTTAGATCACGTTAGGTTGGGTTAGTCATCATCATCGTCATCATAACCCATTAATGTCCCTCTGCTGAGCAGGGTCTCCTCCTCAGAATGAGGAGGGGGTTAGGCCATAGTCCACCACGCTGGCACAGTGCGGGTTAGCAGACTTTGAGTACATAAAGAGCTCTCAGGAGTGCAGGTTTCCTCACTATGTTTTCCTTCATCGTTAAAGCAAGTGATATTTTATAGCTTAAAACACACATAACTCAGAAAAATCAGAGGTGTGTGCCCATGATTGAACTCGGATGAGTAAGACAAGTACACAAACCTTATTTTATTGTTAAAATCGCCACAGAATAAATTAAGTCAATTTTCTAGGATGCAAGATTTCCTGGATTGATTAGATTGAATGAATGTTCATTCCATTCATGTATTTTAAGCACACTCCGTTTGTTTTGAGTATATTATAAATAAAATATCTCTCTTTCAGATTTTAGAAAGCAATAAAGACTTTGATATCCTATCCAATGAGTCTGCAAAACTAAGTTTATATTCAGCTCTTGTGACTGTTATACCAATGGATAAGTTACAAGTAAGACTTAACGACGGAACTCCAGCTATTGTTAGGTTGACTAACAAAATTCTGGATATTGGTGAAAGGTAAATTTTTAACACAAGAAAGAGGTCTAATATTTTTATTACGAAGACCAAAAATTAAGCGTGGTGACGACATTGGATACTGGTTGTGTTGGAATATGAGATTACAGTATTAAATGCCATTTCATAAATCGCGAAGATATTCGCAAAAACTTGTAACTCATTAGTTCCCGTTGTATGTAAATAAAAAAATAGATTTATTATAGAACATAATAGTTCTAAACCATTGTTGATTTTTATTATGGATTGTGACATCACGCCAAAGGCGTCAAAGTATTTAAAATAGTTTTTATATTTATATAATGATGTGAGCAAATAGATTTTTTGACGTTATATATTTATAAATATAATATTTTCTGAGGCTTTTTATTCATAGAAAACAATGTCATTTAGTTTATCAATATTTTTACGAGCCCTACAAACATTTAAGAAAAGGACATCTGTCAGAGACAACAAAAATAAAATAGAGGAGTATATATTTATTCAAATGAGTATATAATGATAGACAGACTATATTTTTTTAAATATTTTGTCTGGACCTTTTTTAAAGATTTACTCAATGAGAGCCATGTATATAATTGAGTTTGTTGTTATACATGTTTGTACTAAAATAAGGTTATTATTGTGCCAGTGCTATACATAAGTTAACATGGAATTAAATTGATATTTAATAATTTCAGATATTCAGCAGAATCAACATTTATACTGGGAGTGACTCGCACATTAGTACAAATATGCAAGGGACTGCACAAAATAGACGATTTAGCCTTAACAATTATTGATGGGCTTTTTATATTCATTTGGTCGCACTTAGAACATTACACTGACAGTGTAAGACACTTGACTGCTCAGGCTTTAGGATTTATTATTAAATATTGTGCTTATTTGAAGGAAGAAGGTATAATTTGTTTATTACAATCTTATAATGTTAAGTACTTGTAAAAATTTCAGCTTCAGTTTTTTTGTGTCTGCCAGCCATTGTAGGGAAGAGTATTTTTTTCGGGAAAATAAATTAATTTATGTCTTATTCGACTTTCTATAGTATTAGTGTACCAAATTTTGTTCAAATCGGTTCAGCCATTTTAATGTGATTATATGTATAGGTAGATAATATTTAGGGAAAACAAAATACTTATAATACTTTTAATTTATTTTGTTCATTTTCAAATTGATTCTAATTTCAGGAACGTCCAACTTTTAACATATTTTATTACTACCAGGAATTATTTATTTTTGCAGGGATTTGCACTTTTTGGTTTTAGAAGCCCATTTGTTAAGCCTGTAGTCTGATATTAATATTGATCTAGGTTCAGTTTTTAATGATTAAAATAAATACAAATTACGCCTAGATAACTAAAAAATAGAAGTTTTAAAGAGAGCAAAATCTATGGATATTTGTCATTATTGTTAAAGATTAAAGATGAATTATTGTAAATAAAATTTTACAGTTTAAACATTCCAATAAAACAAGCCAAATTAATGTTTAAATTACTTTATCTCCTGTTGGTTTTTGAGGAGCTCTCTGAAGTCTAGAATCCACTTGAGAACCTCCTTTTATGCTTATATTTTAGGTAGAGAAGAAGCAATAAATAAACTGTTTACTACATTAACAAGTCTCGATAGACAGAGGAAAAGCTTCTACCTGAGTGTGACCTGTTTAGCCAATGAATTGGGAGCTGTGGATGTTATGGACCAGTGGCCGGGGATTGTTGATGATACTTTAAACAATCTGCATGTGCAGGCTATTCAGGCTTGTGTAAGTGAAAACATATTTGATTACTATACAAATACTTTCATTGAGCAAAACTACTGTATTAGTATCTTAATTAAATTTTTAATCTACCATCGCTGGGGATTATCTGGGAGTGATTGCTTTTATCAACAACACCTTTGCATATATTGCTTATAATATTTTTTCTTATTATTTTTTGCGTAATCTGTGTGCAACAAAGATTTTATCTATCTATAAAATCGTAACAAATTTTAATAATATACTATAATCAAGTGAGCATAATCTTCAAAATTTTAACATAATTTTGAGCTATAGACGTACACAATACAAAATAATTCGCCTGCGCGGTAAGGAGTGCGAGGGTGGTAATCGACGCATACTAATATTAATAAAACTTAATATAAAATCGATATGAAATAAATCGCGAGAATATTTAGGTAGCGAAAAAAAAATCTACATCTTTTCTATTAATAAAAAATTATACTGTATATAACAAATAATACCATATAGAGTAATTTCATAGTGCAAATTTTTAAAATAATTTTATTTTAATCAATTTTATTATAATAAAATTTCATCCTCTCTAATATCCATATCCCATTACACGAATTACTTTCAGTGGAGCGGTTTCAGCCAGATTCAATCATTACATTGTTGATAGTAAGATGGTGGTTGCAGTATTTATATCGATAATGATTTTGAGTGTCTTTGTTCCGCAGTGTCGCTCCTCTCGCACTTCTCCCCTAACACGTCTGAAATTTGTATTATCTTCCGTCCGTCTATAGTTTCACATTTAGCACTGACTAATGCCATCCTTTTCCCACAATGTCAATCATTGAAGGCTCGCGAAAATTCCAGCGAACGACATCTTGCTGTCCCTCTCGGTTCACCTTGCTGTCTTATTCTATTTTCCAGCAAGTTCCAAATAAAGCTGGGTATAAGCATGCGAATTGTTTTGATGTAGATTCGCTACAATATATAGGAAATTAATACTAGAGATTTATTTAATATTTATAATACTTTAGTACTTTTCCAGGTAACAACATGCTTGGAAACCTTATTACAAAAACACATAGAGGAGTCCAGCACAGATATTATTTTTAAGGAGTGGGTCACACCAGTGTTGCATCATATAGTTAATAATGAATTGGATTCTTCTGTGTTGAATATATTGGAAAACTTGCTCACGTTGGCCATTAAGTGTGATAAGAATATTATGGATTATATGTAAGTAATTTTTTAGTAAGTATTGATTATTTATACACCTAAATTTTGATAAAATCGAAATATCAAGAGTATAGATAAAATATAATTTTGGAAATATGACATTTCTACATGCTTTCTTTTAGGGTAGTAGGCCAGTTTTTGTTCTTACCACACTACTACTTACACCAGTTATTTAGTGTGTTACCGTTAAATTGTAAACGCCGTTATATTATAATCCATCTCGCAATATTGTAAACTGTCGAAAGATTGTGAACCGTAAGTAAGATACTGCTTACAATTTAACTAATAAATTTTATTAATATATAGTTTTTTAGGTTATAATAATAATTAGATTATAATCTATCGAAGTGAAACCGTCAAATCGTGAATCAGGATGAATTTACCATAGACTTACAAATATATTACAGTGGGGATAATGGGAATATGTAGTTAAAAAAAATTCAGGGTTTCATTTCTTGTTAACTCCTAACTCTGTGGACACAGAACAACCTCGCGAAATAGATTATAATCTAACGGTGTTTACAATTTACGGCGACATATATAACACATGTGACGTCACTCAAAACACCATCACAATTCTGGGCAGTCTCGTGGTTTTTGAAAACTCAAAATACTTCATGTTAATAATGAGTATTTAAAAAAACAAAGTCTTTTGTTAAGTACAGTATTATTCTTTTTTTTTTTCAAGTATATATAGCGGAGTAAAAGAGTTTTTATTTTTCAGTCTACCCTACATAAAAGAGTCATGTGAAAATGATACTCTTCATCATTCGGATATTAAATGTCTATTAATATTATTGTGTGTGGTGCGGAAGTCTGGTCAACTGTTGAAATTAGTGATAGATAACGATAATGCAAAGTGGAAGGATATAATTAGTTACGATATTCTAAAGATGGCTGCAGTTGATGCCAGTGAAGAGGTTAAGTATATCTACAACTATTGACATTGCTTACTAATTCTAAATATATCGACGAATGTTCTAGATTGGCTCCTCAATTCCATACATTTTTAAAAAGGGTTAAAAAAAATTGTTAAAAAGCCAACCACCCATTTCTTATAATATTTACTATTAATTTTGAACTTAATTATCAACGCGAAAATCCGGCCAAGTGCGAGAGTAGAACTCGCGCACTGAGGGTTTCGTACAATTTCAATAAAGGGACATAATATAATTTTTTTGACAATTTAGATTTTCGTATGCTGATATCGCGTTTACAGCGACATTTGTAATAAGTGATGTTGATTAAAAAATATTATAGATTATTTACCAACCTCGGCTTTACTAAGAGATCTTTAAGTTTTTTTTTCATAAGTCGATCGCAGCGCCACCTATTGTAAAGCGGTCCCTAGACGACGTTGCAGCATGACATGCGTTACGTTGCGTTTTACGTGAATTACTACTCTGTTATATATATATAATAGAATTATATATAATAGATAAGGTGCAAACGAGCAGATGGTCCACCTGATGGTAAGTGGCAACCATCGCTCATGGACATCGGAAAAACAAGAAACACTCTCTCGTTTTGTCGATGCGTTGCATCCCCGAAGATAGAGTGGGAAGGGGGAATGAAGAAAAAAAATGATGCGGATTTAGCGGACCCTAGGCAAGAGCCCAGAGTCCACTAGACCCACAGCATTAAAGGGATGGGAGAGGGAGGGGGTAAGTCTGGCACACATGCGGCTCAACCGGAACGCGTCTATGACACTTGGCGATCGGATTCGCATGCTGGTGGTCGCAAGTCAGTCGGGGCCAACAGATCCCCTACCACCAAGGGGGTGCTGGGTTACTCGGCTCTTACGAGATGCTCTCCCAGCGGCAGAGGGGAATAGTATTTTAACCCGTCCCCTCACGGGGTCTGTATGATCTACCAAAAAAAATCAACTGCCAGCACGTAGTTTGCATGTCATTCTCATCAATCAATACAATTAAACGGTCATGCATGCATGACAGCACGTAGCGCATTTCATGCTGCATGGTCGTCTAGGGACCGCTTAACACACTTGCAGAAAAATGTATCTTTAAATATATATATATATTCCAACAGATTCGTATTCTATTAATATCTCTAATAGTAGAGTCGCCAAAATCAACTGAAGGCTTCGCAAAGGGTGAACTAGACTTGATACTCTGGTTTGTAAGATATAATATGAACACGCAGATGCCGCATTTCAGACAACTTATATTGTCTGTTATTAAAAAGGTATGGTTTAATTTAGCACAGTTTTATATATATTTTACTTTTAACTCATGTTAATAGAAAAGAGAAATAAAAATTATCAAAATAATCGAATTGTCATCGCCATTTATGGCGCTAGAGTAGGGTAGTAGTCACTTCCGTCATTTTGACAGTCTCGACTCTATTCACCGGACTGCTGTCTTGCGAAGTCTCTTAAAAAAATGAAGTAGTCTCTGGATAGTGTAATTGGAAGTGTTGTGCAGTGCAATGTTAGTGCTAGTCACGTGAGTAACTTACAATGTAGTTGCCACGTCTTGTGTTATGTTAGGTTTATGTGAGTTTGACCTTAGGTTTAAAAAGTGAAACTAAACAGTGAAGGCGAGTTGTTGTTGGAGTTGTTAAAAGACCTTCAAACCTACGCCTTTGCGTTTATGGTATTAATTGGATCAAATTTTACATTATACTAGTGTTGTATTTTTAGCCTTAAAATTATACTTCGCATGGGGCCAATGTGTAGTAAACATACTTCTTAGGGTTAACAAAAAACATAAAAGGGATACTATAATTTCTTTAAAATGCTTAGTATTTTGTGTATGTTAAAAGAATTAAGCTTGAGAAAAAGAATCCCGCAGAAACTGCATTTATAACATTACAATCATTATTGTAGTTTCTGAAACGCTTTGAAAGCAGTTACAAAAGTATAATAAAAGAAAATGACCCAGCCAACCAAATAAACAAAGGTCAGCATTACCTGACCTTCCTGGACCAGCTGCAGGATATGTGTTACGAAGGTCTCATTAGAGGAGCCAACTTTAGCAGGCGATATGTTGCCTTGTTATTGCTCACTTGGGTGGCTAAATTGGAAATGGATTTATACTGCAGGTATTTAAACTCTTTAGTACTTGTCTCACAATATAACAAAAACATACATCCAGAATGTATAATTTATAAACGCCTACTGCCTCGTCGTAGATAATAAAAGTTTAAAATGATCTAAGTATAATATGATATAAAACAAATGTAACTGAATTGAACTATAATAAAAAGGTTATATTTTGAAAATTCTCAGAAAATATTATGTAACAGTGTATTTGTTTTACTAAGAGGTCTGTTACATATTAAAAATGTGTAACATATAAAACCCTTAGTAAAACAAATTTTCCATATTTTATACTAACTTTTTTAAATATTTTAATTTAATATTTATTTCTTCTTTATTTATTTATTGGTTTTGCTAATGAGTGCTGATTACGAACGAACTAGCCACGTTTAAGCTAAAGTCTGGCTTCTGTGGCTTTTAAAACCGAAATGCTTTGAATTTTCAGCATTATCAATGTAATAGATTTTACACATTAAATAACCAGACACTTTAAAATTAGTATATATTAACTAATATCGGACATCTAGACCTCTCGCGGGAGCACGAGAGCAATTTACCACATATAGATTTATCAAAAAACATTTCATTCTCAATACATTGTTGCTAAATAAAAATATTTACGCGCTTACGACTGTAAACATATTTTATCATATTAATCATATGGGGTTTTCCATGCGAAGCGGACAGTTAAAAAAACTCCTCCTACTTCCGATTTTAGTAATATTTTTAATTATGATTTAAAAATTTGACTTAAAGTAATTTTAGATAAGGGCGCCAAAAAGTCAAATTATTCTAGGCGGGCTAAGAAAGCAAATGCATTTATTTTGGTCTTCTGAAGAATCAGAGCTAATAAAATAAAGGTGCTCATGAGTATTTGACACGACGGCGCAGACGATGCTTGGCTCGCCCCTGAATCCAAGTTATGAAGTATCTATGTGCCACATTTCATTAAAACCCATTCAGTCGTTTTTCGCGTGATTGAGTAGAAAACATTCAAAAATACAAACTTTCATAATATTAGTAAGTAGAATAGTCCAAAATAATGTAAAGACAAAGATTTGTTGTTTCTAATTTGATTTGAAGTTTTCTATAAGAAGTATTTAATGTTTCAGAAAATGGAATGAAGAGCAAGTGGAGGTACTCCTCCAACACCTGGGGGACAGCTACGAGAACAACAAGGCTTTAGCATTGGAAATGCTGGAACAGTGTCCTCTTGAACTATTAACAGTTAGTATATACTATATTCCTACAAGCATGGCCATGATAGAGGCTTTGTCTGTGTAAGTGATAACTTTTCAATACATTACTCAAGTATTTCGTACGAGCTCCGACAGTTAGCGATGTCTTAAACTTACATTTTTCTTATTACTACATCTTAACCTCAGAGAAGTGAGGGCCCTGCGCAAATTAAGGGCAGATACTGACGCGTTGATGCTACACGTTCCTCGATGGGTATCGAGCCTTGTTCTGTGAACTTGGCAGATTCTGGGGATAGAAAACTTGATATAAGCAGTGACGGCCCAGTGGTTGAGACTTTAATGTCTTACTCAGGAGGTCCGAGTTCAATCCCCCACACAGGCACACACCTCGTGACTTTTCTGAGTTATATGTGTTTTAAGAAATTAAATATCACTTGCTTTAACGGTGAAGGAAAACATCGTGAGGAAACCTGCACGAGTGAGAGTTCCCTAAAGTTCTCGAAGGTGTGTGAAGTCTGCCAACCCGCACGAGGGCAGCGTGGTGGACTATCACCCAATACCCTCCTCATTCTGAGGAGGAGACCCGGCTCAGCAGTGGGCCATTGAAGGGTCATGATGATGAAACTTGATATGCTAGGTAGGCAGAGCACCTCTTCGTCAGCTTACGTAACATGAGTATAATTTTTTGAAAATTTGTTTAGATACGCTATTCTTACTACAAAACACCAAAGTTCCAACATCAGTAACATCTACTGATGACTGCTAATGAGTGTTTTTTTTTTCAGATAAAAGAATACAGTACAAGTTTAAACTTAAAAGATATTTTAGCAGAAGCGTCGTCAGTGAAGCCCACAGATTGTGTAACTGCTGTTTATAAGCTGAAGTTACTTAGAAAAAGATTACCAGATTATATCGTACTGGGTAACGATAGGTAAGCAGTTCAATATTAAACAAAGATTTAAAATTACATATTTACAAATTTTTGAAAGGTTTTTATGACCAAGTTTTCCACAGGCATTTTTCTGTTTTTAACTGTTTTTTTTTGTGATAACATTATCATATAACAATGATATATGTACACTTGGTGACTGTAGTCTAGTCTATTGAAAGAATAACCCTTCGACGTCCACATATGCGTTAAGAATAAAGAAAAACTAAATAGTTGTTTATTTATTTTTTGGTACTTAATTGATAATTGCTAAATAAGTATCATTTGTTTCATATAATCGTCACTGAAAGTTTGTATAAGTAATCATAATCAATAATATTTCATTGTAAAATTGCTTAAACTGTAGATGCTATATTTCTTTGGGCTGTAAAAGGATTTAAGTAAATGTAGAAGTAGAAGTATTTTTTTTTTGTTTCAGTATAATTCCAAATAAAGTAAAGTTTGCTTTACTTAATATTTTATTGGAAGAACTTCAGAAACAACTGTCAATATGTAAAGAAAGCATTGTGTATGGAGCAAGGAACGCGCCCATGTATGGGATTCTGCATTGTATTGGATACAGTATAGATAGAGGGATAAGTCCTTTGTAAGTATATTAAAAAAAGTATATATGTTGGAGCGTATAGTTAGGTTAATATTTAATCTCATTTCTTTTGCGTCATTACAATACTCAACGACATTTAATTGCCTCTGATTGGTGACGATTCTGTATGGTTGATTTTACTGCTACCTCACCAGAAGAGGGATTTGCCAACCATGCAATCATCACCTAATTGCCATGTGGTTATGTTGACATATCGTTAAGTTAGGCTTGTGTTAGGTTAGCCTTGTGTTAGGGCTATTATGTAAGTTTAAACAGATAACCTAGGCAATGGAGTGTTTACATATGTGGTAGGTACCCTTAAATCTAAACTCTTGGTCACAAGTCCAAATCACTGCTTGGTTTCCTGTCATTGTTATAATAGATCACTATACTTATTTTACGTATCTGTGATTTCCCGACTGTATTAGGTTCGTATCTATCGTAGTTTACCCGATAATCCTTTCCATCTTTCTTCTCCCTTTGTCATATATTATCTTATATACTAATATATAAAGCTGAAGAGTTTGTTTGGTTGAACGCCCTAATCTCAGGAACTTCTGGTCCGATTTGAAAAATTTTTCAGTGTTAGATAGCCCCTTTTTCGAGGAAGGCTATAGTCTATATATCATTACGCTACGACCAATAGGAGCGGAGCTACACGTGAACAAAGGCGCGCGAGTTGACTAGTTGTATATATAATTGTTTTTAAAAGAACATGTCCACCCTCCAGACACAGTTGGCCTACGAACGGAATAACATGTCATTATAACTAAAATTACTCATTTTCTTTTTAAAGTAAAGAATCAATTTTCAGTAACTGGCGGACACTCCAAACAAAGTTTGTTTTAGTATTAGCTAATAAGTATATTTTGTATAATTGATGCAAATTGTGCATCTATAATAATATTATGATGAGGATAGATTTGTATTTTTGTACGTAACGAATAAACTTAAAAACTACTAGACCGATTTCAAAAATTCTTTCACCATTAGACAGCTACATCATCCTTGAGTAACATAGGCTATATTTATTACTAGAAAAAAGTAGAGATCCTCAGAAATTCTTACGAAAACCAACCCAAGGTGTAAAAAAATTAGCCATAAAATGTGTTTCATCGCATGCGCTGCGGAAACTATTGATGATAGAACAAGAAAATGTTCTACAATATTACAGAGCGTATCTACAACAAACTTCGCGAGACCATATGTCCAACTATATAACTGTAACTACATTTTTTTTCATTTTACAAGTTGATAGAAATGCTTATCAAAATCAGACCATGTTTTCCATACCTTTATCCAAATAAATTATTTCGTATTCAAGACTGTTTCAATACCTGTTGATTACTTTTTGAATTATTGAAATCCGACGTTCCATTCAAAACATATTAAGAAATTAAAAATATCAATATAAACAAAAAATATACGCCGACGGGCCGGCGTGACTCTAAACATATATATACTATAGACTTTTTTTTTAAATCTTTGTTATTATGTTAATCAATTCCCATAACAATATGTGTTGAAACAGAAAGTTTTAAAGTAGCAAAAAATTACATTATTTTTTTTAAATGCTACTATCAGAGTTGTAAGAGCGAACTTTTATTGTAGCGAGGATATGCTGTAATAATAAAGATGATGTTTCAGCGGACTATCCCCAGGAGTATGGGCACAATCAATACAATTGCTAGTGACTGCTTGCGTAGAAATATGTGCGTGCGCAGGAGATGTTCTAAACAGCGCCGCTCCAGAAGGAATGATGCCGACGCCATGTGAAGATGCCTCTGGGTAAATTAATTAAAACAATTATTATAAATGCGAAAGTATGTTAGTTGGTTTATCCTTCTTCCACACTGTAATAGATTTTTAGCACACGATGTGATGGTCCTGAAAGTAACATAGAGTGCTTTTATCCCACAAAAAAAAGACACAACAGCGGAATAATGATAAAAGGTTTACTTAGTAGCAAACAATTTAATTTAAATCAAACAAAAATGTACTACTAACTAAATTAAGATACATTTTCATATTAAGATAACCCGTAGTACGTAAATTGACAACATTTTAAAAATATTAAGTACTTTAAACAAATATACCGTTTCTTTATTTATCTGAAGTTTCGGAGAAAATAAATAAAACTAGAACATATGTGATGACGTCACATGTACGGCGGAGTAAAATAATGCCTTTTCTTTTGTGTCAAAATTCAACAGTGTATATGACGTCATTTGGCGTTTACATCTTTTTAGAATAGATTAAATTTCAAAATAGATTTTAACCATTACCGGGCTTATATTTTGACAAAAAAAAATTACGTGTCCATTTATTTTTCTTCTAGTTTCATATAACATATGTTAATATGTTATATGAAACTATTGTATAGTAAGTATTAATATATATGTATATTATTTATTAGTGTTGTATATGTATGTATATTATACTTATTATTTTATATAATACTATATTTAGTATATGTAGTGTATAGCTTGACATATATTTACAGTAGTATTATATGTATTTTATGTATTATTTTTATTTTTCTAAGCAAGTGCATCACCTACTTTATTTCTGTGGATTGATATCCTAGCATCTTGGTTGCCTGGAAGAGATCGCTCTTAGCGATAAGGCCGCCTGTTGTGCGTCATTTCTTGTATGTTTGTATTCCTAGTATGTTCGTATTTCATGGTGTACAATAAAGTGTATTTGTTGTTGTTGTTGTTAAAATGAAGAAATGTTGTCAATTTTAAAAAGATATCTGAGATCCATAAAACCGAAAAGTATATTGACTTAATGAAATGTACAAAATGAGAATAAATAAATTCGACTGTCGTGAAAATCAGAACGTATAACAATGTATATAACTTTTTTATTTCAGTAACATAAAACTTGAAGATGGTAGTGAAGTGACGGCTCAGATGGTTTTACTCTGCGCATGGAGATCTGTTAAAGAGGTAAAAATATTTAATGTAAGTGCTAGAAATACTTACACCCGCCGTCGACTCGCCCCGGCTTTGGTGTAATTTTGCGTTTACATTTTCAACATAATTATTTCTCTTTATGTATATGACAAACTGCCATAAAAACTTTCAACCCATATTTATACCTCTTCCAAGCTTTTTTTGAGATAAAAGTTAAGCCTATGGCATTTTTCAAGCTCTAGTCTATTTCTGGAATATTTACTAATATTTCTAAAATTTAATTAAAATCGGTGCACCAACCAAAGTAGGGTTGGGTTTTATACTCGGAGATTGGGATATATAACTCGGAGAAAATGAGAAAGGGATGTAAAGGGGTTATATTGAAAAACACTAAGAGGGGGGTGATATTAAATGGACTATTGGATAAACGTGACGTAGACACTGCTACTGAACCGATAAATAACTAAACATCACGATCTCTTACTAAGCAGTGCCTTGGACTTGTGAACAAGGTGTAGGTTTCAGGACGTCCTTTAAGTAATTACTCACTTTCACTGTCAACGTTTAAACCTAAGGTTAACCTGAACCTAACTATTGCGCCTCTATATATATATGTGTGTATGCTATTTAATATACAGGGTGGATTTTTGAGACGAGTCAGTAAGGGCAGGTACCTTAACTTTTTGATTTTTTTAATTTTTAGCTGATTATGCATTTTCTCAAAAATTTGTGAATGCAGTTCAGAATATCTTAAAAAGTTATGGATGGTCTTCTAGGAACGTTTTCCTGTAACTATAACGATTAAGGTACCTGCCCTTACTGATCCGTCTCAAAAATCCATTCTGTAAACATGTAACCATGTTAACAAGGTACTGTAGCAGAAATGCAAGTCTTTTTTGAATCTAGTTCTCATGAATATAATTCACAGGTATCTCTAGTCCTCAGTACTATAGTAACTGAAGCGTTATGCTACGAAGACTTCGAACCCGCTACCCTCAGGTACAACTTGGTGAAGACCATCGGTGAATTGTTCACGCAACTACTGACTGAAACTAAACATAGAGGCGCTTTTGAACAAGTCTATGTTGGATTTACAAGACTGTTGACTAAGTAATTATAAAATATTTGCTAAACCTCGTTTCACAAGACATCGATTTTCCTGCAACAACTATGACCAGGATAAAAACCATCTTGGTTACATACAATTTTACAAAATTTCAGTCAAATCGTTTGAACAGCTTATTCGTTCGATCCCTTCATTAAGGATAATTTTATATTAAACTAAATTATGATATTGGGGATCTATATTACTTAGCAGCTAATCTCGCTTGGTTTAGTTTTCTACATAATATTGAAACTCACTGTCACCTTTTTTTTATGGTAGATAAGGTACAAACGAGCGGGTTTTATCGATGCGTTGCATCCTCGTAGATAAAGCGGGGAGGAGAAGTGAAGAAAAAAATGCTGCGGTTTCAGAGGACCCTGTGCAATAGCCCAGAGTCCTCTAGATCCGCAGCATTAATAGGATGGGAGAGGGAGGGGGTAAGTCTGGCCCACATGCGCCTCGACCGGAACGCGTCTATGACACTTGCTGGTCGGATTCGCATGCTGGTGGTCGCAAGCCAGTCGGGGAACAGATCCCCTACCACCAAGGGGGTGCTGGGTTACTCGGCTCTTGCGAGATGCTCTTCCAGCGGCAGAGGGGAAATGTATTCTAACCCGTCCCCTTACGGAAAAACCTTCTTATACTCCAAAGTTTAATTAATCAGAATCATATAAATGATAAATAAATGCATAGAATACATGCATCTATAGTAACTGCAGTTTAAGTTCTATATAATTATATTATTGGAAGTTGTCGTCAAATGGAGAGTAAGAAACAATGTATAAGTAACAAGGTTAACCAAACAACCTTTAAATATGTTGGAGAGTTTGTCATTAACCAAATGCCAATGTATGGTATTTCAACTGTACAATATTTTGTAGTTTATGGCGCCGCCCAACAGCAGAGTATAATGAGTTACCAAAACAATGGCTGAATGAGCTGATGTCTGCTATCGAGAGTGGAGACAACGGGAAGCTGTGTGCCACGCGGCGCAGTGCTGGACTGCCTTTTATGATACAGGTTTATGCTATTTTAAATAATAAAGAGTAAGTGATTTAGAGACTCTTTTCTCTGACTAGTCGAGACGCTCCCAATTATCTTAGAAAAAACTTTGAGCTTGAGTTAGATTGTGCAGATAATCATAAAATAATCATTTATTTGTGAGAATAGTTACAAAGCCAATTTCTGTCAGTCTATCCTGACGTAGGAATCTAATTGCATATTAATCCTAGTGGGCCACCCTTATTACTTAGTCATATAAAAAGTTTACGACGTATTTTAGACTTACAGAATATACACAAAAAAACATAAAAATCGGTAAAGATTTTCGAAAGAGTTTTGTTACAAACACACGAGAATTTCATATGTATAGATTTAACAGATTCTACATAACTAGATTATCATTATGGATGCTTCCTGTGCCTGTCCTCATCATGGATTGTATTTAATTTAGTTTTAAGAATTTATATGTTGCATGCCAGAAATGATTCAATTATTGTAAAACTCAGTAAAATAAAATAAAACCAAATTTATGTACCCTACGCACATGTAAACCTACACACATCTCTCAAAATTGGATATGGTTTTCATAGTTGTATTGACGCAAGTCTAGCTTAAAGCCGGCTTTATTTTATTTAATTCGGCTTTCGAGAAAAAGGGATGCCATACGAACCTATGGTGATTAATTAAACCCAGGATATGATTTAGCGCTAGACACTCAAGCAAATCTCAATCTCTACTTTCCGGAATAGTTGCCTATTACTCTTAAGTAAGGGAACTAGCAGGGACTTAAGAAAGCCTAGCAATACAAATAGGTTAATAAAATAAATGTCATAAATTAGTGTATTTTAATTCCAGGCGCTTGTAATAACAGAGCTGCAAGTGAAGTTAAACTCCAAGAGCTTTGATGTGTGTATCAAGACCCTCATAAGAGTGGCTCACACCGCGTCCTCTGTCGAGACGAGGTGTCACTGCCTCAACATACTGAGAGCTCTGTACAGGAACACACACTTGGACGAAATAGTGGGGACTTACGTGGGGGATGGGCTCCTCGTTGCTTTGCAAGGATTTGAGAGTAATACGTGGATTGTAAGTATGGAAGGCGTCAGTACGTGATTGTGTTTAAGATCCAATAGAATCAGATTAATCAGCGAGCCAAAATTCAATTTTGGTTTTAGGAGCGTAATTCTTCCACATTACTATTCAGCGCACTAATGGTTCGTATATTTGGTGTGCAAAGGAGCAAGGACACTGACAACTTGTGTGTGCGGAACCGAATGACGGGGAGGATATTCTTCCTGAGGTATCCCAAGTTGTATGATTTTATGCTTGTGAGTATTAACTATACTATTAGGCTTGTGAGTATTAACTGTACTATTCATTTGCTTTATGTTTATTTCAGTTAAATATAAATAAAAATTTAAAAATATACAGTTCACACTAGTTTTGTAAACTTAATTCTTGTAGTTCTGTCCTGTCACTGAAAATTTTCAAAATTACAAAAACACAAATATTGCATAGTATACTAAAAATAAATATCTTTATTTCTTTAGTTTGAAATACTACAAATTACAATTAAAAGGACTCAATCAAAATATATTTTCAGGATAAACTGAAAGAAGTAACCGAGAATAAAGCGGATCAGTTACTACGTCCATCCTTGTATCCCGTACTGCTGCTACTGGCGAGGCTCTACCCCTCTTCACTGGAGGGGACTGTGTCTAATTTGAAGGTATTGTATTAGTTAGTTCATTAAATTAACACGCTGTTTATGCCTCGGCTCAACAATAAAATACTATCCTTCCACCCGTAAGGGGACGGGTTAGAATACAATTCTCCGTTGCCGCTGGGAGAGCATCTCGTAAGAGGCGAGTAATCCAACTCTTATGAGTAATCACAGGTGGTGGTAGCATCTAAATCCGACCGCTAAGTGTCTGACGCGTTCCGGTCGAACCGCATGTGGGACCCCTTTCCCTCTCCTTCTCCATATTAATGGGTAAGGTTTCAGTGAGCTCTAGGCTTTTTTCTTGGGTTCAATTAAAATTGTACCATTCTTCCGCTTATTCCCCCACCTGACTCTATCTTCGACGCGCGTGTCTTATAAAAAAAAACGATAATATAATTTATATTAAAAAACGGCAGCGTACTTTGTATGTAACAAAGGCTGGGTTATTTTGTAAAAACGCGACGAAATCCCTACTTAACTTTATTAGCCGATTCTTGCAAATATAATACCAGAGCCTCTCCTTATTAGCGCATTATGCAGCCACATCGAACTGCCGCATTTGAAGGAAGTTTCCGTTATAACTCCACAAAAATGTGGAATAATCTACCTCCTCCTATTCAAAACGTCGAATCGTTAAATGCATTCCGATTCAAATATAAAACGTATCTCCTAAATACCCAATTGGATCTTCCTTCGACAGACGCAATATAGTTGGTATTTATTTCTTATTAACTCTAGTAGGTGATTGTTAGCTGTTTATTTTTCTTTCATTTTAATTCTAATGAATTTATAGATAGGCTTAGTCACTGCACGTCACGACTGGTTAGGGTAGCTACTGAAAATCAGTGTTGGGCTTAAGCCCAGCAAAGGCTGAGTAGCGTACCTTTTTGGGACATAACACTTCCTTTTTTTTAGTTTTTTTATTTTAATTTATTTATGTAAGGTTATTGTGTTATGTATGTTTCTTATTTCTTGTATGCCTAACTCACTTGTAAAATCTATGTCCCAAATAAAGAAATACTTACTTAACTGTCAGGAGACTAAAAATTATTTAAATAATAATTGTTTACAATAGGGGTTGCACTTATTTATTAATAATAAATTACTTACGATTACTAATATTTAAAAAAAAAGAATAAGAAAAGTTTATTTCCAAATTATATGTTATATGTAGGATATTATAATATCAGTTGACAGCATTCATCCCCCACGTGGTGTCGTGCGGCCACAGCGCGGTGCTCAAGACCAGGCAGCTCGCGGCCAAGGCGATGCCGCCACTCATATCTCCACACTTGTAAGTACAATACACAATAATGCCACCTTAAACTTACTGAAATAGACTAAATATTTATGCATTCATTCATTCCACTATCAACACCATTCCAAAAAAAAAGGACTATACCCTGTCCAGCTTGATCGATAAAAGCTTGTCACTTTGACACACCTACACCTGAGGATAAGATTGATATAAAATATCGATATTCCAACTAAAGTTACTGAATGTTTCAAACAATTCAAACAAAAGGAAGTTGTAACACGTTTTATTTCTTGTTAAAATGGTTAACAGACCAAATCGTCAACATCAGTCTGATTCGGCCTCGCTGGGGCAGTTTTATAATCAGTTCCCAATCTTCTTCCACAATTTTTCTTGTTTTATCGGCTCGCTTAAATTATTCGAACCATTAGTTGTCACTATTTGCCAATAAAGTTTGATAATTGTCACTATACATTTCACTGTCGCAAAATACTGTATTATATAGGTGTGTTTTAAACCTTTCGGGTTAGAGTAGTGACAAAAAAAATATCTCTAAGTTGTAGTGAAGTGGTAAGAAAATAGTGAATAAACATTAAAAATAATAATCACAATAACAGTGTGACTATACCTTTAGATACAGTACTGTAATCTATTACAGTACTGTAATAGATTACAGTACTGTAATAGATTACAGTACTGTATCTTCTGCTTTTTTAAAGAATTTTTAAAATTTTTGTTTTTAATGTCGTTCATGCGTTAATAGCCAAGGGTCGATAATTTTTGAAAACAAAAATATATAGTAGGATGAAACCCATTTAAATAGAAAAGAATTTAAAAAGAATGAAAGGAAAAATAATTTAAGGGCGATCTGAGGTCCGGAAGTGAAAGGGGTAAAAAACGGTTTATCTCGATTTTCGGCATAACTAAAAGTCCTGTAAAAAAAGTTAATGGACAGTTGTAGGTAATAATAAGATCTATAACTTTTGTATTTACACTTTTTTCACATAACCTCAAAATTTATGTGAAAAATTCAAATAACCAAGTTATAGAAAACATGCCTTTTTATGTTCCAAATACACTGTAATTTTTTCGATTTAAAATTTTAATTTTTTTTAACCTTATTTTGACTTAATATCTAAAAAGAACCCTAATTTTCAATCAAATATTCTCACATCAAAAATCTGTTTTTTTTTTTAAATCGGCGGGCTTTTTGTTTGTTAAAATCTCTTCTTTCTGATGGTGTTAAAATAAAGTTCTCCAATACTAACTAATGGTCTTTACAGTAAGGCCCAGACCCTCGTAGATGCCTCCAATCATTGCTCTACCGAGGTGGCCCCCTCCTAACACAAGCATTTAGCTTAGTTGGAGGGGTTCAGGAATTCTAGTTATATGTGATCCATACTATGCTAGTAATCTTTAAAAAAAATTTATATACTATTTGAAGGAGAAAAAAAAAACATTTTTTTTGCAGACTAGATTAATACAAAATAATTATTTCAATTAGTCAAAGGTAGGCTAAAAAGGTTTCCATAGGATAAAGTACGATTTGTATTTTTTTTTAAATCGTCTGTGTGTGCGTAAACTAAACTATTATGTTCCAGATACATATCCCACATAGAGAGTATGTTCCAGTTGCTATGTGACACTAATATTAGGAGGAACTTTTGCCACGGCATACTATTACAGGTAATCTCTTACAGCCGAAATTAATAATCAATCTCAATCCAGCCTTTGGACTATAGATTGAAATAGATTTTAAATTTGATTGTTTTCATAGACAAGTTTGAATTTGGAGGAAAACCTTTCTTTTTCTTATGTAATTTATATTTCTATGGATGATGGTGAACACGTACAGGACAACCATCTTTGTTTTGATATTTAAGATATAATATACTAGTTGACTCGCGCCGCTTTGCGCGGTTTATCGACGTATAACTCTTAGATTTATGTAAAATATTCATGCGTTTATGATAGTAAAAGGGAACAGGAACTCGAAATTTTTCCGGGATAAAAAGTAGTCTATGCGTTAATCCAGTCCTATCTATGTGTGTTCAGCCGTTTATGCGTAGACAAAATTAAAATTCAATATGGCGACAAACAGACGCCATATTGTCATCATAAAAATATAATAAAGTGAACCTTCTTTTAGCTTTCTAAAATTAACTTTTGTGTTTTTTACAGTTGTTAAAACTATTTGAATCCAAACCAGAAGATTTATCAATTGATGAAGAATCACGAAAACGATTGATTCTGCTTATTGAAGAATCTAGTTGGATTTTGAAACAGAGTTTAGGAGTTATGCCGTGTTATGTGATTGCTGATGAATATATTAAAATCATAAACATACTTCTATGGAGGTGACTTATACTATTTTTTTTTATGGTAGATAAGGCACAAACGAACAGACGGTCAACCTGATGGTAAGTGGCCACCGTCACACATGGACATCAGCAGTGCAAGAGATATAGATATCTCTTCACTCCCCCCCACCTATTAGGAGGAGAGAAGAAAAAAATGCTGCAGTTTCAGTGGACCCTGACCTGAGCAAGAGCCCACAATCCACTAGATCCGCAGCATTAATAGGATGGGAGTGGGGTTCAGATTGGCATGCTGGTGGTCGCAAGCCAGTCAGGGAACTGATAGGGGATCAGATCACCACCAAGGGGTACTACCTTCGCTGTAACGTCATAGCAGCGCCACCTATCGGATGCAATTAAGAAAATAAGCCATCCCATATAGAATACATAAATATTCCCCAAACCTCAAAAATTTCAAAATTCATTTTTTCGTTTTCGTAATTCTCACCTCGCTTCTCCGAGATTGATGACCAATATTTTCATAATTTCAGGTACAAATCACTAATTACAGAAACATTCATGAAAGAACTTCAAAACATCCTAAATGATTTACTTTTCAACAACAACAATTTTCAAGTAAACCCAGGCAAAGAGCTGTGTCAATCAAACGCAGTTTATTTAAACTTAATCCTCCACACACTCAACAAGACAGACATACAACCATTCATATACAAATGCCTATCACACAATAACTACGAAATAGTTTTATCAGCTCTAAATTATTTATTGATTGTACATAACGAATTGGAAATTGAAAACAATTTTCAGGAGCATTTAAATGAAATTTGTAACAAAAGTATGAAAATGTTTGAAAATAATGAGAAATATACAGAAACATTGTGTTGTGTAATTAAAAGTAAATATTTGGAGTGTACTCAAAAATCCCTTAAGTTAGTTACCTTGGAAGGTAATACGCAGAAACAAGTAATTGAAGCTAAACTAAAATCAAGCGTAAATGATGAGTTAGTTTTGGTGAAACTTATTGATTTTGTTAACAATGAACATGAGAATTTAACTCATATATATTTGGATTGCTTGTGTAGTTATGTACATAGTAGGTTGGATAAATTAACAGACAGACAGATTTTGGAGGCAATAAGAGTTATTTATAATAAGAGCTTGTCCGGCAATAGTGATGAGACCAGGAAAGTTGTTGTGGAGTTCTTAGTTCACAATGTGGATAAACTTTTGGAGTTTAATTTTACACAACTGAGGGAAGAGGAGAAATGTAAGTATATCGATTTAATTATTTTTATCTCAAAAGAAAAAAATTCAAGTATTGTGTAAGCATTAAAGGGCGATGGTCTTCCTAACCAAAAATTAAAAATAAATCCCAAACGGTAAATTTTTGAAAAAAAAAAGCGGTTTTTTTTTAAATGTTTTTCGGGGGGTAGAAAAAGATAGAATTTTTTTAGCGAAATCGAAGAGAAGGGGTCAGATAAAAAATTTGTCGATTTGGCATGGAATGACCCATATATTGTCAAGCTAGTTTTTTTTAATTCCAGTGACTCGAAAACTGCTTAAAAATTAAGAGCTAAAAATTCGGCTGGTTTTTATCTATACTACTATATAAAGCTGAAGAGTTTGTTTGCTTGAACGCGCTAATCTCAGGAACTACTGGTCCGATTTGAAATATTAAGGCTATAGGCTATATATCATCACGCTAAGACCAATAGGAGCGGAGCTACTGTCGACTAGTTTGATATATTAAAAGCTAGAACTGAATAAATAGATATTTATAACTTAGAGAAGCGAGAACGAAGATATGTCTATACTTATTTGAATATAATAATGTTTGTATTACAGTTGAATTTAAAGCAACATTATACGCAACAATAATAACAACACTAGAAGATGATGACGAAACACTCCGCCTGGCAACATCACGCGCCATCACATCACAGAGCGTGATACCGGCTGTTGCGGCAGAACGGATGATGGAAGTTATATCACGTGATGCTGATAGCGTGATGTTGTTAAGCCTGATAGCCATGCTGGATTTCAAAGCGGAAGTGTGTATGACGGACGATGTTAATGATGAGGTATTTATTAATTCTTTTGACCCAGGTTTGTTTTATCATCCTCCATTAATGCTGCGGTTTCAGTGAACACCAGGTTTTTGACCAGGATCCACTGAAAGCACATCATTCTTCTCTTCGATTCCGCTCCTCACTCTATCTTCCAGGTGGTCGCATCGACAAAACAAGAGACACTCTCTAGTTCAGTCAATGTCCATGGGCGATGGTAGCCACATTCCATCTGTGTTTGTCCTTTTTCTATCATTGAAAAAAATCCCATCTTTTGGTTCATCCCATAACCAAAGTTTGGACTCCTCTATCATATTAATTACGATAATAATTAGTCATTTTTATATTGCCAAAAACTCAATCATAAAATAGTTTTTCTTTGTCATAAGCGTGTGATAAATAACGATTTTTTGTACACACAATCGTTTACAGGCCCTAAAACTATGGAACTCTTTACCACAAAGCATAAGAATAAGACTTATCTCTCTATCTAAAATCTCTGCCGATTTTTTTTTATGGTAGATAAGGTGCAAACCAGCAGATGGTCCACCTGAAGGTAAGTGGCCACCATCGCCCATGGACATCGACAAAACAAGAGATACCCTGCTTTATCGATGCGTTGCATCCTAGAAGATAGAGTGGGGTGGGTGAGTGAAGAAAACTGCTGCTGCGGTTTCAGCGGACCCTGAGCAAGAGCCCAGAGTCCACTGGATTTGCGGCATTAATGAGATGCGAGAGGGAGGGGGTAAGTCTGCCCCACTTGCGGCTCGACCAACTCGACTCGACAATTCGGCACGGTGTACATTGTAGTTTCGGACATACGATCTACTGCAATATATAAAATAAAGTTATATTGACATTTTTATTTTTTGTTCCAGTGTCGGGTTTTTGATCACAATGAAAAGTATAACGTGTACTTAGAGGAAGTGATATGGACGCGCGCATGCGCCAAACGCATCAAGGAAAATACAGACAACATTCAGACGTTATACAGTGAAATTAGCAAACCTAAATATTTTAACACATTTCAGACGTTGTGTAACGATAACTTGATTTTATTTGAAAAATTGCTTAATAGGGAAACTGTCAACTTGAGTGAAATTAATCCGAAAATAGATATTTTCGTGAAAATCTTAAATAGATAGAGAAAAATATAGTATTTTAATTAGTAAATATTTTTATAGATTTTTAAATAATGAAATGATTATACGATTGTTTATATACGTTTATTTTATTTACAAAATTAACAATCACATAAAAAGTCTAGTCAAGTGTGATTCAACAATCAATTGACATTCCAAAAATGTGATGATGACACATATTTACGAATAAAATAGCTGACATATCGCTATTCAACCGTAGTGTTACATCATATGGCGTTTACGTCTTTTTAGAATAAATTAAATTTCAAAATCGATTTTACAATTACCGTTTTCATATTTTGAAAAAATAAAAATATGTCTGTTTATTTTTCTTCTTGTTTCATATAACATAGTAATATTCAATCAAAAATTATAAATTTAATTATTAAGATGTCGTGCTCTTACTCCACTGATTTTAATCCTGATTCCTGATGAGACCCTACAGCGCCATCTAGTGACGTTACAATATTTGTAAGTGTGGTGTGTAATACACAATAGTGTCAGTTGCGCAGTGTTGCCAATTTAGCTACTTTGTAACTAGATCTGGCTATTTATACACATCCATTAGTTATAAATAAAAAAAGATGGCTAGGTTATTTAGCCACTTTTTCTAGGAACTATTCAACCTAACACTTAAGTTTTTAATAAGTTCTTAATTTTTTTTTTTATTTATTTTAGCCACTACTCATTTTTGTGTGAATAATAATTGTTATAAAAAAAATATAGGTTATTTCTAAAATGTTAATACATTTCAGGTCAACGTTTTTTTTATTATTATAAAATTAATTTTATTAGTTATTTCTTATTTTAGTTTAAATATGTTCAAAATAAATTTAGCTACTTTTATTTTCATTTTAGTAATTTCTACTTATTGGAAAAGATCTAACTACAAAGGTCAGTTGGCAACACTGCAGTTGGGTGTTGTGCGGGATGAACCAATAAGTTAATATTGGATTCAACAATAAGTATATGAGAGTAGAATTTAATATGATTTCTAGAAAAAAATAAATTTCAAAAAAAGAAAGTGTTGTTTTCCTACAACAGAACAGGTTACTTCGCAGACTGTGACGTCATTCAAGTCGCCATGACACTTGAGCGTTTTCGAGAGAAATCTAAATTGCTTTTTTTAAATACAAAATACGTTATGTGTTCGTAAATGTTGCTTTTTCTTTAAAATATAAGTTTTTTGGGATAAAATGGATTTTAAAGAGTATAATTAACCAAGTTTTCAAATTTAGTCAACTAGCCTATTGTTGTATCTTACAGTAAATTGATGACCATTAATAAGTAATTTTTTTTAATCTATAGAAAAATGTATTAATACATACAGCGTAATTATTTTGTAAACTGAATGTAAATAGTGTGATATGATATGTGGGCTCTTGTTCCCCCACTTAGACACAAATTCAGTCCATTGCGCGTGCAGAGATGACTGGCTATACTATTCAGTCCATCTCCTTCCTCTATTGTATAAAAAATATTGGTATTTTTCCTCATATCAATCCGTTTAATTTTCAGAATTACATACACACTAACGCACCACTGTTAAATATTTCTAATATTTTGCTTCAGTTTTCAATACAGTATTTGCACATCCATACAAATCTTATCTGTTTATAACGCACAAGTAAACCCGACAACTCTGTTATACACATTGACTATAAGAGAACAAACATACACTCCAAAAACACTTCTTTATTAACTAAAACGCTATCATACAAGTTTGCCCCTTTGTATCCTGTACACTTGACTCGCCGTCTGATTGTTTTTAAACTTTATCTTCTCACCCTTCTCGATTTTCCTATCAAACGAATTTTTCATCTCCTTCACACTATCATTTACTTCTTTATCAGTCTTAATAACCTTCTGCATTTTGGACCTCAACCCTTCAACACTGGGTTCATTTTCATCATCATTAAACAAGTCCTTCACTGACACTAATCTATGTGAGTTTCCAACTCTTAATAGCTTCTTTAACCCTCTAGACGCTCGTTTTTCAATAAGGCCTAATAAACCCCAGTCGTCTGATTTTTTATTTTCTAAGCAACCATCTAGATGCCACGCAGCGTTTCTTACTTCTAGCTTCAACCTTTCACACTCTTCATAACTAACATTTCTGCTGACATTCAGCGCTTGTTCTAACGGGTTCACTATATACAAAGGTAAGGAATTTAGTTTCCTTATTGGCCGCCCTTCGTTAATAGATATAGCTTTATCAGCGAAGTCAAACTGTGAGTAATATTCGAAGAATTGGAATAGTAATGTCTGTAGATTGTCTGTGTTTTTTCCATACGACTCAGGAGGTAATTTGTTTAGATCTCGAAGGAATGTGCAGTTGAGATTCTCTTCAGCCACTCGGATATCGTCTTTACCTGAAAAAAATAGCGTAACACTTTAAATTTGTTGATAATTATAATGAGTGCCAATCTAAATCTTGATGTAGGTGCGACTAAT
Organism: Limenitis camilla; assembly: GCA_905147385.1. Taxonomy (NCBI): domain Eukaryota; kingdom Metazoa; phylum Arthropoda; class Insecta; order Lepidoptera; family Nymphalidae; genus Limenitis; species Limenitis camilla. Next base: position 14,457,209 of record LR990238.1, read on the forward strand.
TATTTTGATAAACTGACCTCTGGGGTCATCCATAAATTACTTCACACGAATTTCATGATTTTTTGACCCTTCCCCCTCTTGTCACATATTTTACAATTTAATATTTAGAAATTATTAAATTAAAACAATATGCTGAAATAATTATTCAAGTCCATTTTAATTATTTTTAATAAAATAAATAACAGACCAAACATTTTAAAAAATCACAAAAAAATAATTACATTAGATATTTCGTTAATTGTTTAAGTTTCTAATTTTGATATTATTTTTTTTAATTTTGAAACGTTACATTACGATATTCAGCACACTTCTATTTTATTTATTTAATTGGTTGGGAGGTTTCTCAAATTAGAGAGAACAAGAATTTTATATACAAACTAGCTAACCTGTCCTCTTTTCGCTGAAATGTATAAAACAGATAAAAGATTTATCAAAATCGTTTTAGCATTTTTCACGGTTTAAACCTACCCAGGACTTCCACAAATAATTCAAAACCAAAATTAGCTAAATCGGTTCAGTCGTTCTCAAGTTTTAGAAAAACTAACGAACAGCAATTCATTTTCATATATAAAGACTAGCTGACCCAGCAAACGTTGTTTTGCCACCGTGGGCTACCGTTATCACTTAGGGGTGTAAAATATAGATGTTGACTGATACTCAGACCTGTACACAAAATTTCATAAAAATCGGTCGAGCCGTTTCGGAGGAGAATGGTAACTAAGATTGTGACACGAGAATTTTATATATAAGATAAAGAATAAATCAAACGATTATCTCACCAGCCTTATGAACTAAGTACTTCAGCGACGGCAGGACTCCTACATTCTTCTGCTGCAGGAAGAACAGCACCATCAGCGTCAATGGGAAGTTAGTGACCCAGCGACCAGGGTGGGGGTTTGTCAAGCCTGCAGTCTGCGCCCAGCGCCGCACTGCGAATGTGAGCGGTCGCACGCGGGAGTCTAAGGATCCGTACAGCCATAGAAGCTCCGACATGTATACACCAGACCTAATAACATGCTTTTTTTTAATTTTTTGGTTTATTAAGCTTATCTGCATGTAAAAAAATTGCATCTTTATTATCTAGCTAGTAACTTCAAAATTATGCGTTTTGTAATTAACTTTGTATTAATGTTAAGTCATAAATAAGGTGAAACAAACTAAAATCAAATCTGGAAGATAGTTTAACATAAAATAAAATATTATTAAATAATTTTAATTGTTAAGAAATAAAATACATTAAATTAGTAAATAAATTTATGGAACGCGCTCCCACTCGGGATAAGAGAATCTGAAACCCTTCACAGGTTCAAAAGATCAGTTAAGGATCACTATTTAAATAAATAAGACACCTATATGTAACATCTATTTATTAAATTTATTTATTTAGATGTAATATATTTTATTTTCAAATATTTATTAGTATATTATAATGTATGTATACATATTGCATATATTACTAGTGTGTAAGTTGTTTATGTATTTGGTTGTAAATTATTAGTATTAGTATATCATATTGCTACACCACCTACTAATTCAACTTCCTTCTATTTCCAAGACTGGGTTGTCTGGAAGAGATGGCTACTTAGCCATAAGACCTCCCATTGTATATCACTGTAAATTTTATGTTGTGTATCCTTTATATTATATGTAAGTTATTTGTGGTGTACAATAAAGATTTAAAATAAATTAGAACTCCATTGCTATTGAATAGCGCAACTAGTGACCTGAACCAACTTTTTTTTGCTCTTGGGTTTCTTAAATTAAGTATAATTAAATTAAGTAATAAAATTAGCTACGTGACTAGTAGTTATAATAGCAACATTGATTTGAGTAGCATTTTACTTTTGAAGGCACAACTGATGAACTACAAAAGGAATGCTAGGAGGAAGCGAAATAAATACGATTATTAGTAGTCAAGCAATAATGCTGGAGATCTACGTCTAAAGTATAACCCTCGGGAGTAATGTTCTAGTCATCGAGCCGTGATAATTAAGGTCTACGTGTAAACTAGTGGTGATCCGGATATCCGTATCCGCGGATTAAAAATCTAATATTTGGTTAACTTTTATTGCAAACATTTAAACGTTTGCAAAGATGTTCCCGGCTGTGACACTTCGACACAACTTTTGTTATCGGAGTCTTTTTTCAAGAATAAATCATATTCTTTTATATATTTTCTTTATAAACTACTAGCGGCCCATCCCGGCTTCGCGCGGGTGGAATGTTATTTTTAACAATATTTTGGCTCTTGCATTTCGGTGCCCCCTCTCGTGCCGCGTTACTCGCTGCGCTGCGTCGCTATACTGGCCCGTCGCGTCCTCGTGTATTTTTTGTTTATATTGATATTTTTAATTTCGTAATATCTTTTGAATGGAAGGTCCGATTTTAATAATTCAAAAAGTAATTTACAGGTATTGAAACAGTCTTGAATACGAAATAATTTATTTGGATAAGGATTAATACAAAGTTATAGAAAACATGGTCTGATTTTGATAGGCATTATTATCAACTTTTAAAATGTAAAAAAGTAGTTATAGTGACGTAACTATAATAGTTGGACATATGGTCTCGCGGAGTTTTTTGTAGATATGGATACGTTCTATAATATTGTAGAACATTTTTTTGTTCTATCATCAATACTTTTTGCAGCGCATGCGATGAAAGATATTTTATGGCTAATTTTTTTGCACCTTGGGTTGGTTTTAGTGAGATTTCCTGGGGATCTCTAATTTTTTCTTGTAATAAATATAGCCTATGTTACTCAGGGATAATGTAGCTTCCTAATGGCGAAAGAATTTTTGAAATCGGTCCAGTAGTTTTTATGTTTATTCGTTACATACAAAAATACAAATCTTACTTCTTTATAATATTAGTATAGATAACATCATTATATATGATTTGAAGACTATAATTAATTAGTACGACAGTGGTGCAGCGACGGCCATGACAGAGAACGAGCACGGGGTTGCCATATATTTAATTAATAAGACATACAGATTATGTATGTAACAGACGCCATTGATCCGTATCCGCAGATATACTTTTATAACGATCCGACATCACTAGTATAGATTAACCCATATAAACTCTCATTGTATCATTGGAACTTACGTATTATTATAACAAAGGTCACAATCCAGATCAGCTAGCTCGTGTGTGTATTTAACAATAGGGACTCTGGCGTTTAATATACGCTGTACACGTGAAGCACCCGGTATCCGCAGCTCCAGCAGTGCGCCGACCAGCTCCATGTGTTTCTGCCAGGGGCTTCGGCCACCTTCACATTTCTTCTCTTGGTATACTAAACGATTTGATGCAAAAGTCTGGAAAGACAATATAGAAATGATAATATATTTACCACATTACTGTCTAACAGATTGCTACAAATATATTGCCGATATATTCCACTAATTTTGATGAGCAATAAGTTTTTGGTAGTAAGACACTTCTAACTCTCAATGTAACCTTCATTCAATATAATAAAAAAAAGAAGAGATTGTATATTTATGTTGATGTTATATTATTTATACTATGCATACAAGAAAACCTCAAAAAGAGAATTTTATTAAAATTGAAAACTTTTCTACAACAGTTTGTGCGGTGCGGTTGTGTTAAAATCATTAAAATTATAACAAAATTAGTATATATACAATAGACGATGGTACTTTATTATAAAAAAAATAAAGTTTAAAAAACTATAACCCTACTACCTATATATGGGTTCCACCTTAACCATTTTTGTACCTATGCATTTCTGGGTTTCCATCTCATTTTTTTTCTTGTCTCGTCCTTTTTAGACCACTTTTTTTACGTCGGGTTTTTATTTAATAGTTTTCCGTTTCCCGATCGGGAGGAATTAATTACCTTTATAATCTTATATTGTAACGTAGTGTTTGTTTTTATTTGCTTAAACAATTAACTGAATCGACTGGACCGCGTGAACTGTATGATCGCATTTTAAACATATATTATGACTTAAACAATATGATATATATATGTCGCAGCCAACCAAACCCAAACAAATTGCTTTTTTTAGTTGAGAGCCTAGGCTGCCAATTAAATGGCTAATTGTGCAACATATATGTATTTGTAATATGCTCGCCAACACTTTCCTTTTGACATCAAACTTGTGAGGATTATTTCAGTTTAATTTTTTTTTCGAGGTCAGAATCTGAGGATTAAATTCCGTCATAAAAATATCATAAAATTTATACAGCCTATGTTATCTGCGCTCCTATAAAACTCATTCATTAAAATTAGTTCAGTGGTTTAGGTGCTAGAGTAAAACATACATACATACTTTCTTGTACTTATTATACTATATTGGCTTCACCATAGTCGGGTAATGATAGTGGTGAGTTAATTTATTTGAATTTGAAAATCTTATAAATCATGATAAGATAATCATTAAATTATACTTATTAAATTTATTAAATTTATTCTATCGCGAAACAGGTTTCAGCAACTAGCAATCAAGTACAAACAAATATAACCAATTACTTTAAGTCATAAACATTACCGTATTGTTTTTTTTTTCAACGCAATACATTATGTACGTATGTACATTTATACCTATATTATATTCATAACATCAAAAATACATTTTTATTAACATTTCCACCTCGAAACGAAAACTGGATTATTAGAAACCCTCAATAATTGGTACATATGTCTTGGTCCCTTGAGGTCCCAATTAACCAGGTTTCACTGTACATATATTTCTAAATTGAATAAAGATCTCTTAATTTATTAACTTACCATGTGCTCAGTTAATGCATTAGTCAATACAAGATCCAAGTCACAGCCCATTCTGCCAAACCCATTCACGGATGACCCAAACGGCTGAACTTTTACATTTGCATATATACTCTTAAATACTATCTCCAACTGAAATTATTTAAAATCCATTATCTAACAACTAAATTTATTTATTTGCTATAATATATATAGCCCAATGATTGAGGTATTGGATTCTCAATTAAACTGGTTATAAATTAGCTTTATTAATAATTTATTATTAATTACAAATCATTTACCTGCCTGGCCACCATATACCGCAACCTAATACCCAAATCATTTAACGTAGTCCTGTCGTACAGCATCTGTATTTGATCAGACACAGTCTCGCACTTCAACAAGTCTTCAAATAACACATCTTCATCCATTCGCTCACTTCCATTTTTTACTACAAATTTATTTTCATTTTCTGCAAGAATTTGTTTAGTTCCTGATGCTGCTCTGAACCAGAGGAAAGGTGATTGCACTGCCATCACATCGAGGTCTTTATGATGAGCACCACATGATTGTAATATATCTTTTACATCATCTTCTGAACTAAATTCTATGAGCATAAAATGCTAAAACATTTAATAAAGACATTAAAATGAATTATCGAAAAATAACTATGAGGTAATATTTACAGGATTATACATCTTTTGTTGTTTTTATGTCTATGTTCATTTATTGATTGTGTTGTTTATGTTTATTTATTCAATTTTGATGGAAATTTGGATAAAAAGAAAGATTATAACTTTAATATATTGGGAAAAATCAAAAAAATAATGAACTAATTTCCTATAAAAGAAAACTATAATTGAAAAATATTAAATTATAGTATTGTTTACGATACAATATCTATTCTAAAATCAACATGAAATATAAAGAATTAGTCAAAACTTGGATTTAAAAAACTATGAATTATTTAATAACATCTGTACAAAAATAAATTCATTTCTCAGTGATATTCAAGAAGTAACTTCAAAATATACCTCTTCATTTGCATTCTTATAATGATGAACACCATTAATTGAAGCATATTTTGAACAATATCCATATAGTTCTTTGAAGGAAGAATCAGAATTAACTTGAATAACAAGACTCCTCCGAGCTTCTGCTCTTCTCTGAGCTACTACTTCATCAAAACACAGGAACTTTTGAGATACATCTAAAAGTTAAACATAACCTCAAACACAACCTTCGATACTCAATTGTTTCACAAAAGAAGACTTACTCGAGTTTTTTCTAAGAAATACATATTTACAAAAACTGTTATTGAATGGTTTCCTAAATAAATATTTTCCTTTCTGAAATAAAACAGACATCTTAAAAAAAATGAAGTAGACCAAATATTTGAAATCTACATTACATGTCAAGTTTGACAAACGATAATACAGACTCGTTCTGAAACTTAATAAAAATAATCATCAGATCAGATAAAATAATTTCAGGATATTAAAACAAATAAATAAATTTTATATTATTATTGTGAATATGTTAAAATATTTAAACATAATTATAGTAGTATTTTTTCTTATTCAACATAATTTATTTAAAACAATTTAAAGTAAGCGTTTAAAATTTAATAGTTATTTAAAACTCAAAATTAAATTTTAAATTTGTTTCACAGATTCTTTTACTATTATGTTGTTCAGAATTTGTTTTGAAGTTGAAACCATTAAAACTAAACTTATGTAATTTGACAGTTCGCAACTCGCTTTATTTATTTTGGGAAATTTGTAATATAACTGCAAGTAATGTTTATTAAATAAACAATATTCAAAAAATAATTTTAGGCTTGATATAATTTTGAAAATGGCGATAAGACTTTTAAGCCGATTTATTGTTCCTGTGCGTTTTAATTCTAGAATTATTGTGCCTAACCTCATTCGCGACAAAGAAAGAATTGTTTACATCAACACAAATTTTACGGTTACAAGAAACTATGCCAAAAGTAAAGATAGAGGTAAAGATAAAAAAGGTAAGGGAGGAAAAGTTGATGTCAATCCAGCAATGATGTCTGAACTTGTCTCAGTCAATAAAATTAAAGAGAGATGCAAGAACGCTGTTGAAAGGATGAAAGAAGATTTTGCTAAAAATCTTTCACTAAGATCTACAACTGGAGCAATAGATTCATTGCCCATTAAATATGACGGTAAAGATTATGAGCTGCAGGAATTAGCTCAAATAGTTAGAAAAAACCCTAAGACTCTTGTTATAAATTTTTCATCCTTTCCACAAGTTATACCAGATGTTTTAAAGGCCATACATAGTTCAGGTTTAAATCTAAATCCTCAACAAGATGGAACAACATTGTACGTCCCAGTTCCTAAAGTAACGAAAGAACACAGAGAAGCTTTAGCAAAGAATGCCAAGGCTTTGTATATTAAGTGCAGAGATGCAGTGAAAGAAATCCAAAATGAATATATAACGAAAAATAAGAAGCAGACCGGTGTATCAGAAGATTTAGTTTTCAATGTCAATAAACAAATAGTTGCATTGTGTGAAGAATATTTAATGGAGGCTAAGAGAACTTATGATGCAAAACATAATGAGTTGGTTGGAAAATAATTATAGTACATGTTTTTTTAAGCTGTCTTAAGAATTAAAATAAATAATTAGGAAAATTCTTGCACCAAATTCTTTTAATCCATACAAATCATTGAATTGTTACATACTAGCGACCAGCTGCAGCTGCGCACGGGTAGTTTCTCTACAATAATATTCATCTTTTGTAGATATAAACCTACTTCTTGAATCACTACCTATTAAGTAACTGCATTAAAATCCATTGAATAGTTCTAAAGATCTAAGCATATATAGGAACAGACAGAAGGGAGAGGACTATGTTTTATACTATGTAGTGATATTATTTAAATATCTTATATTAGTCAAATAAAAATAAACTGAATGTGTATCCTAATTTTAGTAACTTTCATCAAGTTATGGAATCCATACTAATATTATAAAGCCAGAAATATTTTTCGTGGTATGTTCTTCTGTGATAACCTAAAATTCTAAGCACCCAAATCCTAGAATAAAATAATTTATTGAAAATTTTCAAATCATATCAAGTTTTTATTAGAAACAGAATTTATTTCAAATCAAATAATTCCTTTGCAGGAATATGATTACACTGTGTGTTAAAACTTAAAATATTTGATATAATTTGCATTTCTTTCTATAGAAATCCTAATATGAAACTGGGTTATGTATCATTTTTTTGTTATCAGTTATCTCATAACTTCTAAACTGTATGAAAAAATTGTATACTGACAGAGGTTTTACTAAATTAATTAATTAAGGAGTTTAAAGAGGTATATACCGATATTAATCGGTTCATCTAAAAAGTAAGTAATCCTAATTGTGATTATGCATATAATCTATTGAATGTGTTATTACCTATTTTATAGTTAGTGATTTGCAATTAATTTGAAGAATTAAATTTTGTCTACCTGCAACACTAACTATATACTAATGTCAAAATCCTACTAAAGATAAGGCTGTACGGTGTAATACTTTTGCCTTTTCCATTACGGAAAAAAACTAATGTCAAAATTTAAATGTCATAACACGCCGCTGCCCGCGCTACGGTTGAATTCGTTTGTTATTGTAACAGATTTTTGCTTCGTTGCGACACATTTATTGAAGAGATGGATAAAAAAATTGTTAATCGCAATAAACTTTATGGCAGTGTTATGTCACGTGTGCATAATAGATCCCATACTAGTTTGAAATCTAATTCTAATGTTACTCGACACGAAACTCCATCCTCCTCGCATGTTGGCGCGAAAGTGAGCTCTTCTAATTTAAGCTCTGGTATTTATAAAGAACTTCCTTTAGTGTTACATGACTACCAACCAGACGTACCGACGGAAATGCTTAAAAAACCTAAACCAAAGAAAACGGTGAAGTCCTTAGATCCTAGTAAGTCACCCATCTTAAGTCAAAAAACTAGGGAATTGTATAAGAAGAGTAATATAAGAGTAAGAGAGTCTGCTCCTTCTCTGTTGCATCCTGATCCTGTTCATTGGTCGGATTCTCATGTTAGACAGTGTTATTCTAGTAGGTCTCACACAAGATTAAAGGAAATAAAGGTAAGGAATGTTTCTTGTTACATTCATTTTAAAGCATTAGTCTAGACTTATAAAATGGTAATCAGACAGGAACCTGAGTAGTACAGGAGCCTCAGCAACAGTACAACTTTATTCACCTGAACTCACATTAGTGACTTATAATAATTTTTTTTTTTTTTTTGGTTTTTTATTTTATTTGTTTCACATTAAGTGGTGATTCAAAAATAAAAATTAACAATTCATTTATTTTGTTTTAGGATGAAATCAAAGCATTCCAAGAAACTGAAAAATTGATGCACCTTCGTAGCCGTCTTTATAAAAAGTGTGGTGTTGTTTTGGATGATGTGGGGCAGGTTGCATCAGATAAAGCAGTGCAGGTCGAAGAATTAGGTAAGATGAACAATCAGAAATTTTTACTCATTTCAGTATTTTGTATTGTTAATAAGTACAAATACAATCATATTTATCAAAATTAGGGATCAATCGTATGACACAAAGCATACTTTAGAGTCAGAGTAGTATGCTAATATAATATACCTAATAGACTTATCCCAAGTTAAACTGTAAATAAAAAATATTTTTTATTTATCTTTATCATCTAATTTTAATTAATTAATAATCAAAGAAAATAAATCTCTATTTTTGATAGTATTATTAATTTTATTTTAATAGCGCCATCTATGATTTATTGTGGTAACTACGTGGTATCGTAAGCCTTCTTACATGGTTTGCATTAGTTTACTTATAACTATTATAGATGGAGACAATATCTTTTATATATAAAAATAATTACTTTTAAAATATTTTTATTTAAATATCTTTAAAAATTTGAGATTTTACTTCTTTTTATGAATTAAAGAATTGTTGTTTTATAAATCATATATATCATTTTTTTGATGAGTTACTAAGTAGCCGAAATAGCTCAGTTGGGAGAGCGTTAGACTGAAGATCTAAAGGTCCCTGGTTCGATCCCGGGTTTCGGCAAATCTTTTGCTTTTTTCATCAAAATTCATTATTTTTTTATATTTTTTAATATATTTGTTAATTTAATTAAGTGGTCAAACTATGTAAACTGAGATCAAGCATTTTCTAAAATATTATTTTTAATTACGATTATTAATACGTTTATAGGATAAATGTATAGATGATATTAGTTTTACATTAGCAGTCGTTTCAAAAATTATTTTTTTTTGCAGAAAACTCGACAGGAGATATAAGGTAAGTCAATTCTAATTTATAATTTTACTGTAAAAGACTTTATCCAAGTCTTTTTATTAACTGTTTGTATCTTGTTTTACTTATTTAAAAGTGTACCTATTTTGCGTTTATCCGTCACGGTCCTTAAAAAAATGTCTGACCAAAACACCCTCAGCGAATCGAGGGCTTGTAATTCCCAAATAAATATAAATAATGAAGACTATTTCATGATTTATGAAAAAAAACACCAATTAAAATTTTTCAGTACAACCTTTTCTTATTTATCTTATTTCTAATGTACGTATGATCTGTGCATTTGTCTATGGATTCGATATTTGAATATGGAAATGTTCAGGCCTAATATGGTAAAAGTAATATTACGTAATTTGGCGATGTCTTGTATCGCCTCTTTAGCTCAGTGGTAGAGCACTGGTCTCGTAAACCAGGGGTCGTGAGTTCAATCCTCACAGGAGGCATCTTAAAATAATTTGCGCTTTTGCTATATTAAATAAAATTTTGTAACTTTTTTAATAAAATTCAATTAAATTTCTGCATTTTTTCTATAGTTTTTCTACTATTTTAAATGGCATTAAATCGTAACTACATTACAAGTTTACAACAAGCATTGCTTGATGATCTACTAAGTCGATTTTAATGGAAATTGTAATGGAAATTAGATTAATAACGAACAGATATACAAAAAAAAAATTTATACGATTGTTTTGACTTTTCGCAATTGTATTGACTGTTTGCAATTACATTAAGTTCGATATTTTAACAAATTTTAATAAAAATGTGGGTACATTTTTATTTCTTTCTAAGACTTCTTATAGACAAGACTGTATATATGGGAATTTATAACAACTTCAAGTTATCACTGTTATCTATACGATAAGAGGCAGCGTTATAGATTCATCGTATTATTCAGTAGATACATTTAAAATTTAAAGCAACTATCATTACTTTTAGATGGGTATCAAATTTATCTTATCTAGATAAACTTGTTTTCTGAAACTTTTATATGGAATTTTTTTCATACAAATCAGAATTGTTATTGATTTGTTAGATTATTATAAAAACGTTTACGACGTTCTACGTCACCTATATAATTTAAAGCAACAGACAAAGAGTTATCGCCCTCAAAAATCTGGTTACCGTTCCTGATAGCACTTTTATCAACACAAAAAAAATCCTTTAGTTTGAAGACAGACCAGTCACTATAAAATTTAGATAGAGTTTGTTTGGTTAAACTCGCTAATCCTCGGGTTCTATTGGTTAGAATAGAATTTTAATGTTGCTAAGCTACGATCCATAGGATCTGAGCAATAATGAACAATGTTGCAAAAATGTTCTTCTTTTATGTGACGCAGACGAATTCGGGAGGGTTGGCTTGCATGTATATACATGTATGATATTTATATACGAATCTATGTAAGGTTTATCCGATTGAGTCAGTCCTACAGCCGCACCGCGCCGATACCGTTACTCGACCGTTACTCCAAGTGTACAGTCTACCCACGCCTCCGCCTCAGCGTCACGATCCTGTTTACTTGTTTACCCAGTGCTCAGTACTCACCCCAGACCCCAGCGAGCAGCTTACGTCCGGGATACGATTGTTTACCTCCTAAATATTTAGCTTGATACATTTCTTAACGTAATTTTATTTGTTATTTAGTATTCACCGTCATATTTTATAATGCTATATTTAATCTTAAAATGAAGAGAATTAAATCCATACAAATTTTCATCACCTTTGGTTTCGTTAAAAATCCTTGACCGTGAAATCATCATGGGGTCAATGAAACCCACGATCCAAGGAGAACCCACGATCTCAGGTATTAATATGTCACACATTCTCCCATATTATTTTTTTGTCTTCTACGTCATTTCCTCAACTGTTTATATATTGCTCAACGGCTCCCATTAAATGATATGTTTTGGGGGTTCGATTACACATAAATTGTACCAACTTGGAAGGAATTGTACCTACGATAACTACCGTAGTCTAAAAGACTAATAAAAAAAACTATTATTTCGCTCTAAAGGCTACTTTTAAGAAATGTTATATTACGTCACAGAAGATAACTATCAAGTAGTAGTTTCAGTATTTCAACATAAACGAGTCTTTGTACCATTATTATATTACTTCTCATAAAATAAATCAATATTAATAATCGATCATCGCCATAGTATATTGACGCGAGTGACGTCACATCCGTTTCCTTGCGTGCGACTGGCGCGTCTCCAAGCTATTCCTGACCGATATCCGTCGTTGACGCCAGCTTTAATTAAAACAGTTTAATTCCTTTTCGACCAATGGCTGGTGCCAACAATGTGTGCACGTTTCTTGTGCATCGCGTGTTTTATCATCAATTGTTAATGAACTTAAATATTTAGAAATATATCTACTTATAACTTCGGTTTTCGTAGCTGCTACTGCTGTTTTAGAGCTTCATTCTTTTCGTAGAGACAAATGAAAGGGAAAAAATAAAAAATGAAAACATTAGGAAAATGCATGGAATGACCTACTAGGGAATACTACTAACTAAAGGACTAGTTATTTAAAAAGAATTAATGAGTCTTTCGACGATAATAATTTAACAAATTTTTTGATCGTCTCTGATAACCATTATGCCCTGAGAATTAAACCTCCCTGGATATGAGATTTAGTGAATTAGTGAATAAATAATTCCGTCCGGTAACGTCATTTAGAATTAGGTACTTATTAAATTCCAAAAGACACAAGATATAAAAGGTGGTTCAAACAAATGGACAGAAACACGACACTGCTTGGCAAAATAAATTCAAACATCAACGTAAATACTAATAATTCGAGTATATCACCCCCCCAATAATCTCAAGGGCTTCTTAGAATAGATAAGTAAACAAAAGAAAAATAACTTCAACTTGGCAATGTCGCAACCGCCATGTTTCTTGCAACCGTATAAGGGTAACGTCCTAAGCACGCGTACTACTGACGCACATCTCTCAATGAAATTAACGTCATCTGCAACAGCCCTTCAGTCTGAACTTCCATTGCAAGCGAGATATAGTTCTCTATAAAATATTTAATAATTTGTATCGCAATTTTCATCGTGTCTGTCATAATATGAATGTTGAATGAATGATTGTAAGTATCTGATTCATTGTCTGTTTTATTAAAGGTTTCACATTTCCTAAGGCTAACATTTTGAATCAGAAGTTGCAAATTTCTATCTCCATATTTGCCGTTAAAGTTTATATTTGAGAAAAAATGTATTGTCTTATATGAAAAATTCCCTAACAAACCATATCATAAGGAAAGCGTGGTGTAACTAATATTGTATGGAATTATATTTAGTGGAATGAGTCAGTAATGCATTTGATCCGGAGCCAAAATGTTTAGGTTTTTACGTTATTTATTCAGAGGTTATTGATTTATTGTTTGGCAGTGATACTAAATATTTAGACAGAATTAATATCTTAACAGTCAATTTTCCAGACAAACTAAATATAACGAATGACACATATAATACTAATCTACTCAAACTAACTTAATATAGTTTCATTCAATTAGCCTTTTGACACGTCAAAGTAGGTCAGTTAGTCTGTTTTTCTGAAGCTACCACCAGTTCGGTATTCGGTATCCTGATGAGAAGAACTGGCAAGAAACTCAACAGTAGCTCTTCAAAACGCCATTGTGTACATATTTCATGCTTTTACTAAACGTGGATTTGAACTAGAAGTATTGTAATGATTTTATTTACGGAATCATGCTAAAATATACTAAAGCTCTTTAGATTATCTAGAACTAGTACCTAGAACAGTCATAGTCATTTTTTTACTGTGATGGATATAGAGCACGGCTAAAGTAGTTTGAGCAGACAATGCTAATATGTGTCGTAAGCTAACTACCTTACAGTCGGTGTAATTTATTGGACTTCTTAAAAGAAACTCTACGTCGATGTTACCTAATTATAGAAGTCTATTCATTTAGCTACACTTACAATAATATGAGTATCCGAAATTCTATGGGAAAAAAACTTTACAGGAATCTTTGTGTGAGGTGTCTACGAATTTTTTTGGCTTCTCGCGTTCTTGTTACGTGTTTATTTATGTTCAGTGAGACTTGCGAATTTTCAAAAGGAATGAAAGATGGGACTGTGTAATTGTTGTAATGATAAATTATGACTGTTATATTAATGTCAAAATTTTGATTTGTTATGTTACACCAGCATTGCTTTTACTTCGGAATTAATATGCCAGTACTTTAACGTTGTAGTATTTTTTAAATGTAATTTCTGTGGATGTTCCGTATAGTCTATGTAACTGAAAAACAGTAAATATTGAATACAGAATATGTAGAAAGAAATTATAAAGAGGGTAAAACATTGTAATAGCCGAAATTTATTCAGCATCACGAACAGATAACGCAATAGGTACCGGCTGAATTTTTATTTTGCGGTATGCGTGTCCACGAAACCCTTTAGATTTCAACCCTTGAAAGTTGTATAATAACATTAGAGATCCTTAAAACAATAAATTTACTAGATGTTCATGTAATAATATGATATACTCGTAACATATAACTTTAAACATAAGGAGTATATAGCAAAAGTATACCTACGGCAGTATATAGCAAAAGTATACCTCTCTTAAGAGTGCCTTTTTACTACGTCAGTTCAGAAAGCTTACATCAGCAGCACTGCTGAAATGAATTTCATATATTGTGAATATTTATTACCTAAATTTTGAAACCCAGTTCAACCTTGCCATCCCAAGTTTCCCTGGGGAGTTGGGTCACGCTCCCTGGTCACGTGCTGAGCGAACTCCGCCAAATGTTCGCCGAGTGGCAACGTGACCAGGGTACAAAGCACCTCACGTGTACCCTTGTTGAGCTAACTTTGCTAAACTTTTTACTGTTTTATATAGAGTTTTTATGTTTTCTTTGGATATTTTTGTTTTGTTTGTGGTTTTGCTAAAGTTGAAATTTTTCTTTGAAATAACATCAAAGGCACTGTTTTGGGTTTGTATGTTTCGAGTTTCGCAAGTACATATTTACAAATGTTGTTTTCATTCTTGGAAAGATTTATATAAGTGAATGCTTTAGGTTATATAAATCCTTCAACAAGCACAAAGCAAACGAACGGATAATTCACTTAATGTAATTAAGCATAATCTACTTTGATGAAAGAAAAATGAAATCAAAAATGTTACGGTGTCTATTAATATCTATTTAATTATAGAAAGAGAAGTTCTATTTGTGTGTGCTTTATATTGTGGAGGATTTTTATAAGAAAGAATTTCAAACAATCGAATTAACTTCTGTATGTAAAATTGGCATGTCTTCAAACAATCAATCATCCAATATATACATACATCGCAAGTAGCAAATAAAACATTTCATTAATTCATCTCATCGAATAAAATAGAAAAGGATAATCCAATATTCACAACAAAGGCCATGGTAATCGTTCTGAGATGCGCTGGCGCATATAAACAAACGTAAAGTGACCATATACCGCACTTGAGACTCGATCGTACTCGCTGATAACGTCGCAATCGATAGTAGATACGATCACAGTGATCCAGTACAGCGATAAAAGCTTTGTTGTCTGAAAATTTTGTGATAAAATTACACCGGCCCATTTACTTAAATTTTAAGGCTTATGGTTGAATCGACTTTAGATTTATATTTAGCGGACCAAAACACATAATAATCATACTTGGTCTTTCCATGAAAATGTTTTTTTACCAAAACTGCTAATTTTTGGCGATTATTATTTGCAATTTACTTAAAATTTTGAGTATACGGGCAAAACTGACTTCAGATTCGAATTCAGCGCGTCGAAATACATAATGATAGGTAGGCCCGGTCAAAAGTACAGACCACTTTTTTTTGTGGGCCGGTGTTACTATTAAAGGTAGTAAATAGCTTTCATTAAATATAAAGCATTCAGATGAATTCATCATCTTTGACCGCACCTTCAACCGGAAGAGTTATAGGGGAACTATCGTTGCACACTCTATGTGACGCTTTTATGGCCATTTTAAGCCCGTCCACGAATCTATAGTGTTTTACTATCCTCCTAGGTACTGAAATTGAGAACACAGAGAAGTGACAGAGAAGATTTTCTCACTCATACATACATAATTGCGAAAACTAAGAGGTAGGATCTAAGATTAAACTCGGACCTCCCACGTAAGGCAGCGAAGTCTTAACCACTGGGCTATCAAAGTTTAGTTTATTAAGTAAAAGTTGTAATTGTTTTAATAGTCATCGCTAACATTCACTTCTGGAACCTCATCCCATTTGAGCTCTTGCCAACTTGATCCATACAAAACCTTGTGGTTTCCACTACGTTCCGCGAATACAATAAACTTCCGTTAAATATTTATGACACGAGTTTTAAGCAAATTATAACGTTTTGATAAATATATTGTTTCTCCTTAATTATATTATTGCAGTCCGTCTTACTCACGTCTTTTCCAATATAATCTTATGTACCAGCCACGAATATAGCTAGAACTAATCATTATTTTGCTATATTGGTATTTTAACTTCACTTTCCCGTCATGCACTTTGTAACGAGTAGACATGCTTTTGATGGCAAATTACAAGCAGTAGCAGAACCATATATGTAATTAAATTATACCGATATCTTTATAAAGATATTTTCAATCTTAAGAGAAGTCTATGTTGAGCACAAGAAGTTCATTAGTTGAGGGAACGCTTAAGAGTATTTTTGTATAAAGTATCATAATTCCAATCAATAGATTATGTTTTAATATATCAATGAGTATTGTGTACCCATACCCATAACCAGCTCGGTGTTTCTCTCTAGTTTGTAATCACTAATTTTTATCACCGTTGCATTTATTTCCGAGAAACCAATTATTTATCAAGAAAACCTAGCATAAACCCTTATTTGGTTAATTCAAAATGTGGAGATTTTATCAAGGCAGTAATTATTATTCATTGCAAATGACGCGGTCTGTTTTGAATTTAAATTGATTCATCGTAATTTTATAAATCTTTATATGGTAACCTAGCCGGCTATTATAATAATTGCCGCTTCAATTACGTATACACATACGATATACATATTATTTCTATTTTTGCTGCATTACATTTTTGAAAATTCCTCGATAAACCTTGAAACGGTTTTATTTTTGCAGTTTGCTATGGACCATCACTGATCTTTAAGAGTATATAAAATTGTAACTTTTTTGATCATAGGCGTATAGGTGAGTATAGATAATAAATTCAATCCCAATGCTTTTGATTTCATCCAATTATTGATTCAAGCAGCGCACGTATCAGCGGATACGTAAGAACTAGTGACCACTTCGGCGGTGCTACTTCCGATAGGATTATAATTGGCCTTTGAGAACCGAGTCACGATTCCAATCTAGCCTAGAGCCATTTTTATTTCAACCGTGTTTGGTCGATGCATATTGGGAAATCGTTCGTTTATTCTACGATCCCTATGCATCTAAATATTGTAAATTTCGTTCGTTGTATGATTCCTTCGTCTCTATTTCATCACGCAACTACGCAATGGATTGATGTGATTTGTTTAACAACTGTTGCATAATGTGCTGAGACATTTTTGTCTTCAAAATAGAGTCCACGAAAAAAAGTCCTTGTGATACAAATAATGATCATGTGACGTACTGATCGAGCTTAAGTAATCCTACGAACATGAATCTATATACAAAAATATTTTTTTGTTCTGGTTCCATGTGAATGATCTCTAGAAACTACGAGGAGATGAAAAACTATTATATCATCATACTGATTGTCATGTCTAGTGACTGACATTGTATTCAAGTATAGAATCATTATCTTTTGAATTAGTAAACATTTCTATAGGGTCACGCGTCAGGCGCAACGAATGCAACAGCATGGAGTCGATTGGAATGCGTGAACACTGAACTTGTGAGTTGTGACATAACTGTTCGTGACTGAAGGTGACTTTCCACATGACGTCTCGCTAATACAATGATTGTTTCACTAGAAAAAGAACAGCTATTATAAACAATTTAGTCACGTAAAGTTGTATCAATTGTCGGTACTGATGTGGTCTATAAGTTTTAGTATCAATCCTAGTGAAGCAGTACTTTGAAGGGAACAAGTGATTCACTTATATCTAGGTCTTATATTGATTTGCAATGTTAAAACCTTTCGCAATTATTTCTGGATGAGAACGAATGAAGAAATAACAGAAATTATTTCCCATCTCAGGGCTTATTTGTAGTCTTCTTAGTCTTCTTACGGTACTTTCAAAAAGTATGAAAAAGATTAATATGATGGAACGGCAATCTTATTTCGATATCACGTTGCAATGATGCAACCGATAGCGAGAGAATGCAATTAAACGTGCGCCATGACGAACCTTATCTGCAACCTTGGCATTGACATTGCCTTGGACTTGGAGAAATTACGATATGCCGCATGGAGCGTGACTGAAACGTTGTTTTAAGAATTTCATCCATTGCAATATTTTTTTTGTGCCATTTCACTAAATGATAACCTCATTAAACTTCATATTAAGAAATGCAAAACAATTAATTTTATTAATTGCAATTTTACATACGTAAAGCTATTTCTAAAGTTAAATACTTTGATTGATAAGTCTTCCCCCCGCGTTAGTTCCTATTGCGGACACGTGGCCCACCATCATCAGGCGCTGTATAGGAACACTCAGGTGGCTTAGGAGGTGAGGCTGCCTCCTTCTGACGTAGTTTGGGACTATCCTTCAGAGGGATTTACACCATACTCGCATAAAGTCTCTAGTTACCATTTGGGAAGCTATCGGTTGACGAGATTCATCCGGGCTAACAAAAAAAGAGTGATATCTTCAAAATCGCCCTGTAGTCTAGTAATGGAATAGCTAATGAATACCTTAGGTGTCAGTGAAATAGCCATAGAGATTTAATTTCTTAATGCTAGTTCTTATAAGTTTTTTTTTTATTTACGTGGAGGAATGCGTACCTCAATGCATTGCATAGTTTCTATGTCCATGTCTACATGTGTAATTAGTTCTGAGAATCACTTAACCTACCGAGAAAAAAGTGCCGCTCTATTCATCAATCATTTGAGCAATTATAGTGGCTTCAAGTCTTGCTTACCTGATCTAAGGAAACCGCAACGTGAGGTAGATGTTTAACGTGATGACTAATGGTTTTAAATTATTATTAACGTCGGGAATTAACAATTCATCAAGACGTACTTTGTATGCGGCGACATTCATGATTGCATCAGCAACGTGAACAGAAAAAAGATTTTTAAGATTCTGTGCGGCGATGTGTCCATTAATATCTTCTGCCATTAAATGATGTATGTCTTTTTAATAATAATTAGAATCTGGTATAGAATTATGAATATGTGTTTTTAAAAAAAAATCAGAAGTCAAGAGCATCAATCAAACGTATTTCTTTATTTAATGTTGCCATTAAATTTAAATAGAAAATCTCAAATCTATCTAATTTTGTTAAGGGATGGTAATATTCCTTTATTTAGCATCAAAAAGCTGGTATAATATTTAAGTTATTGAAATGTCATCATCATATATTATTTTTATTGAAATATCGTCGTCCATTTCTATACATATTTTGTAAATCCATTTACGCATACAAAAGAAATAAATTCTGAATAGATAGGTATGTTCTTGTAATATATATTCTAGGAGACTTAACAATGTATGACTAGCGTTGTTTACTTAATTACGTGTGTCTTACTGCTAATAATACCTCACGTGATGGTACAACAAAGTCTTTTAATTTGTGGTTGGAATAATCTTCGCTTGTCACGAGTTGATGAGTAAACCTATCAATTAACAGATTTGTGCTAAATATTAGCCGCTACATATAAGAATAATGGCTACACGACCCGGTTTAGTTCGGATGTAATTTACCAAAAACAAAATGAAAAATGAGAAGAATTTAAATATGACTATAGAAGGAAGTAGATTGTCATGATAAGCTCAATCAGCGCAGCAAAGAAGATCTTTAGTTTCTAACTATTGCAATTTACCTTTCATTACTTGCTCTTTTAAAATAACAGGCGCTTGGAATTTGTTTAATATTACTACCTTCCCACAGGATATTTTTACACAACTATCTGTGCATAGTTGTGTAAAAAATGAAGTCAGTCAGTTACTACAATATTAGTTAGGATAAGATATACCTCTACACAAATATTCCTCAAGGGATTCAAATATTAATAACCTAGTATCAAGGGCGTGGGTTAAAATATTGTTAATTGGGTTAATTTCGAATCGTGCTCCAGCGAGGGTAGGGTCACAGTTCCCAAAATAGATTACAGGCTCTGACGCATTCCGTGATATTTAACGTACAGTATTAAGTTCTATATAGATTGTAGAGCTAATAGAATGAAACGGATAGGAACTCTAAATATATATTTCTGAATTACGTCAATTAATATGTTCTTCAATTATTATGCCATTCACATAAAATACTAATGCTTGATTCTAACTATATAGATTCTAAATATTCACTTATTATTTAAACACATTTCATTCAGGTTATACAACTTCTTTGTGTCATTTTTATAAATATAGTTTTTAAAATTTAACATTCAATCCGAGGTTAACAATTCATTCTAAGTCTCAAAACTGAATGACGAAACAAAGTTAATTTGGCGTATTATCATACGACTTTTTAGAATAATGGCATAAAAACAACAATTCTAAGTCTCATGATCTTCACGCAGATTGTTTGTTTAAGTTTCGACTACTGTAAATATTCTTGTGTGTTTGGGCCTGAGGTGTAAAATTTAATCTAAATATTTGTGTAGTCAACTAGAAGTCTTCGTGGAGTATTAATAAAATTAATGTTTCTGTATACCAAATATTTGATTGTGTATTTCGGAAGTTATGGACTAATTTAGTTACTGACGTAAGTGTAGTTGTTACACCGCAAATGAATATGTTATACTGTATAAACAAATGTATTATAAAATTAACTAATTAATTTTCCTCAGTAGATAATTGCCAAAAAACACTTGTTTTTCCCCATTTGCAACGTCAGTCGTTAGAATTATAAAATGGACGTCTATACTTAATTCGTTTTATCATCATAGAATTTTGGGCTGCAGTTACTAAATATTAGGTTATTTACATGTTAAGTAATGAAACATTGTAGGTGATTGCAATATCTTTATTACGAACCATATTTATCATCCTAGAGCTAAACACTTCATTAATATGTACCATAGATTGATCACTTGTTCGCTATCTTGAATACGGAGTTCCTTTATTCATTCGCGAAATAATGTTTTCATTGTGTTTGCATGCTCATTCGAATGCTCGACGCACAACCGCACAGCGGCTGCCTATTTAGGTATACTTTTATCGCCATTGCTATACTGTTTATTTTTCATGGCGTCACCATGTTTTAATTTTTGTGAGGACGGTCCTATTAGGTCAGTAATAATGTCTTGTTTACGTACATACATTATTGTTTGCTATAATGTGTGTGATTTTATTTCAGAATTTGTAATTAAAATGTATTGTTTAAAACACTTGCAATAACTCAATTGCTCAACTGCTTTGTAATAACTCAATATAATTGAGATTGTGAGAGAGAATTAAGATCCGAGATTGTGATTTACATTATTACACATTAGAAAAAGAAACACACAGAAAAAGGAAAACTAAGCTATTTAAAATGCGATTAAAAAACACATCGTCGTCGCAGATTATGGAGAACACAAAATTCGCAGATTAAGAGGCTTAGGTTGACAGTGATTATAAATAATATGAATATAGTCTTTATAATTATAGATACTGTCCCGATTTGGTGCTAAATGATAGGAAACCTAGTAATTCAGCTGAGTACTGTAAGTCTTTGTCTTTGTCAAGGTCGACCGACATGACTCATCGTTACAACATACCTACTTTTATATCGTTGGTTACTCGTTAACATAATGTACGTTTCATTTAAACCTTACGCTTAAGGAATATTGCGCTTGAGTCACGATGGTGTTTATAAATACAATTATCTATGTTTAGATGATCAGTCTTGTTTATATACTTCGTTTTCAACCTTTAATCTAATGCAGGACATAGGACATGGACTTTGGACGATCACATTCATAACATAGCAACCTTAAGGTATCAAAGAACAAATTGGTCAAACACTCATCGCCTGAGACACAAGGGTCAATTTCATTTAACCACATCATATGTTTTCAAAAACTGTTAGTCTCAGATGGAGGTATTACAAAAGAAAGGAGGAAAATATAATGAAATTGACTTTAAAAATTCGAAAGGTCCATTAATATAAACCGACAAGAGAGCGGAACTGGTCGCAATATTCACCTTCTGAAAAAAGCATAATAAACTTAATGTGAGTGTGGATTAAATATAGCCATATACATTAATATACCAAAGTGGTCCGAATATGTAGAGTTTCTTTAAGCGCTTTACTTTAAGATTTGAGTATCAAAACAAATGATTCTATACTATGGAAAGACTATGACGATTATGAAATGCATTACCGTAGCGATTGAAGCAACTTTTAACTATTATTCTGTGCCGGTACGTTAGTCGTTTAATAATTCATTTAGGTTTTCCATACATATGTTGTCAAGTGAGGAGGAAAATGTAGACACCAAGGTCGTGTATAGGTTTATAATACAAGACAACTGACAGAGACAAGCATGCCAGTGGGCAGGTTAGAAATAATCGTACACTGCGGACTTATCAGCAAGTAAACCTGTTGATAATAATTGAATAATTCGCTTGAGCCGCGTGCGACATGCGATACCACGTGATATTTTGATAAGCACGCCCAGGTTACATTATAGTCTAAGGTTTTATCTTTATCAGTATAGCCATACATAACAATATGTCGATAGTACTATAAATATAATATATATGTGTACAGATAATTTTTTATCTGTTGTTTTTCATAATGCGATAACACATTTTAATCGCATATCTATTGTTATATAACAAACTTATTCATCAAAATAAGACAATATAGTTGCCTCGTAATTATGTTCTCTATGAAGTACAAACGTTTAATATGTCAGATAAATTCATTAATGTGGTCTTGGTAAAACTGCAATGTAAAGATATACGAGTATGTTTATTTTATAGAGTAGGTACTAAATGTTGCGCCATTCGCGCTTGGAATGGCAATCAGCTGTACACAAGATACAGTTGATATTTTAAAGAATGATTTAAAAACTATTGGAATTTATTGCAAGAAATATATAACACTAGCTGACCTGACAGACGTTGTGCTGTCTTAACTATGAATATTGAATTTGAATTGGCTGGCAAAAGCTTACATTAGAAAAGTTAATATGGGCTTTAATTTTTTTTAAATTTTCTAATTTTCCCCGCATAATTTTCTTAATTTTTTCTTACATAAGAACCCTCTTCTGACAATAACAAACACAAAAAAAAAAGAATTGAAATCGGTCCAGCCATTAACGTGTGACCAAGGGAAATAGGGATTCATTTTTATATTATAACATTAATTTATTATAACTTTATTAGAGATAATAATAGTTACTTCATGATAAAGAAAGAAGAAGACGGGGCGACCTGATGATGTGTTACTACCCAGACACATTAATTTTTTTTTTTAAAGATTACTATCAGTACTCGCCATGCCGGCGTTTATATGTCGGCATCATTCGTTCCATGGCACTCTATGGAGCACCCGTTTGGGAGAATGCTCTCTTCGCTCGTAATAGATCTTTGCTGCGAAAGCCACAAAGAATAATTGCGATAAGAGCGATACGAGGGTATCGCACGATATCTTGGACTGCGGCAACTCTTCTAGCGAGCGACCCGCCTTGGGAGCTATAGGCAGGGGTGCTAGCGGAAGTGTATCGTTTCCGGGCTGCCGTTAGAGCCAGGGGTGACTGCTTGAGCTTAGAGGAGGTACCAAGGGTAAGAGCTAATGCCGAAAGAGCTCTTATTGAAAGATGGCAAGAAGACCTTAGAAGTCCAATAGCAGGTCTGGCTACAGTAGAGGCCATAGAACCCCATTTTACCCGCTGGATAACGAGGAAACATGGGAAGCTAACATTTAGGCTGACGCAGGTACTTACCGGGCATGGTTGTTTTGTTAAGTATCTGCATCAGGTAGCTCGTAGAGAGCCGACTCCGGCCTGCTACGAATGCGGAGCACAAGTAGACTCAGTGCGCCACACGTTGGAGGAGTGCGCCTCTTGGGGACCACAGCGGCATGCGCTGATGTCGCGGCGGAGATCTGTCGCTGGTGGGAGTGGTTGATGCCATGCTCAGCGGTGACAGGTCTTGGTCAGCAGTCGCCTCCTACTGTGAGTCTGTTGTAGCACTGAAAGAGGCTGCGAATAGGGAGCGAGAGAGAAATGCTCTTGAGGATGCAAATCGCCAAAGACGACTGGGTAGTAGGAGGCTGCGCTTTGCGCACCTTCTCTCCTCCGTGTAATAAGGAGTAGCGCATTCGGCAGAGGGGTCCGCCGGTACAGTCACGGTTGCATGCGAGAGCGATCCCGTGACGTCCATACAAAGCGGTGACGGCACGATGGTTTTTAGTGAGTATTCTGGTAGTTCCGGCCAGCGAGTCTCACATACCCGCCTGGGAGTGCCCAAGTGGGATGCGTAATGCATTTTCCATCAATAAAAAAAATAAAAAAAATGGATCACATACTACTAGTATTCCCTTTACCCCTCCTAGTAAGCTAAAATGCTTGTGTTAGGAGTGGGCCACGCCAGTATTCCAATGTCCGGGATTTGAACCCACGACTTGTTGATCGTGAATCAAAATTAATAGAGGTTAAGTAAAAACATTAGTAGAGTATCCTTTCTCTATCACTATCAATGTATCAAAGAGGATGTTGTTCTTCTTAATATGACGAAAAATTATAAAATATCCAAACTTTTACATAACGGAATTTCCAGCCTCTAAATTTCTGACTATTCTTTTTATGGACATAAATAAGAGACAAACGAGCAGACGTTCCACCTATTGGAATGTGGTAGCCGTCGCCCATGGACATCGGCAAATCTAGAGAGTATCTCTTGTTTTACCCATGCGTTGCCGACTTGAAAGTTGAGTTTGTAGGGGGAGTGAAGTTTACTGGAACCACAGCATTAATGGGATCGGAAAGGGAGAATGTTGATTTGGCCCACATGCGGCGTGACCGGAACGCGTCAATGACACTCGGCGGTCGGATTCGCATGCTAGTGGTCGCAAGCCAGTCGGGGAACCGATCTCCTACCACCAAGGGGGTGCTGGGTTACTCGTCTCTTATGCGGGCTCTCCCAACGGCAGAGGGGAATTGTATTCTGACACGTCCCCTCACGGGTGAAAGGTTTTTAATTACGAAAGGAACTGAGAAAACCATACGAATCATGTAAGCTGTCTGTATCTATATTTGCCCGATTTAGTTCTGTGTGATAACGGTGGCATTCAATATCGCCACCATAGCCATCATATTACACAATCAACGTGTTACGGAACGTAGTGTTTGTTATGCAAGCTAAACGCTTATTAGCTAAGATGCTGCGTGTATCTCTCATTGACATGTAAAAATTACATAAGTTACATTACAATCACTGTTTATGTTTGTTCAGGTTATTCTACTGTTGTGTTACGATACTGTGAATAATTGACTGCATTAATTTCTTTAACATCTTTGTTGGTATAAAAGATTGGATGGGTTTTGCATAACCTTTGTTTTGGATATCCTCTGTTTATTTGAACGCGCTAATCTCAGGAACTACTAGTTCCAATTGAAAAACTCTTTTAGTATTGGATAGCCCATTTATCGAGAAAGGTTAAAGGCTATTTTAATTTTTTAAATATTTGTAAAATACTGGAGGACTTGAACTGAGTATCAATAAATATTAATGAAGAAATGTTTATCTAAACCAAATCCAAATTATGCTTGGTCATAAAATTAAATTCAACTGTTACATCTTATATATATAAAAATGAATCCCTATTTCACTTGGTTGGTTTGGTTGTATTTGTTATTGTCAGGAGAAGGTTCTTATGTAAAAAAAAAAAAAAATTGGGCGAAAAATTAGAAAATTTAAGAAAACTTAACACCATATAAACTTATCTAATGAAGCGTTTATGGCGTTTGACATAACTGTTAGTCACTTGAACAATATTCATAGTTAAGACACGACAACGTCTGTCGGGTCAGCTAGTCTACAATAATTATTATTTCAAACAGCTATTTTATAACATAAGTTAATATCTTACAGTACAGCAAATTCACTTGATATGTTGTTCGTACGTACATAAACCTTTCTCTTTAATGAACTCCAAGTGGATTATCCTTGTAACCAATAAGAGGAGACACACAGAAAAGTAACACCACCTGGATATTAACACCTGACGTTCATGTTACGGAGCTCTGGTTTGAATTGCCGCAAGTGTATGAACACCAACATTTTGTAGAGTTTAGGATATTATATAAAAATCAATTTATGTAGGTATTATAAGTTTTGCATCTGTATGAGGTTAGTATGACATTACAGGATAGATCATTAAATTCACGAAATGAGAACGTAGAGAATGATGATAAATGAATAATTACATTACAAATATTTTTTACCGATACCGCAGAGACGCACAAGACAATAATAATATGCACTTAAAACAGGCGAGTGACTCTAGTCTATCCGAACAGAGGTTAACCGTTTTCTCGTTAAACGTACATTTTCTCAAAAATCTGTGAATGCAATTCAGAATATCTTAAAAAATATAATGGATGGTCTCCTAGAAACGTTTTCCTGTAACTATAACAGTTAACGTACCTTACTGACCCGTCTCAAAAATCCAGCCTAGTCTTGGAATAAAATAAAATCATTACTCGCGAATGTAAAATTATCACCGGTGTTGCTAACTTTTAGAATTTTAATATTTTAATTTCTTTTCGATTTTGATTTACATACCAGCGTAAGTCTAAAGATTATAACATCTATTTACCCTTAAAATCACTATCTTAACTATTCTACTTACTTATTATCACCATGTGTTTCAGACTTTTCATTTTTGTAGTCTTTTTCGTTTCGGTTATATTTTGAGTTTTTAAATATTTAATAAGAAACATTAATAAAGCCCTACATATGATAATATTAATATTATGATATTTTAATAATAATATTATGATATTTTAAAAGTCAAACCATTCTGATATTCACTAAAAGTTACATCAAATAATGATGTTCGTGGTTAAGACGCATTATGTATCTTAAGTTTCAAAAAAGTTATCTTCGAAAATTTTCGAGGAATACAACTAATAGTTTAAAAGCGAAAGATTTACAATATTAATATTTTATATTGTTTTAAATAGCAGAAGCAGTGAAGGTGGTGCACCTACACAATGCAGGTCTCGGTTCGACGTCCAGCCTTAGCCTACTTGAGTGACGTGAAGGGGCACAGCTCCCCACCAAGCACCAAACCACTTTAATGAAATAAGGTCGTGTAGTTGCTTGCCATGTGAACGTTGAATACCAACGTTTTTGCTAGAAATTGTGCTATGAGTTATATATGATGTTATGCTATCATTTATAAAGTGCTTATTAATAGATTAAGCTGTGGTTTTGCGTGTCGTTTGGTCAGTTAAATACATCTTTTCAAAATATGATTGAAGTATGAAGTGACAAAATATGTGTTGCCAAGTGCAATGATGTTTTTCTCGTACAATCTCTTGTTCAATTAACAATCCGAGTTAAAATTGTTGAATTCAAATAAAACATATAATAAAATACTACTTGACACATATCACTCACATTATCTTTAATAGCCAATAACCGATTAGGCATAGACAGTTTTTGAGCAGACGGCTGTAAATGATAGTTTGGTCGGCGGTGGCGGTGGCGGTGGCGGTGGCGGTGGCGGTGGCGGCGACGCAGGCGCAGGCGGGTGTAACGCCCTTGTGGCGTGGTATTTAAAGCTTCAAGTGAAGGTAGAACGACCGTCGACCGGCCTTAACCAGAATGCGCTGACGTCGCTGTCGGTTAGAAAGTTGCTGTTTGCGTCACGTCATCGGTTCAACGAACTCGTACTCCAGACAGGGCTGTTGCTACAATATTAAATTTACTTCTTGATTAATGGTTGATGCGTGTTACATAAAAACCAAAAAAATTGAAATTACTATTCTGCCAGGTGATATTGCTCAACTCTACTCCATTGTCGTCAATTATGTACGTTATCTGCAAATGCTATATTAAAAATTCAAAGAGCATTTATCAAACATGATACATGTAATGTGGTAGTAGCACATTTTTATACGATGCGTATATTTTAAATAGAAGATAACTCAAATTGTGCACAAGGGATCAACCCTAATCTACAACACGTAGCATTGTGGCCTCGAAACGTGTCTGCGAATGCAAATGCAGCCTGTTACCAGCTGATACAGCGAGATATCTTATAAAATATACGTTTAATATTATTATAAAACAACTATGCTGATGAGGCCTCTATCAAATTTTTTGTGCATATTTATTTGCTTTATAAATTCTTATAGAATGGTTTAATTTTATTACGTTAGAATAGACAATAAATTCTTGCAAATACGTATTACGATATGAAAACATATTTTATATGCATGTCACCCCGTCACGTCACGTATAGCGGCCGCGGCTGTGCTGCACGAGCGACGCGCGACGGCCTCGAGCGTCCGCGCACGTAACCACCACCCAGCTGGTGTGAGTATGACCCTAGCTGTTGCGGCTGCGGCTGCGGCTGCTTAACACACATAACACTCGAACTGAATCCTGCAGGTGGGTTGCTTAACTTACTGAGCAGCTACAGAGAGCTACAATTAGCTAAAGTTATTCTATTATATCTTACGACTAGCGGCCCATCCCGGCTTCGCGCGGGTGGAATATTATTTTTAAAAATATATTGGCCCTCCCGCATTTCGGTGCCCCTTCTCTTGCCACTTTACTCGCTGCGCGACTTATAATATTAGTATAGATAAGAAGGAGGATATAGAAACTGAATGTTTTCCGATGTGCATTTTTAAAATTAAGAAGACTATTGATACATCATTTAATGAGAAGTTGGATGCAAGGAGATTGGGTTTTATAAATACAGCTCTTGCACACATTACATTTATTAACGTTGTGGTAGTTATTATTTCACAACTCTTAGAAATCCATTAAAACATAAAAACTATTTCAAAATTACAAAGCAAACGTGCGTTTTTTACATGGAGTTATAAAATTTTTCAATTTCGTTTTTATTCCTAGTCACGTCTGCTGAAGCTCGGCGCGCTCGTGCATGTGGGTCGACGAACGGTACACAGACTTTCTTTTTTATTTCCTACGGCTCTTGACGATGCCGCTTCAGAGCACCACAATATACGGGGCCCCCTTTTGTTAGTCCTTTGTCAGAGGGAAAGTCGATGCTCAAATCTTTCTCAAGTCATGATTTAAATCTTAACAAATGAACTAAAAACAAAATAAAGTGGTTCATTTCTTCGGTCGTACTTTGATTGTTATCTGTTTCTTATTTATCTCTCGTCATTTGAACTGTAATGAAGTGACAGTCACGCGCTGTATTATGTTCTCTTGATTAAGACAGATTATCATCTTTTATTTTAAGGATTTTGACGCAGTCAGCTTTGAAACTCAGTTTAGCTGCTTTTAGACTCATTAAGTTGCAATTACCGTGCAACTTCAAAAAAGTGCTATTAATATGCAACTGTAAAGTCTTTTCCAACACCAAACCTGCCTACAACAGTAAGATCGCAGTGGATTGCAAATTTTGTACGGAATGCAATGAAAAAAAGTTTAAAACCTTATATGGATGTATGTTTCAGTTCTGGCTGTCTGCCATTGTATGTGCTAGCGGGAGACATTACACTTTGCATACAAATCTGTGTGACAGCACAGCTCCTTACTCCTTACAAGGAACTAACATGGCTGAGCTTTTTATAAATTTGGTGATTTATATAATTGTAGACGAAACATATAACGCATGTAAAGATTTTCTTGTCTCGGTATCTGTCTATCCAACACTAGGCATGTATTGAAGACGTTGCTATTTACAGTTAAAATGTTTGGTTTCAATCAATAAAACTATATCTAATTGACTGCTTCTGCAATCTTACAAGCATTAAGATGCTTTCGAATAAAATTTGTATTAAATGGCTTACTAATTTATTATCTCAACTGACTGACATACCTATTTTGACGTGTCAAAAGTACTTTTGTAAAGAACTGTAATTTGTATACATGATTTAGGATCTGAATTATATAGTTATATATGTCCCTTTGTACTTATAAACTAAGCTTAAATAAGAAATAAATAAAATTACACGTTAATTGGCTTTATGCCACATGTTTGTTGTGAACGACACCGCATACTGATTTGGTGTTGTTGACTTATAGTCCGTGTATGAAATAAAACTCTTGTGGATTATGATTATTCAATGTCCTGGTTATGATGAACTACTGTTTTGAATGGAATTAGGAATGGAATCAGAATTGGTAAATAAGGATTATTATTTAGATTCTTTTAATATTGGGAGCCACCAAAAATTCTTGAATTATTTATTTTTAGTGTATCAAAAGTCCTTTTTCGTATCAGATTTGAACTTATCCATCTCTTGTCCTATCAATAATATGGGATGTATTCAAAAACAATCTTGCATCAGAATCTATTTTGATTTTGCCTGTTTATACTTTTTGACGCAAACACTTTTAATCGAAGATTGTTAAGCGTATAATATATTAGCGTGAAAGGTATTTATTATATCAACAATTTGTTAAATTCGAGCGACTTAGCGTGCGGTATTTATGGTGGCATGTAGGAGCGTTATCAATGCGTTATCGCGTGGCAATGTTTGTTCGCGGCTCGGCGGCGCATTCCTCCACGCATCGCCTCAAATTATTACACGTTGACGTGGAACTTTGCCTTATGACTGCCAAAAATGAAAGTGCCATTCAAATCTGATGTCGTCAGCGATCCTTTTAAATCCACGTGCTAATTATCTTCAGCAATTTCCATGTCAGATTGTGTTACGATCGTCTCGTCATCGCTATGCTCAAATTTTACAATCCTTACGTTAAATAAACTATACTTGAAAAAATTGCAGTAGTGAGAAGTCGAATTAAGATCTATTTCGATTCGTACTGAAGCTTACCCACCGATAAAGATACTAACTACTGACCACGATGGACAATACAAGAGAGTGACTTTTTTTGTCGATGCGTTGGCACCTCGAAGATAAAGTAATGTAGAGAACAATGCTACGGTTTCAGTGGACCCTGAACGAGAACCCAGAGTTCACTAGAACTGCAGTATTAATTGGTAAGTTTGACCCACATGCTGTTCCACCGGAACGCGTCAATGAAACTTGGCGGTAGAATTCGCATGCTGGTGGTCGCAAGGCAGTCTGGGAACAGATCCTGAACCACCAAGGGGGTGCTGGGTTACTCGCCTAGCGGCAGATGGGAATTGTTTCTGACCCATACTCTCACAGGTCAATTTATTATCTAGTACATTTTATTATCCGTTTGTCCAGTATACAATGGAAAATTGGTGAAAATGTGTATCCATAATAATTAAAATGTATTTTTTTGTAAAATGTATTATCATTATGTGCAATTATTTTTGCTTCTCTATATTTTACATCTTTTATGAAATCTGCTTTGCATAACTGGCTCTCATCCGTAACTTCTTACATTTAGTTTTATAGTTTAGTGCCTCTTAATTTTATGCTTTCATAATAAAAGCTTTCAGTGTTGAATATTATTGACAAAGTAATTTAAACTTGTGTTTTACTGTTTCCTAGTATTTTGGAAAGGCATTTAGATAGTAGGTTTTTAGTCCGTTGCATTACTAATACAAACACTATATATTATTCCGATTTCAATAAAAGGATTTGTTATTGTTGACTCATGATTGACAAAATGTATAACAGTATAATGTCAATTAAGAAAGTTTGACATGAAACAACGTTAACATTACATAGTAAAATCTATCATCATTGCATATGTAATACGTTATAAACATTAATTATAACATAAGAATTTTCAATTGAAGAAGACATGCAAATAAAGGCGCGTACACATCAAGCGGAGCCGCGACGCGTGACGCCTCACGTCCCGTGACGCCTTGGCTGCCGCGCGTGACCGTTCCGTTCGCCGGCACCATGACTCGCATTCGAATCACCTCATATTTATTAGCCTTTGTTTCTTTACGCCTCAGAACTTGTCTTAAAGCGATATGTTTTATTTTACTCACTGAATGTAATGTTGCAATATTTACATCATATTTTTTCCGTAAATATTTGCGCCCTTAAAACCATTTTTTTATATTGCATAATCAATAATTAATCATTGCCTACTTGGTTTTTATTTTTATTTTTAGTCATTCAGCTACAATAACTACGCGATTACTTTGCTATAATTCGCGGACAACACGTGGATTTGTATAGTGTGACATGGGGCCGTGGTGCCAACTGTAAAAGCTGGTAGCATGGACAAAAGAACACCGTGCAAATTCACTACACGATACTCAACGTACGTTTCGATCGATCCGACACCGGAGCATCTTCAGGAGAGTAAAGTCTACAACAGTCCGTGGTAAAGATTTGCTGTACTTATTAAAATGTGCTGTGTGTGTGCTGTACTTATTAAAATTTGATATTATGTGTTTACTTATTATTTGATAAGGTACATGTTAATCCATACGACACAAGTCACTCTGTACACATAAAAAATATAAAAAAATGATGAAACAATCAACTATTAATAGAAAGTTTGTTATTAATTACAGAACCTAATTAGATAAAAAAATATTTACGACCCAGTTACCAGACGACGCGACGACGATAAGGCCATCTGGCGTCACACTCTTGCGCATCCTGACTCTAGAAAGCGCGTAATTCGCGCTTGACTCGTCGAGCGTGGCGCCGCGCCGTGCTCGTTCGTGGGACCAGACTACCATCAAGAATCATGAATTGGTCACGCGTTAAATGTGGCATTGCCTTTATTACTATTAAAATATGAACATGACTATTAATAGTACTAAATATTAGTTACTAGGACTAAAATTTTATGAGTCAAAATAAAAATTTTCTTAAAGTAAATTTTAATAAAGCCTGGATTGTAATATATATTTTTAAAAACATACAAATAGTTTAAAAATGTTTCTATTAGTTTTTTAGTCTATTTACAGACATTCGATAAGTTAAATTATTATTATTTATAGATTAGCTCTATTCTAAACAGGCGTAAGTGCCAAATGACGTCATGTGTACGGCTGACTGGCGATATGCCTCTGTTTAAAATATGTGGAATAAAAAAAAACTCCCACTTGTGTTCTCTGCATACTTACAATGTCAGTGTTTTTCTGTATACATTTTGACACTGACATTGACGTAATTATTAAAGTAACTGTCACTTGCTCTCATCGCTTAACACTCTTGATATCTTTTTGTTTGCGACTAGTTCTTATTACTTTTGAAAGTACCGTACTAGCCTAACTACTTATAAGTTCTTTTTCGACAGCTCAGCGAATAATTTCATAAAGTGAATGATTTTTTTATATTATTTTATAATTGACTTTTATATTGACATGTATTATTCAGGAGAACGTCTTTTTTCATAAGAAATTTCTAAGAACCTCATATCAAGCTACAAAGCTGTGTTAAAAGAAGACAAAACAGACAGTCATGACAGCCTCTTAATATTATAATAACGGTATGTATGTCTGTCTGACGGTGGTATAAAGGTTCAAATCAATAAAGAAATAATATTAGATACCTTATAATATTAGACCAACCCAAGAGAGTAAAAAGAAATGAATGACAGCATGTAGGTTACATTTGCCATTAGTAGTTGGTAATGGTATCTAATTGAGCTAATTAATAAGAATTATAAATGTAAGGTCAACCTCGAGTAACTATTAATGCTGTTGCTCGAATCTCTTCTATCCAAAAGTAAATTTGAATTAACCTTAAGTTCATTTAGGGCTTTGTACTAAAGTTAATTAATGAAAGTAATATAAAATACTATATATTACGGTGTGGCATGAAAAATAAAATAGAATAATACAGTGTATGACAAAAAGCTGGACTGTTGCTGGAGATTTTGACTCAGTTGTAGATTAACAAGGCCTTTTTACTACGATCGATACCTAACATCTAACGAAACTAATTATTAAACTTAACGACTTACGTGATCCTCAATATGTATGTTTATCAACACTTGCGCTATAATAGAATAAATTTGATGTATGATATTACTTGTGAAAACATTTTTGTCCATCGAGATAGAGTTTGTCGAACTAATGGGGGTATTGTCAAAATAAACCAATAGAAACTACTAGCCAATTAAAAGTTTTAACTCGATTGTCGATTCCTATAACGGTAAATGTATAATAGACTGAAGTGAGGATGGCGAGAGAAAATTTCGGATCACGATCTACTCGAACGTATCTGCCCCCGTCGTTCCGTCCTTCGAACGCGATGCGAATTTTGTGCTGATTCTCTGCAGGGACGGACTTAAATCTGTGGTGATTTATTCTACTACCTTCACGATATACCTTCCAACAAAAAAGGTTTTACTATAGATTACTTCAAAATCTGCAAATCCTACAAATCGCCGTATTCAACTTGCATCGATTTAATTGACAATGACTTTAAATGAAAGGGCGATACAGCGCTGTGTATACGAATCAAAGATAATCAATAAGATCTGAAACACTTACACTGAGCTCAAGAACTTGTACTGAAGATAGTGTTAGAAACAAACACATGATTACAAACTGATTACGAACTCTCAGTGACAGTCTTAAAGTGGAATTGGGAAGACAACATCTGCCTAATAGTGCCCATGCAGGACGCCAAGATTGATTCCGAAAGCGTTAATATGACGAACGCTATCTTTTCCAAAGCGATTGGGTACAACTAAATAACAAAGGGCAATATTTATTTATTTTTTAGTAGACCATTGCTCAATAGTAGGATTACTCATAGGTTTACATAAACTCACTAAATAAGTACATTACTCACTTACCTTTTCAACGTTGTCATAAAATAGTCTTCACTGCTAGGAAAACACGCATCAATTAATTAATTCTTCGCTCCACTAACTATTATTTATAACGCTTAATTAAAATAATTTTCCTAAAACAAATTTCCATTGGTGTTTATTTGATTACATAACGCTGGAAGTGTTCCAAAAGATCAGAACGTGCATTATATCAAGTAACGTTGAAAAAGAATAAACGTTAACTTCAAGATTCATTCAACACATGAGTATTTAGAAGAGATTATATCAATCAAAAAATGAAAAATGTGATGCTCCTTCAGTATTTGAAGTTATGAGAGCTGAAATAGCGAGGTGCTAATTTAATTGTTAGTGGTTACTGTTGCCAATTTTTGTTCCGCGAATAACACAGTTTACGTTATAAACCCACTGTACGGGAATATTTAGGGTTGCCTGGTTTCTCTAAACCTTTGTGTTATTTATCTTTTCTATTAACGATAACAAAATATTTTTACCTTTTCTTCCTACACCAAAAATCTAATATTTGCTGCCGCTTTGCTAAATTTGCTACCGTAGGAGTATTTCAAATAGTCTGCCTCTCGGAGCAACCACTTGCTCTTTAACCCTATGTGTTGCCAGTCACTATAAATATTTTTATTCACACCGCATGATATGTTTAAAATAAAAACCCGATTTGGGGTCTCCAGCACCACATCTGGAATGCATTTATCCTTTGTAAAATTTTGATAAATGTAATCTGGTTCAATCTCTCAATTATAATTAAATAAACTAACAAAATTTAACAACGACTTAAATGGAATACTTCGCCATTTTATGCCAACCCTAATTTTTGAAGCAAAAAACATGTGGCCTGCATAAACAAAAACATTTTCTTTAAGAAACTTCTTATCGTGTTTATTAATTATAGCTAAAAAAATTTTTTCAAACTTTTTAATTGATATCTTCTTTACTTTAGGATCAATTTGTTTATATGATTGATGAATTACTTTTTTTACTTTATGTTTCTATTTACTTTTGCTGTATCTATTTTAATCCTTTAAAAGTATATATATGTCGACAAAATGAACATCGTTAGCTATCTCTTTAAAGATAAAATGCAATGGCTACTAATACTCGGTATAAAAATTTTATGACAACAAGAAAATTAACTACATCCGATGATTTGCGTCAAACACTGTTTGACAAGTATTTAGCGGCGTCGTGTGAAATGCCCTAACTTTTATACCAATCAAGATTGTGCGTCATTCCTTTTCTTATATCTATTATGACTACAGAACTAAATATTTACTTCAATTATCTGATCACGAACCATCAGTGACTCTTGATAACAGTGCTAAAATTTAGATCCGTTATTTGCTGTCGTTTTGGCACTTCATGATCAATTGAATAAAAATTTCGTTACAATTACGTTTTTTCTTGTAATCAATTGATTAAGTACGGCACTTACATTAATATACGAAGGATAAAAATATAAAGGTAAAGATGTTTTTTGTCATACTACATCGTAATGTAATATGTACCTATCTTTTGAGGGAATTTGATTTAGCTCTTAGAGAAATTGAAGAGAAGTAAAATAAAACAAGTAGTAAGAGTTAAAATATTAAATAAATCTTTTGTAGAACGACAATGCATAATATTCGAAAGAAGCAGACATTAATTCGGACTTTCGTATGAAATATATATGTAAGTTGAATACACATAGTCTGGCCCTAAATACTATTATACTTAAACAAAATATTACATTTGAATTTGGAATCTGTCATTTTATATGATTGTTCGTTGTGTATCGCGCCAATACATTGTAAAATAATATAATAATTCTTATAAATATTATCTGGGCGTGAGTTCCAAAGTCGAGCTGCAATAACAGTGAAAAATTGTTTTATAAAAAGTTGTGTTATATGAAGAGATCGTAAGTTTATATCTTATACAACTGCGTAAAGATCTTTTCCTCGGAGAACACTCTTGGAAGCGCTCGCAAAAGTAAGGTGGAGAAGAGATTTTGTGTAAATTATACAGGACTATAATATATTAAAGATCTACATATTTAGTTTTCGCGGATTATTGCAAAATAGTCTTCTTTTAGACAGAGCACAGAGCCCTAGAACGAGGAACATAAATGAATAAGATAACGGCTATAGTAAGATTAAGGAGCATGACTGACAAATTTGTTATAAAATATGATAGACTAAGTTTGAATGCATCCCTGTGTCCCTACACCTTGGTATAGTCATGACGTAGAGCAGCTACGTGCCGACTACAGAGGCTGTGTTGCATACTGATGAGGCCTACATCGCCTTGAGTACGCCGCACGCTTGCAGAATTACCTTAATAGATTTATGGTTTAGACTTCCTCCGAGTATCCCCTGCACTCCCGCTCCCTATCAATAAATACCAGTGTTTAAAGGTTGGGTTTTGGGGGAGAAATTAACATAATATGGTTAGTGTGCATGATGT
Source organism: Limenitis camilla (assembly GCA_905147385.1). Lineage (NCBI taxonomy): Eukaryota > Metazoa > Arthropoda > Insecta > Lepidoptera > Nymphalidae > Limenitis > Limenitis camilla. Next base: position 14,494,710 of record LR990238.1, read on the forward strand.
TACTAAGTCCGAGAATCCAACTTTATATCTGAAAAACAAATTCTGCAAAAGGATATTGTCATATATCTGAGTTTTAGTTTTGGCCTAGACTAGTCTTAATCGCTGTCACAAAACTACCAAAATAGAAGGCAATAAGTAATAAATATTCTCTACATTTTTATTGTCGCATATTAAATCATTTATATGTTCAATAAAATATTTCGAAATGAAACATGTGTAGCAATAAATCCAAATTTACCGGTACTATATAACCATTGAGAACGCACGCGTACAAAAAAAAAACATGTTATTTATGATCACTTTCCTCTGAACCCTGTACAATTTTCAAACAAAGGGTTCCAAGGACAACAATAAAAACAAAATTAAAATAACTTTTGAAATATCGTGTCGAGTGAAAGTTCGCAAACAATACAATCGTAAAACTAATTTTGTACTAAAATGTATTGGTATTTAAAGTTTTTGTATTTAAAAACTTTATCTGTGAGGAAATAGGTTAAAATGCATTTCTTCTTCTGTAGATATTTACTTTGAGTTGACAATAAGATATTTTTGCGATTATTATACGAACTGGTTCACCTCATGTCACATGTGCTGTCATTGATACTGCTGAAAGTTTTATATTCTTTCCTCAAAAAAGCAGAAAGGAGCATGTGTAAATATTAAAAGAACTTTTGATTACACATATTGCATATACTTAACGATAAATAAACACAAATTTCTGCAAGTTGCATTAAGGAAATAATAATAATCTAGAATATACTGTACAAGTAAATTGTAGGTTTACTTTGGCATCTACACAAGTTGTTTCCCTTAATGATTTTCAGATATCGTATCTAATGATAATTTGTTCATTGAATGCATTATTTGTTCATGAGCTGCTTTTATTGCGCTAAGATGATACTAAAACTATTTTAGAATTTTTTCCGTTGTATCTTTCCGAGTTCGACTATTTAGATAACATCATAAATCTGAACTGTCCCTCTCAGTTCCGGCAACTTTCTTTGCGCAGTGCATAATAACACTTCAATCTAATATTTCGTAAAAGCAAAGGATAACGGTGTTCAAACTGTTTAGTTTTATGATCGACTTTTACTTTTATTTTGTTTTACTCCCTTTGTCTTCCTTACATGTAAAATGATCAAAGTTGCCGAAACTTTGGGAATTTTGTGTGCTTGTGTGCTTATAACAGTTAGTCAGTTATCAGTTTTGTAGGATATAATATTGGAAAAATAATTTAGGTAAACCGCACTAAAACGTTCATGTCGTTTTAAACAAACAACAAATTACCGAGCAAAAAATAATAGTTTGATCGTGAACATCGCATATTTTGAACAACTTGAATATTCCAAATCGTCATAAAAGTAATCTGAGAAAATATACACATGAGGCAAAATGTGAGTCACTATGACGATTTGCGAATATTGTTATGTAAACATACATGGAGTGCACCTGAGACAACATCGCTTGCGCAGCTGTAACTGACATCATTCACGATTTTACCTAAAATGTTTAATTTATTATTACAACACTTTTAAGAAGTACGAATATGAATACATATGTATATACTTACGTGTGCGAATAAAAATAGCTGTGAGTCGCAAATATTCAGTTTCTATTATTACACGATTTTATGATACCTTTACTTGTTTTCCTTTTCTATAGTGCTTGAATGTTAACATTTCCTTTCATACTTAGAATTAGGAATGGAATATTCTTCAAAACAGTTTTCTGATAAATCAGCTATTACTTTAGTTAATTGGGCAGGCTTCCAAGTAGGTAGTTTATTATTATAGTATATTCGATCCGAACTCAATCTTATATACTAACCGGAATTTTGAAGTTTGTTGAATTTCCCTTCATAATTTTTCTGGTTAGATTTTCAAAAACGCGTTTATGTTTTATATACTTACCTACATTTCTTTGTATATCATTTGTGCACATACGTACGTATATAAATGGGTGCTTGTCATATTCCCCTTCGATAGATTACAAGCAGATAAGCAAGTGTAATTACGAGATTAGACTTTTTTCTAATCTAGCTGCAATATCATGTACGTCATTTGTGATAAATCATCTGTGACATTGGCTTAGATTGCGAGCTTCTTATACCGCACTATTATAAATAAGATCCAATGTTTACTTTGGCTGTTTTCTTTCACAGATTGATTGCATATTATTTTTAGAAGGAATTTTAAACAAAAATATAATGTAGCTTATAGTAAGCAGAAGATTCGTATTTGTTACTACACTCGTATGACGTAAGTTCGAGATTTGCAACATGTGCAATGTTTTTAGTTAAAATACAAGAAATAAAGATAAATCTATGTGCAAAAGAGATTACTTACTTGATTAAGAGATAGAGAATAAGACATGATGGTCCTAAAGAAGGATTTATAAAAATATTTGTAGTCAGCGAGAGTGATGATGATCTTCTAAGTGTTAAATTTCATAAGCGTTTATTTTATCTGTACTGATGTTTTTTTCTAATTAAATATTGAACAACTTCACGGTTTCCTTCGGAGCTGAAATTTTGCATGCATATCTAAAACGGATGAACATCGATATGACTGAAAGATGATAGGTGGCCATGGGAACTCATTCAAAAAAAATACAAACCCATGAAATTGGAGCTCGTCAGATTAATCTTGACAAAAATTTTGATTCTAGATGACATTCGAGGTCTAAAATAATAAAAATTAAAAAAGAAATATAGGTTAAAAATGATCATAATTTTATGAAAATTTGAGTTGCTTTTTATTTTTAAAGTGGAGAAACAAGTAGTTTTTCTTGTATTAAATTGTAACTTTAATCGCTTGGCAAAGATTGTATAAACAATTTGTGGATTCAGAACTTTGCGAGATGCTTTAAAACTGAACGGAACTTTATAGTGGTGAAGGTTAAGGTGACCAGCCACGAACCATGATAGATACTCTACAATTAGAGCGAATATATTGATATATTTTTCATGTTGTCTATAAAACTGTAAAATCCGTAGACACTATATTTGTCTACTTAAAAAAAGGAAGAGGTTCTCAATGTAATGAGGACAGCGATCTGTCACATTAGACACGGCTAGAAGCAAATATGATTCAGATTTTTTGTTCGTTACTTCGTTGATTGCTTGTTTACAATATAATATAATCCTTTGATTGAGTGAGCGCTGTTAAGTTTATTTTAAAAATATAACGCTTTAGCTTGATATGTTATAATTTCTGTTTTGATACATCAGACGCAGTTTGACAAATATTAGGTTGGGGAAAAAGTCTTTTCGCATTTTTTAAAAAATTCAAAACATTTTTTAATATAGTTTATTTACATTTAACTAAAGTATGTAGGTACCATTTTATTCGATAACTATTTGCCATCTTGTAGGTAGGGACATGATCCCATTACTATAGAAATTTTGGGGCTTCTGATCAAAAAACCGCGACAAGTAGTTTTGGCAGTTCTCTGTTGTTAACCTGACACTGCCTAAAGAATTCTGAAGAGACCGAAACAGGTGGAAATCTAAAGGTGCATGGTCAGGACTATACGGCGGATTCATTAACACCTCACCCAGCCAAACTCACTTAATTTTCGCTGAGTGGCACACACTACACACACAGCATCACCTTGTTGCGAGTTAACCCGGGTTTTGCCGCAGTCTGTGAAGCCTGACCGGCCTTTGACCACGACCTTTTTCGCACGTTCATGTTCGTACGTGATCCACTTTTTATCACAAGTTATCAGCTTCTTTAATAATGGTTCGGTTTCATTACGTCGTAATAAAGAATCACAAATGAGTACACGGTTCATTAGGTTTCTTTCAGTTAGCTCGTGAGGTACCCCAAGTATCGAGCCTTTTTGTGTACCCAGCTTTTTTCAAATGCGCCAAAATTGTTTTGTGGTCAATTCCCAGTTTTTTAGCTACGTCGTAACTACTGATATGCCTATCTTGCTCCATTTTTTCCAAAATGGCATCCATTTTATCCGTAATAGGGCGACCAGAACGAGGTGCAATTTTGACATCAAAATTTCCGAATTGAAAACGCTTAAACCAAATTTGTGCTACTCTCACAGACACTGCACTAGGTCCACAAACATCGCAAATATTTTTCGCGGCTTGCGTTGCATTTTTACCTTTTTTGTAGTAAAATTTTAAAATGTATCGAATTTCTTCATTAGATTCACTCATCTTCACAGTACGAAAAACAAATAAAAATCACACATTTTCCTAATTTGAATTTGGCATTATCTTTTTTAAATTGTAAACTTTAAATGATACCAAAACCAGCCAGATACAAATAGTATAGCCAAAGAGATTTTATTACAAGTTCATACATACTGTAATGCGAAAAGACTTTTTCCCCAACCTATTATATTCGAGTCATTTACTTTACTAGTTAGTTGTTAGGTTCTGAGGTCGAGCAATGAAGGGGAGTGTTGTTAACATTGTTACCTTGTGACTTACAAAGATGAATAAAAAGAGTATTCCTATATATGACGTTGGTCGTAGGATATATTTATTTATTATCCCATGAATGGTGGATTCGGCGACCTCTACTTTTATGAATCATAGTCATAAATTTATTACAAAACAACTTGTTTTACATATCTATCAATATCTTTTTATCTACTTTATCACCATAACGGTATAAAACCATCATAAATGTTACATCATGAGCTCTAGCAAAAAACAGAAGATAAACAAGGAAGCGATCAATCACGGAGTTGACAAATTACGTCAAACTAGGATTAGGTGACACCGCTAACGTTTCGTGACGTGCGTCGTCAGTTATGTCACGGTGCCGCTGCTGGTATGGTGACCTCCTAAATACTTACTGCTTTTCGAGTATCGCTTTTATGTATACTGTAACCCGCTCTCGCTTCGCTTCAGTATAAATAGTAATCATTTTGGCTTTCAATATTTGTGGACACTTATGGGGTTTGCAACCTAGGTGCCGGCTTAACCTGGATACTTTTATAATCTGCATTAATTAATGCCTCCGGTACCATATATTACAAAGCATTTCAAGTTTTATGTTGACTAATCAGATGGACCCCCTAGATTCTATACCGAGTACTGACTTAAGAGAAGGGTGTCTTTATATAAATTTTTACGATGACTTATCTACTAGAGTTTGTGACCATGGTGCTCGATTAAAGTATACAATTTTTAAAAATCTAAATTAATAATTAGGACAATTAATACGACAATTAATAATTAGGTTAAAACAGACACTACCCTCTTTACAAACCAAAGAACTAATATTTCTCTTTTTTTTTCTGCCGTATGTGTATTGTATTACTATAATCGAAACTATCATATCAAAATGTTTAACCGTAATCATCATAACCTTTCAACACAAGGAAGGCAATTATTATTAAAACTTGAAGTGTAGAAAATGCTTCAAATTCAAAATATTTTATTTCAATTAGACTTTTGTATAAAAGTACTTTTGAAACGTCAAAAAATGGTTGGTCGGAATGCAGTTTTCTGTTGAGAAGAGCCGGCCAGAAACTCAACAGTCGCTCTTTTCAAAAAGTATGTTTACATAAATTGTTATACAAATGATTTAGCTTGAGAGTCAACGTCACTTAGATTCCAAGCATTCTCATCATTTAAGTAATCCTGTACATTATAGTATGTTTTATTTATTAATGATTTCTTGATACGAGTTTTAAATTGTTGAAGTGGCAAGTATAATATAGGCTGTGGAATCTTATTATAGATGCGAACACCGAGCCCCATGAAACAATTACTCACTTTGTGGAGACGAAAGTAAGGCTTACAAGTTTATTTCTGTTTCTAGTGTTAATATTATGTATGTCACTGTGTTTTAAATGACCAAAATATTACAATATATGTATTGTGATGGGACTGTAAAGACGTCTATTTTTTTATAAACATGTTTAAGTGAATCTCGTGCTCTAAAATTATAAATGGTCCGAACAACTCTCTTTTGAGGTACAAAAATGGATTCAATGTCCGCGGCCCTACCCCACAGCAAAATGCCATAAGACATAATACTGTGAAAGTAACTGAAGTAAACTAGCCTAGCAGTATTGATATCAGTCATTTGTCTGACTTTTCTGAGCGATGACGAATAAGGCCAATAAAATTTCCATACTAATAAATTGTGTGTGTATGTATGTGTAAAGTTTTTTGCAATTATGTAAATGGTTATTTCCTGGTAGCGTTTGTGGAATAGTAATATTACCCGGATCCGTTAGTCCTTCGTTTCCGCTGCGGCCCAATCGATATTGTTAGAGTACCTATGTAATTTTAAAAATACTTCATCCTCCCTCATTTCTTGCCATTGATAGCCTGTAGCTCAGCCTGATATTAATTTAGTATGAAGGTAAATAAAAGTATTTGGCGAAACATTCGGAATTTCCTATTGACGTACAAAATACAGTATAAAATATGTTGGTTAAAATAAAAACTTACAACTCGCAAAACTTTTTTAAAAGAGCATCTGCTTTTAAAAGTGGAGGTAACTTCCGAGCAGGTGGTAGTTAGATAAACTTGACCAACCAATTTTTGATGTGTCAGAAATATTTTTATAAAAAGTTTAATCGAAGTAAAATATTTAGAGTTTAGAGGTGAGTTTGCCATCCAGAGAAGAATGGTTCCATCATTAGTCCATCGACACCTAGTGAAATATATTTGGCTCATCTGAATGAATCACATGATACCAAACTCGAGGAGTTTATCAGTAGCTACTGAAGAGTTCCACAATCCACTTCCTACCTTAATCATTAGATCAGTGCTAAGATACTAAATGATGGATTGTCATCCAAACTAGATACACATACATAAACACATAGTAGAGAATAACGAAATCAACAAGTGGCGTAAAACTGTTATCTAAATGACAAATAATTGCATATGCTAATAACTGTCAATAAATCTGCCGAGTATACTCATAAACATGGAAGCGAACGTCACGATCACGAGCAGGCCGCGTGGTACCGCGCTGTCTGAGGTGATGCATATAGTCTAAGAGACATTTTATATATCTGCCTAAATGTAAATATCGTCGTTTAATATATTGCCTGTGATCTTAGTTACCTAATAAGATTGGAGTGATAGCTCATGCATACCGTTTGCTAATTTGCCAAAATAATTCAATGATTCATAAATTGAGGACATACACTATTCGAAAACATTTGTTTATATCAAAAGCTACAAAATTTCTATATGATTTGTGTAATAACTAAAACTGTCACAGGAGTATATCTAATCTTACGAAAACTTTTTTTAAGTTATATCAAGTTATTCATCAATTATGCATTATGGACAAGTTAGATTAATTTTTATCGTTGGTGGCTCAATACTGAGCTCAAATTTCCTCTCAATAAGAGAAGGACTTAGGCCATAGTCTAATACTGTGGTCTAGAGCGGGTTGGCAGATTTTACTTAATCAGGCGTGCAGGTTTCCTCGCGATGTTTTTTTTTCACCACTATATGTTAAAAATTAGCATCATCATCATCTCTCCCCTTACCTATGTTTCAATATGTTTGTAATTTATATTTATGCCTGTGCTCCCATGTCTACGTGAGATACGACATTCAATTGACATCGCAATTGGCGCAATTGTTCAAGCTTTGCTGTACGTAAAACATTATTGTGGTATGTTAAAGCGTTAAATGTAAATATTGCTTTGCACTGTAACAAATTAATTATAAACAGTATGATTAAGGATATGTATAAATTATAAAGAATCTTTACAAAATTGAATTTTTACAAGTCCATCTTCTTACTTACTGTTTTATCGTCAACAAATTATACCTACTTATACATTTTAAAAGGTTTTTATTTAAGTAGTAAATTAGTAGCAGTTCTCCAAATAACGAGATTACTTTACTTCTTCGAAACTACTTTACTTCTTCAGAGACCGCGCATGAATAAGACTTCAGTCAGACTGTCGATATATAAAGGGTCGAGGAGTGAGACTGTCAAAATAAGGGAAGTGACTACTACCCTACTCCAACGCCATAGATACCGATGACGATTCGGTTATTCTTTTAGACTTTTTGTCCTTTTTTTGCGCTCCCATAATTTTAAACTGAAACAGCAAATAATGAAAACAGTAGGTATAATAGTTTAGTAATGTAACTAAACTATTTACAGTTTATCCGCTGTCCCTAGCTTCAACGCTGTTAGGTCACTTTCTAACTTTTATGTTTCAATCTCTAAAAGGAGTGGTAGACTAAATTAACAATTATGAATTCTTATAAAAATAAGTAAACGTCTCGAGTGTTTTATACAAAAGACTTCCTTGTGGCTGAACTAAATTAGCTAGGCATAAAATAGTTGGCCGTATTTTACTGACTGACGTCACTTTATTTTTCGAATTATTCTTTCATTTGATACCCATATTGTAGAAGTGCATTAAAAATAACTAGTCCGCCATCTTGGATATGGCACCGTGTTGAATTTAGAATGACGTCACAAAGTTAATTAGTCATTGACATCCAAATTGTTTTACTGCATATAATCATCTCAGCGAAGCGGAAGCGGGTTAGTTATCTATATTATGAGAGGTACTTGACAGCAACATATAAAAGACAATAAAAATATGCACAGGACAGAAACCGAGCAAATTATATGAAACACTGATAAAACAAAAACCTGCATGATAAAATCCTAACATCACGATTCTCAAATATTTTCTAGGTATAGAGTACAGACTCGATAAGTTATATTATATGTATGGATAGAGTATGAGGTGGATGCGGGCTGTTGGTTGCGGATTCAATCGATCGTATTTACGTCGCCGGGGCCTTGGCAGTGAGCGGGGCTGTGACGTCAATGCGCGCTCCGCCACTACCGAGGATCCTCTACCCGTTGCTATTGTTTATATTTTATGATTTATTATCTGATACTATCATGCTTCGTTACCTAGTAGCTAGAAGCGTTAAAGATAATATATATTAAAAATATAATATTATCTTTCCATACTAAAAATAATTTTGTTCGTGAAATAAATAAATATAGATGACGTAATCACGATAGCGATCCTCTCTGCCTGTCTTCGCCGTGTCATCAAAGACAGAGCCTTTCACCCCTTAAAGAAACCAGACAGTTTAAAAACTTTCGTGAAAAAAAGTTTAGGTATCCATAAAAGATGAATTCTCTGTATTTGAATAACATACAGCTTACTTAATTTTTGGACCTACGACTATTTATCGTTGCCTAATATTTAGTGCATTACATAAAATGTGTTACAAGTTTTAAAAATAAACATATTTCTAAACACTGGTTTGAGTAGAACAAATATGTGGATCTTATCTTAAAACCAGGCAACTTGCTAACGAATTCAGTGTTAACAACTTCTACAATTTTTTTGTATACAAACACCATTCGGCGAATAAACCGCTAAGTACATCGTTCTTAGACTAGTGGCTAAAAAATTATTATTAATATGGTAAAATATACAGGATGTGTTTTTACAATTTACATACAATTTACGTAATAGATCTTGAGATAAACTGAAACTCAAAATAGTTTATTTCAATTAGACTTTTGACGAAGTACTTTGACAGGTCAAAATTGGTCCACCGTCTGTTTGTCTGAAGCTACTACCAGTTCGGAAAGCGGTTTTCTGATGAGAATAATTGCCAATAATCTCAATAAATTCAGAATTTTCGAATACCTAATCTAAATTACAAGGTTGTGACTTTTATTTTCTTTAATTAATAACTTATTTTTTTTCTTAACAAGACATTTTTTAACAAACTAACTAATATTTCAGTCACTATGATTTCTTTCTGACTTTCAGGAGTTTCCTGGTGACTTCGAAGCATAAATTACTATGCCAGTATATACAAGATGGGATCACTTAAATATTCCCACACTAACAACAAAACAAACTCGATCCATAAAAAAATGGTACCTCTTCTTTTTAGGATTTTGTACCCAAAAAGTAAAAACTGGGACCATATTACGAGTACTAAAACTCGGCTGTTCGTCCATCCGTCTTTCTGTTACCTGGCTGTATCACATAAACCGGGATAGTTAGACTGTTGAGATTTTCATAAATTCTGTTGCCCGTATTACAACAAATACTAAAAACAGAATTAATTAAATATTTATGAGGGGCTCCCATACAACAAACGTGATTTTAATAGTTATTTTGCAAAATATTGGTACGGAACCCTCCGTGCGCGAATCCGACTCGCACTTATCATGTTTTTTTTAAATAAAAGGCTCCCCTCCTTCCCATAACCTGGGGTCCTTCAAACGAGGCGTGAAGAGACATCTTGCGGGAGGGCAGGGCGAGGGCGGCTAGTGCAGTTCGCATTCAGCAACTCTATTAGCCGCCCTCGTGTTTGGACTGTACTGCCACTTACCATCAGGTGGGGTAGAGTCAACTATCAATATAAAAAAAAATTATGTCAAGAAAAAATTGCGTATAAACACCACTCGTGTTATATTATTTGTGAAAGAGTAAAAAATGTTCGATATGTTGACAGGATAAATAAACCATTAAATGATATTAATTCACATGGACATGGGAATATTTAATATCTGCTGTCCTTCCCAGCTTCTGAGAAGGCTAACATGATATACCTGTTTGTAAAAACTAGTTTTAAAGTTTATGTTATATTAGGGTGTGATCAGACTGGTAGTAGCGACGGCTTTGGTATATTTATATAAAGATAAAAACATATTTGGTTGGTTTGTCTATACAACAACACATGAATACATAATACCAGTTTGACCATGTCTGTGATAGATTCGACAACAACGTACACATAACTGTTAAACAATTGTGCTATTAAATATTTGTGTTATTTAAGAGTTAAGTCATGGTTAGGTACTTGTAGTACCTTTTTTTTTGTGCCTCTGAAGGAGACAGCCCAAAACTACCTCTGAAGGAGGTAGCCCGACTCGCTATAGTACCTACCAACCATGACAACCACAACTATAGTGTATCAGCATCGCAAGAATGTCACGTTGCTTTCGTCGTGAAGTCTTACTTGCATAGAGATATCAGTTCCTAAACATTTATATTCTTCTATTAGGAGGTAGAGACATAAATCAAAATTCAAAGGTATCATATCCTATTCATGATCGGAAGCGGGATTACGATCTCATAAATTATACAACAAGGAAGTACAATTCGGACGTGTACTGGGCGACCGAAATAGCTGATATTGACGTCATCTCATAATTAATAATCATGTAAAAAATAATTTATCCTTATTTAAACCGTTACGACAGGTTTTTTATAACTACAGAATTATTAAAAAAGCAAAATTTTCCATTGATTGCCAATATGTTTTTGAATTATTCATGAGGATACAGGTTATATTCATTAACATTAAAAATATACATATTTATTATAATATTATTATCATTGCACCATCACTCACAAGTTAGGATAATAACTTATTTAAGTATTTCTTAATCCTACACGTTTATTAAAATGATAGATTTGTTTTATTGTGAAATAGCTTTTAGCGTACTTTTTAATTTAACAGGTAGGTACTTACCTGTTAAATAACATTATATTACAATCGTTCGTTAATCGTCCTTGTTTTGCGGATAGACGAACTGTCTTTATTTTCTATATGTAGGTAATTACAAAAAAGGGAGTGTTATGGTTGATTAAGTTAGCCATGGTTTAGCCATTTTGTAACCCAAAACTGTACAAATTATACTCTTCCTTGTTAATGGAAATCTTATCAAAAACCATTGCGTAACTTTATTTCAAGATACTTAGAGACATTATTTTAATTTTCACTTAATTAAAAAAATTGACGATAGTGTCTATAAGCAAAAGTCTGTAAGCAATGTAATACACAGAATCAAATATAAAGTTGCGTAGCACATAGGTTTGTAGAAATATTTTTGCTACCGTTTGTCATCACTACCGAGCCAATGACTTTAGTGACGCTGACACCACAATAGTTAACTGTTATGACATGAAACCCGTATAAAAGATTGTTTTCCTTAGGTGTTCTGTTAATATAGATGTTCTGGCCTCATCTGCAGATGGGTCTGCATTATTTTTGTCATTAGCACCATCATCATTACACTTTTTTTGATCGGGATCTGCAACAGTAGGCATTTATTAGAGGTACATGTAAAAAATAATGATAAATTTAAAAATGGTGTTTTTGTGGAATGTTTTGGTGGAAACGAGGAATCCATAGAAGTTTCACCGAGAATCATAAATGCTGAGGAAAAGGTTTTTGTATTATCAGCAGTTAAAGATAAAAAGCTAAAACGAGAGCGGGTTAGTAATAAAACTGATGCAAAAAAGTAAACAGTAGGCCGATGTCGTTGGCGATCGGCCACGCGTGGGAGTATCAGTGATACAAATTATCGGGAATACCGGATTCTACCCGTAACAGACCAACACACGACGCTTATACTGTTATTTTGGTTAGACATGTTACTGTTAAAGCTAGGATCAACGTAAATTTTAAAATTTTCTGCTATAGCCTAAATTTTTCTTCATGTCCAATACGTTCTATCCTAGAGTCACAGTATTATCCCTGATATACATACGATAACTGTTTATAACTGTATAAAATAAACTTGTTTTTTGTTTACTCTTCGAATTTCACCATAACAAACAGCAATTAATTATGAAAACTAGTTTTTTTTGGTCAAAATAGTTGTAAAGTCGTCTAAACCATAATCCATCATCGTTTCTTTTATTCCCAACATCTCATATCCCAGCTTATGTTGGTATTAGTAAGTCTTAAGATTTATATGCTTAGCAAAATTTTAAGGGTTAACAGTAACATTTATAAGTATTACTTGGCGTTGATCCTACTCTTATAAACATATCGTTATACAAATCATCACTAATCGCTTGTGATCTAATTCTGACCAATTCAATGTTAACGTGTTTTAGCTAGCGACGACTATAGTGATATAATTTAAACTAGATTAACACATAGGCTACTTTTTATGAGAGTTTGGATAATCATAAAATATTATCACATAGTATTTTGAATTCCTCTCTCGAAAGCTTCAGAAAGGCTTGCAGATGCTAGAAGCTATTTTGATTGTTTTAAAGAAATGTGAACTGAAATTAAACTCGGTTTTAATAATAAATTAAAACATATAGTTATTAATATATCTTATCATAAAATTTGTATGAAGTCTACAAATACGAAAATCTCGTTATAACTATAGATTTGGCAAGGAAGTGTTATATAAACACAATTTTATGCAAATAATTGTATAGATAACGTTTCACGTTGAAAACTTGAATATAAACTCATGTAAGTGTTGAGATTATGTATATTTGAAATGATATACTTGTCGGAAGCGTAAGTTAGGCTTGGTCTAGATAAGTAACGGTTAGCCTTATGTAAGCCTAACCTTAGGCTTGAGATGAGTATTTACACATGTAGCAGGGCAGCTCTCGAACCTACAGCTTGGTCACAAGTCCAAGACACTGCTTGAGTTCTTGTCGTAATTATAAGAGATCATAATGTTCAATTCTGTATCGGTCCAGTAGCAGTACCTCCAGTAGCACCTTTTTAATGTTTTCAATAGCCCTCGTTTTCTCCGGCTTACTTTAATATTGATATTGTGATAATAGAAATTTCTAAATTAACAAAAGGTTAGGTTTTTCTATATTCTTCTCCAAAAAGACATTCGTAGAATAGAGTTAGCTGATTTGGTGGTCCTCACTCTTTCTTCTTAACTTTTTTGGAAGCCCGGTCTTCTTTTCCTTTCTATATTCAATTCGCATAGGTAAATTCATAACACGCCTTTCTTTTTCTTTCACAAGTATGACATTGCATCAGCAATGTGGTCGGAAAAATAGAGTTCTAAATTTGTTTTACGTAATCCAATTAGTAGCCAACGCCGTGTCTATTGGCTAAATAAGGTTTTTTAGTCGTTATGGTTACACGCGCTTAATAACAATTGTTTTTATTTTTTCTTGCCAAGGCCGCAAAGGCACACATGCGAAACTAATTACGTTGGTAGATAGACCACGTCACAGATAAAATAAACCGAGCTATTGCAACACTGGTTCTTTTACGAGTTTATCTTGGTTAAATGTTTGCAAAATACCATTGTCGTGTAAGCAAAGTTTGCTTTTACAGCATGTATTATTAATATTAATTACCCCCGACGCTATACGGACGGGGTATTTGATTTGCGTATCTTTATGTCTGTCTGTGGCATCGTAGCGCCTAAGATAATAGACCGATGAAATATTCTGATGAAGTTTAATTTGGTTTGGAAGGCAATTTAATCGAGATGGTTCTTAGCTATGTATTGTGAAGATATGGTTAGTCGTTTGGAGACTATCAGCTCATAGACAACTAGAGAACTGCGTGACAATTATAACAATCTTGCAACTACAGTAACACTGAGTAAAGATGAAACGGTATTTCTCGATACCTTTCTTTGGATACCAAATATCGAATAGAATACAGTTTCAAGCTTTTTAAAAGTACCTGTATATCTGTACTGTATATATTTTATCTTTTTTTTGCATTTTATGAATATTTGTTAATTCTGTATTTACTGATGTTTTTTTTATATACTGTTATCTGTCTATGATCTGATCTGTGATGACAGCTGATTTGATTATAATATAAAATATTACACAGCAAAACATAATTGTTAATGAATTTTGTATAGGGTCCCTTTATTGTTTTATTAGTGGAATAAAAAACCAAATGTACAGTAAGAGAGTTTTACAAAGTTCCATCCCTAATGAAAATGGAACAAAACCGTAACAGCTTGTATGGTATCTAAACAGACGTCATACGTATTGTATTATGCCAAATAATGCTTTCGTTAGTGCGTTATTTCATTGTTAAAACCGAAACCAATTATTAATACATGAAATTTTCTGAATCAAATTGGTAGTAATGAGCGTACAGTATCATTTGTGACCTTGTTTATGCCATGCCGTGATATTAAAATTACCTATTTACTGATGAAAAACTATATGTTCTTCAACGCATAGTTGGCAGAATATTAATACCGCCAATTTTTAGTCAATCTCATTAGTCTTAGCTAGCAATAATTAAAAGCTAGTAATCTTAGCCCGTTCCGTGATAGGGCTATCTTTCTTAACTGGCTCACATAGACAAACTTTCTTCTACTCGCTCAAGTACTATTTATTCTACGATTCAGTGGATGTAGATTTTGGCCTTGAGTCAACTATAACTATACCATTATTTTCTTCACTCCCCATTCTTACCCAAGGAATCAATACTTGAGCAAATAAGTAGAGCAGGGGTGACATTTACCAATCCTTTGTCTCTCTTTCTTGTCATTAAAGCTATTAGATTATCATGTATTTTTTTAAATTTTACTCATTGTGGGCTATAAATATTTATAGGAGGGATAATATTCCTACTACCAGTTTTCAGGAACCAACGGTAAATTGTTATCTGTATTTAAGTCAGCAAATTAAATTATAAAACAGAGATTTGAATGTGTACCGACTATTTTTGGTTGAAAGCACAAACATTTGATAGTAAAGCTGATGGATTGAAACCTGTTTACGATTATGCGTAACAAGATAAATGTAGTAAGTAACAGATATACAGCACGTACTCGTACTCGCGTACACTGACCGAAAACGTGATCATGTTTACTTTCTTCAGTGTTGTCTTATCTAAACATTTATCAACTACGTAATACTTGCTATGATTGTACACATAGACATGTGGCTTGATAATGTTCATATATAAACGAAAAGTATAGACTAAGTAAGAGTCGGATTGTACATCGAGAATTCCGTATGCGTCCTAACTGGAATGAGGGACTGCGCTGTTAGAAATTTGTCTTTCCCGTAAAAAAAAGGCATATCTTCCCCTATACTTGTGCTGTAAGGAATTACTTCTTGATTATTTTCATGTTGAAAGTATCTGTCTGATTTTTTTCTTTTTTTTAAATATAGGAATCCTAAAACCAAAATGTTATTATAACACCGTGTAGCCATTTTTAAGCATGTCGCATAACAACAATTAATGTTATCTGTATTGTATATAGTTGCTAATTATTAATTATTAACTATAATAATAATAGTTAATTGTGTGATAACAAAGTGCGAAAACATAAAAACAAATTGTTTCCTTATATTACATTGGAATAATACCAGTTACGAGTATGATATGTTATTAGTGGTGACTTGTGTCAGTGAGCTCACGAATCAAGATGGTTCCGTTCAAGAGCACTAACGACATACTTAAGTTAATTAAAAAATTTGAAATCTCATTCTATTATCCATATGGAAGCTATACTGTACAGTAACACGTAAAAGACAATAATAATATATACTGAAGGAAACCGAGAAATGTAATACCAAATACTCACAAAATCCTTCCCGATGGATTCCCAACCAACGGTGTTGTTAACTATTCGTCGTCTCCTTTATGGAGCTATTGACGCGACAGCAGTATGGATCGCATACTACTACTATCGCACACTATTCTTACTCCTTCAATTAAGCTAAAATGCTTGTGTTAGGTTAGGTATATTATGTATATGGTCGTAAAGCTTCTATTCCACATGAATTAATGCTTGAATTCACTTCTCAATCTTGCTATGGATCCCTCAGTAAATAAGAACAAGCGCTGCTCTATGATAGTTATAATCAATGAATAGATATTACCAGCCTGTCCAAAGTTAACAACAGTGTGGCTAAAAATTCTAACTTATTTGTAATCTATTATCTAAAAATTAATTGACATTTGTTAGTCTCGCTAAAACTCGAGAACGGCTGGATCAATTTGTATAATTTTAGTTTTCAGGTACACATTGTCCAAGGAAAGTGAGAAATGTTGGTAATATTTTGATAAAACTTTTACCTGTAATCTAATACATCTTCGCGATGCGACTACGGATCAGCTAGCAAAGTATAAATATCAATTAGGTAATTGAGTAAGAAATTATCTGTATAAATTCTTGGCTGATTGATACCGATTATTTTCATATTATGATGTCAATAATAACGTTGAATCACTATACTTAATTATATTCTTTAAAAAGTCTACAATTTTTGCGATGTCATTCTGGCAACAAATTTATGTATTGATAGTTCATTTAGGTTTCTACCATATTATTAAAATTTTCCCGGAAAGCTGCAATATTGCGGTAAAACCAGGTAAGAGGTTATTCCAGTTACACCTTTTACGTAATATATATGACTAAAGATCATAGTGTCTAACTGTGGCCATTAAATATAGCTACTTAATTATTAATATTGCATTTTTTTATATTATATCTATTGTAGTTATTTGTTTCGTATGTGTTTACTATTTAGCTTCGCAAAGAAGTATTGGAGATAGCGTGTATCAAGAAGTTAGTAACAACTCCAATATAAGTCATGAAAAATATCTAAACATTCTTAATATTGCGTGTAAAGTTGATAAACAAAGTTTGCAAAACGGCAACTAACGAACTCTTACAGAAATACACGAAAATAACAATAATACCAATTAGTAATGATCTGCTAAGTGGAGATGTGTTGGCTTTTTCATTTATCATTAGAATCGCAGTACATTATACCTATATTGAAATGACCTGCGTTTGTTTGTCCATCACGTGAAATCACATCTAATAGGTATTTTTATCTCTTTTAAAAACCTTTGTCACGAAGCGAAAACTTATTTTTAATTACGAAAGTTGTATCAGCAAAGATTAAAGAAACTTCTCAATACAGAATTAACAACTTTAAACTCTTTATCGTATAATTTTATGGTTGAACTTGAATGCACAGAAGTCACTATTGGGGCATGGGCACTCGCAACAATCCCCCACTATTACTCAGACCAACAGTTCGCTGCCGGCCACCATACACCTACTTAAAAACTTATATATAATTAATTTCAAAAATAGTAATCATAACAGGATAAAATAAGTATATCAAATTGTTGTGATAGATTAGCGTTTTTATTTCTTATTTTACGTAAAAGTGAGCAGAAGCTTAGATATATTCCGGTTCCAAAATTATCATCGTCATCCATGGACAATGGACAAATGGACATGTCTATGATTTGGAAAAGATTTTTGTTGGATGGTCTATCCTGTATTAGTTTATTTGTCTTACCATTTAACTAATTCCACAGATCAGTGGCTAATTTAAACGACCTCGGTTATTCTGGATTAATTGCAGTTATATTTCATATTCTTTATTACACGACACGTCATGATTTAAATATGAACTTGTGTCATCTGTTTTCAGAATTACTTATATACACTTCAGCCTACCGCTTAATAAACCGAGAATTTTATTATTAAATTTTGCAGTTTAAGAAACGAAAAATAAATATTACACATTCAGAGGAATGTAAGTGACGTTAGTCACATTCTAAAAACTTAATATTACTTCAAACTAATGTACTTATGTCCTTTATAAATTAAACCAGAGTTCCCAGTTCAAATCGAGATCGAGGTTGCATACATGGGCGATAGTTCTGTACTGACATTTAATCCTCATGTGCACTTGTCTTTGCGACTAAAGATTAATCTAGTAGCGATTGATCTAACAAAACTATATTATAAACGCAAAAACCAGGTTGCTTTTAGAATTTATTTTATTGTTTTCTTACGTTTGTTGTTTAAGCCAGATTAACAAAGTTTGTTCTTACTAATGTCTTAATCTATATCACAAAGTAAATACTTAAGGAAACTGCAAATAGCACTTATAACGTGTTTTCATGTAGTTGTTTAAATAAATCTTTGAAGAGTATCATCACGCCATCGCATGGAACGGTACCGACACGAAATGTCATGGCTTGGCTTATACTATAGGCCACGTTTTAGGTCACAACGAACCTCAAATGTCAAGACAGTGCATGAGGGTAATATTTTATCGTTTTCATTATTATTTAAGGTTTGAACTT
The DNA here is from genome assembly GCA_905147385.1 of Limenitis camilla. Lineage (NCBI taxonomy): Eukaryota > Metazoa > Arthropoda > Insecta > Lepidoptera > Nymphalidae > Limenitis > Limenitis camilla. Next base: position 14,513,539 of record LR990238.1, read on the forward strand.
TCGTCTGCAGATTACCTTTATATTAAACAGACGTGAAATCTGTATGGACATAATTATGAAGCGGTCTTTTCAGTTTTTTTTTTTAATTAGGGTACTCTAAAAAGAGGAGTTTGATTTGACTAAATGCTATAGGCGTTGGATCTTCATAATTTGATTTTCCTAATCAGAAATAAGTTGATGGACAGAACAATCTACTTGTTTAGTTTTTGTTAATATCATCATATAGATAATATTTTATTTTCTAGCGTGGAATAAGACTCTGATTCCATAAAATATAGTACTTGCCTCACTAGATTCAAAAGGCCTAAGTTCAGCTAAAGGCGTTCCAGTTCGTGCTACTCGGTCTTTAGGAGTTTATGTCACGGAAACTGCTACACGAAATGTCACGGTTGGAAATATTAAACATTGGCATGTTACGAGGCTGCCCAATTTTATTAGTCTCTTTTCTACGTCAAACTCAATTTGAGTCATGCCTCACTAGTTCTTATCCGCAAAGTATTATAAGCGTTCCGTGAATTTTACAAAAGATGTCAAGATCGATTGTTAAGCTACAAACGAGTGTACGAGATTTCATTTCAGGGTTAGAGACATTTTAAAGGTAAACTAATACAAGTACTTGTTCAGTTTGACCTTCATTTTAGACTCATTGTTTACGGTATGAACTCTCGTTATAAAATAGATTGTTATTTTAACAATAACATTAACCATTTATTGTGTAATGAAGTTCTAAAATGTTTTGTTTTAATTTTGTGTTTCTACAATATTAAAATTTTTATAAAAGCTTTACGGCTGAAATTAATAATCTATCTCAATCAATCTTTGGATTATAGATTGAAAATTCCAACATTCCAAATTCAAATTTATTGACGGAAAATTTAAATTTGGCACCTATTTTCAATCCAAAGATTTTGCATTGAGATGGATTATTAATTTCTACGTTAGTCAAATTTGAAAGTGACCTGATTCATTACTTCCAAATTGATTAATGGCTAAGGCGATACATTGTTTAGGTATAAAAGTTAGTTAGGTGGTATAAGCTGTTCTCAGATTATTTAAGCAAACTAAACATCCTTATATCAAGGTTTTAGTTAATAAAGGTAAATGAATCATCAAGATGCGTGCTGCTTTCCCCACGTAGCGTGTCACCGTCGCCTGATCCAAACCAATTCAAACGGATTCGCGTGACAACACGAGCTTCAAGCCACTCCATTAGTTTTACGTGTAATGGAAGATAATGACACGTATACTATCTTAGAACTACTGCTTATATGCCTTTGACACGAAATCAGGAGGTGATTACTAGATGGCGAAACTTAAAAGAGGGTTATGTAGGCTTAGTTCATTTGATCGTATCACGTTATGTCTTTGTATCACGTTGTTCATAGCTTTAATTTTAAAGAAGAAGGGCTTGTTAGAATGTATTTTATTCCGAATAGAGGTCTCTTCTTCTTGCTTATTCAATCTGCTTTCGAGGAACAAAAAATTAACGACATTTCTAACATTATAATCAGGGTTTACATCAACTGATCGTGGATCTTTCACGGTAGCTATCGAGATGTGACGTGTCTCACGCGAGTTACTCTGGAGAGTTTAGTAATTGTTTTCGCGTGGATGAACAGTTGATTTTAACATACATTCAAAATTATCTTTTACGTGTTCTGGTTTTCTTAAATTGTAGGAAAAGTAATTGGGTGGTTATTTTAGAAGTATGTAATTTTCGGGGTACATATTTTTTTAATTGTATCAACTATTTTTAAACCATCATATGTTGCGTATATGGTTATTCCAGTAGTGATAGCCTAGTGGTTAAGACGTTGATCCCCCACACAGGCACACATCTTCGACTTTTCGTAGTTACGTGTGTTATAAGTAAGTATCACTCGTTTTAAAGGTGAAGGAACACATCGTGAGGAAACCTGCACTCCTGAACGTTCTTCTTTTTCTATCGGTGTGTGTAGTCTGCCAACCCGCACTTGGTCAGCGTAGTGAACAATAGCCTAATTCCTCCCCATTCTGAGGAGGAGACCCGGCTCAGCAATGGACCAATAACTATGATCAACTATTTTAATAGTTTAATTAATATTTTTGTAAATAACTTCAAATTTTTTGAAATATTTTCTGAACTCGACAAAATAACTACTCACTTTAACTCGACCAAAAAAGCAATTATTTCTGTTGTGTATCGTAAACTACCGTTATGTGGAAGCTACCACCATTGAATGAAGACCACCCAATTCCTGTTTTTTATGATTCTTTGCGATACAGTTATAATGCTGCGCATTGTAATTTAAAAAGTGTTTAGGTTATACGATTTCTGTTATATTTTTTTCTTTGGAAGTACTTACTGCGGTAAATCTTTGGCTGTTTGGTTTAAAGTACAGATTTTTAAAATAAAGTAAGTTTCAGATTATGTTTGGAATTTTTTATGAACTTTACGAGGATAAGATCAAAGATAATATTAAAATGGCAAAAAGTATAACGTTAAGTACCAAGGTCCAAAAACTATATAATACTGTATGCTAAATTTTTTAATTCTTCGCATAAGCTATTCCATGAACATGATGATGTTCAGTAACAGGTATCATTCTTTACATTAAAATGGAAGTTATATTGAGTATTAAATTAGAAAGTGAAAGAAACCGTTGATATTTCACATACTGTGTAGCTGTGCACGTCAGGGCATAGAGCTAACGAGACAAGAGTATGAGTAATAATCGCGCCTTCCTTTGTTTCAGGTAACCGAGAGGAAGTGCTTTGTTTGAATTTCGATGTGACGCAGGCTCGTAACGCGTCGTGCTTTTGTTGGAAATTATAGGAACGAAGAGATGATATATGTACTGCTAGATATAATTTTAAAAATATTCATTTGGAAATCGTCATGATTCAAAAGTGCCAAATACGTTCAAAAGTAACCACTGACCGGCCATTACACAATTGTATATACTATTGTCAACTTAGCTTTTAATAGTTTGTCTTGTGTACTTTCAAATTTTGATTAATTTTCGCCTACTTTTATGGAAAAAAAAAACATGTGCGTCTCGGGACGCTCGACAGAAGTGATAACTTCAACTAATCTAAGTTGAACTATTTAATATTGAAATTGTTTAACTTGAGAAAAGTGTAATATGATAATGTGACATACTAAACACTGAGTAGAGAGAGGGGATGCGTCTGTCCGAAATACGGCTAGCGCTGTGGGTTAAAGTGAAAGAGGAGCAGCCCGCCTACTGTTGCCGCATGCGTGAGAGAAAGGGAAGCCAGACATAGTGGCGCCGTAACGCATTACGTTACTAAGCAGTTAACCCTCCCATAAGAAGTTATCACTCCAAAAACAATTTAATAGAAAATAAAATATACAATATAACTATATTAAGCTCTGTTCAGGGATAAAAACACCTAACTCATCAATTCAAAAAATAAATATTTAAATACTTTAAGTGAGAAAATAAACACACGAGTTTATAAATTTCGTTATATCTTTCCAATAGCAATATTTTATAATAATTTCATCAACGAGTTTTACTTAGTGTAAGCTGATTAAAAGCGACAAAAAAATATTAGTACATTCCTTGTTATGTTTTCAAGCTCATAACATCACTAACAATTAAAATTTCTTTTCTCATATTTATTGTTAAAACATTTTCTTGTGTCATCTCATTTCTTTGTATTAATAATTTAGATTTTCATTTGTTCGAAAAAATTCGCATTTTTCTTTCCTCAGTATGTTATGATAAGTTACTTAAAGTAAATTTGGAATTGTTTTTATAATTCTGACGTCTTTATTATTTTGAATTTTACTGATACGATGTAATGGCTGGATATTTAATGGGATACCTTCTATGTCACTTCCAAGACAATTTTTATTAAAAGCTCTTTTGACAAAATATGTCAGACGGAAGTGTAACAGTAATGCAGCTTTTAAGATTTAAAACATTTTCTAAATTATAACTGGTAATATATTAGATATTGTCTAACAGCTTGATAGTTAATTTAGAATCATACAGTATATTTAGAAACTATAATTGAACGCTATTTATGAATCTTTACTGCGTTTCATACTAATTTCATCTGCATGGGATTGATATCGCACTGTAACAGCCGTAATGTGAACTGCTCAAGTATATCGGTGTAAGTGGTCATATGCAGTCTTAGAATAACATAAAAAGTACTATCCCCGAATATAGATTTATCAACAGTGTTTGCAATCTCTAACTAAATAAATAAATTTCTACTAACTGATCCGCGCAACTTAGTCCGCGTGATGCTGAAATACAACAAAAATGATGAAATGAAGAAGATAATTAATCATCATTGGCTAACACAACCTTTAAGAAATAATTTAAAAAATTACAAATTTATTTGATTTTTATCTGGTTGTCCAAAGGACTTGTCCTGTGCTTTCTTAACTTACTAACTTGTCCCCGTGATATCGACGAATTTACTTAACTCAATTTTTCCTAGAAAAGAAGTCATATAAAAAGAAATTAGTGTTCTAACAATAAGAAGACTATCTGTTTATTATACAAAGCATATAATTAATTAGTTTTTCTTTGTCAACTTTATATTATTTCTCATTTATTTCAGTCCCCAAAAAACCTTTCACTCATGTTGTCCGTTGGACAACCGCAAACAATGTGTAGAAATAAAATATAGATGGCACGCTAGTACGGTGTCAATAAGCTAATCTTTTTGTGAGCCACATGCATCTAGCCGCCATATTGTTTTGGCAATAACCACGGCGTCAGTCAACCGGTTTGGTTTGAAGAGAGTGGGTGGCCATACTGTGTGTCCGTAGGACAACTAGCAGAAAGCCATGTTGCTAAAGCAATCTCTTCCAGGCAACCCTTCGAGAGAGGAATTCATGTACGTAAACGGGCTGGTGCAAACCCATTTTAAAATTTAGCAAAATAACTATATATATATATTTATTTACTTATACTACATATATTAATAATTCATACAACACGTAAAACATGCACTAAATAAGATAATACATATAAAAAATACATACTTGATATATATATTAATAAAAGTTAATTAGAAATTAAAATATTAATGAATAAGACGACGTTTAAAAATAATTAGTATTATAATAGTATTAAGAGACTCAGACTGACGAATGTAACGGGGAAGCTTGTTCCACAGAATGACAGCTTTTATTGTAAAAGAATCGCCATAGTACCTGGTCTTACTATTAGGAATTTTCAGTCGGTTGTCATGACTTGATTTTAGGTTATGATCTCCAGGAACATTAGAACCTAAATAGCAAAACCGATTAATTAAATATGACGGGGAGTGCGAACAGTGATGGATAGTGTAAAGGAGAGAAAGAATATGTATGTTTCTACGTTATCGGATTGTCAACCATTTCAGCAGAACTTGAAACTATGAGACATGGTCGAATTTGCGTAAGCCATAGATATATTTAATACATATGTTAAGCAAACGTTCGCGTTTATTAAGCTTCTATTAGGTTAAATCGGGATAACAACAATCGGCGTAATCAAGTATGAGGAGTAAAAGACAACTGACTAGAGAAATTTTAGTTTTAACTGGTAGGAAATGTTTCCACCGCCTTAACATACCAAGGACTGCAAATATCTTTCTACTCACCTCGAAGACTTGCGCAGACCAAGATAGGGAATTATCTAAAAAAGACCTAAGTTTTTGACGGAATTGCTAAGTGCTATATTAGAATTTCCAAACCGGATAGGGGGTAGTGAATTAACATCAATTTTATGCAGTTGCCTAAGACCGCCAATAATAATTGCTTGAGATTTAAAGCAAGGATTTTATCTAATTCGCTATTTAGTCTGTTAATGACATTATCAACATCAGCAGCAGGTGCTGCATCATACAATTGCAGATCGTCAGCGTAAACAGCAAAGGATACTTCCTTGAGGGACACCAGATAACAAAGGGGAATGGGAGGAATTTCTATATTTAGTTTTTATACATTCCTGACGATCGTACAAAAAGGTATGGAACCAGGTTAGAACACCTAATAAAATTTCAAAATTGACTGTGTTAAACGCTTTGCTAAAGTCAAGCAGGATTACAACATTAAGGCATTTGTTATCCATGTTAATGCGAAGGTCGTAACTTTAAGAGGGCAGTGACAGTACTGTGTCCTTTTCTGAAACCGGATTGATAAGAAGAGAGAATTTTATGTTCCATTAAGTAGTGATTGAGCTGTTGAAATATTATTCGTTCGAAGACCTTGGCAAGAAATGGGAGGATAGAGATGGGCCGCAAAACATGTTGGGTTATTTATTCAGGGTATGGGTAAAATATAAGCTTTTCCCCAAATGCTAGGAAATTTAAGACTGGAAAGTGAAAAGTTGTATATATGACACAGTAGAGGAATTATAGAATCCAGCACTAGAAGGATCATTTTCCGATTTAACCCATCGCATCCAGTGGCATCAGATTTGATGGCTAGCGCATGAGTTTTGATTTCCCTCTGAGTAAACTGGAGAAAATTGGAACATGGTCTTTGGGGACTGGGTAAGGATTGGAGATGAGTAATCGTTTTATTTCTAACCCTGTCATCCATCTCTGGATCTGAAACGAAGAATTTGTTGAGTGCATCGAGATCAAAATTAAGTGGAATACATGAGGGCTGATGACCAATTCCCAGAGACTTAAGGATTGTAGAGATGTTTTAGACGTACTACTGTTAGACAACGAATTATGTATATAGGTTCGCTGAGCATCACTTGCTGCAACGATTTCGTAGACTATTATATTTACAGTGATTCGAATCAGTTGGATTGTGTTTAAACTTAGTTTTAGCTGTATTTCGTTTAGTCATTAATATTTTTATTTCTTCTGTTAACCAAGGTGCAGGTAGATATTTTAATTTAATGGGGCGTAAAGGTGCGTGTGTATCGAATAATTTTGTCAATAAGGAGTTGTATCTTATTAACAAAATTATTCGAGATTCGATTGAAATCTTATGTTCAAACGTGAGGTTTACATCATTAAAAAAGTTTACTACTTTTAATCAAGCATCTCAAATTCTAAAATATGTCACTTGGACAACCTATTCACTTAAACAACTAAATGGTGGTTGTGTTGTCATATTTTATTAAATATTAGGCCATTTTTCTAATAAATACTTTTGGCTAATTTCATTAATAATATTAAAACGAGAAAATTACATCATACTAATTACAAAACATTGCCATTTCCTTTGGACAACCAAATAATGTCTATTGGACAACCAAGTTGTCCCCGTATCTAAAAAGCTTATTATCCTTTATATTTTTCATTTTCTGTTGAAAATAAATCACTGTACTTCTAATTCTAAATAATACACAAAATAATCGATTAGCTTTTAGTATTTTTTATCACACAAAGATCCAATTTTGTATTTAAATGAAATGTTTTTATGTGTTACGAAAACTTGTTGTCCAAGAGACAATATAAGTGTAATTATATTGAAAATCATTCATCGAAGTACGAAAACAATAGTGTCGACAAAAGACATGTCTTACTTTCCATTAAAATAAACTATTTGTTTTAATTTTTATTGAAAGTTAAAATTATAAAAAATATTATATGTACGTTGTCCAGGGGACAAATTAAATAGACTCTACTCGAGTTTTATTCTGTTACTTTGAAATTGCAATTTTCAAATTGTGGACACTTAAAAGTTGATTGACCCAAATAGTCTATAGTCCTAGATAAATGTTCTATACAACCCTAAAAGAATTTTTCAATTGGAAACAATAGTTCCTGAAATTAGCGCGCTTAACCAAATAAACAAACGCTATATCTATACTATTATAATATTAAAAGTATAGATATAGCGTCACGTCACGTAGGACCAGTCACGTTTAGTTTTCGCGTAGCCAAAAACAAATACCATGATACCAAAACTGGTTCACAGAAGGTCATCTTGCTATTATTGTAGTTCGTGTTTTGAATTCATGTTTCCCGTTTAAAGTTTGTAAAAAAATCTTATCTCCAATGTTATTTCATTCCATTTTAAATTATTCTATTTGCTATCGAAATGTTGTCTTTATGTTTTCTTTTCACATATATATTTTGTTACATTTTTGTCCGATATAACGTATGATTTCATTGTTACGTTCTCTAGAATTACTTCTTCTTCAACATGGCTAAGCTATATGATGTTAGAAACACCGTTTATAAATTAGTGTTCTCGCGTAATTCCCTAAATATTATTTCAAGTATACCCACGTGTGGAACATAACCTTTAGAGCGATAGATAAGAGTCAGTCTTTCTCGCACAGTGTACATGGAAGTTAATGTTATAGTGTCGTGGTTAAGGTCACCCTTCTTGAGGTCCACGTAAGTTAACTTTATTGTCTACTGTATTTAGTGTTTGGACAGCGAATGCCTTTAACCCTACACGTAGGTCGCAAGTCCAACACGCTGCCCGGCTTGTAGGCAGCTCTACAAATTTACTCAATAACTATTGTGCGCTATAATATTTCTTCTGTCTTCACCACGTAAAGCTAAGTTCCAAAGTATTAAGTTATTAAAACAATGTTAGATAAAATTGCTTCTTATTAGCAGCGAATCTTTTCACACGGGAAAATAATAAACTAAGAACTACTTGACGTTCGTTTTATAATAATATATTTCATCTAACCTACTATACCTCGTATAAATAGACTGTACGTGGCAATTAAAATAATAAAAATATATTTACCCCATGATAAAACATGTTTCTGTTACGAACGTGAACCGGTATGTCGGAATGTATTGAGACCACAGGGGCTTATTGTATCACATGTTATTGAAGCGCTTAAAAAAGATACACATCTATTTTGTTACATAAAGATCATGTGACAAAATTTGCAGTTTCTAGGATGTTATTATCTGAATAAAACGGCAAAACTTTTTATTCTGATGTATTTTAAAGCCACCATAAGCAAACGTTAAGGGTCGTTTAGGTTCAACTACCAAATATGGTTAAGAGTTTTTTAATGGTGATTCAACATTATTATATGAAAAATAATTAAATTACATTGCTCCGGAGTCCGGACCAAACACAAAAACGGTTGTGAGAAAGTGAGGATACATGGGAACGTTCCCACGTACTTCGACGAACTGACACGACCTGCAGTTTTTATTGTTCCATGATGATGAAATTGTATTATGAACAATCGTAATTATTTATATATTACGGAGTTATTGTATGACGTCAGTCCATTATTTAATACAGTTAGCCATTTAAACTGAAAATATAATATTTTGTAAGATTATGATTACCTAATACATTTATAGTTTCAAATTTTTTAGCAGCTTAGTTAATCTGTTCATTTATTAGGCACAAACATTTATTTTTTATATTATTCAAATGAACTCTGAATATTATTATTAATGAGAGAACGCTAAACGTATTAAAAAAAATTATAAAGCAACTAATATGAAGTACTTATTGAAAGGTAAAGATCCCACGGTAGATGTGCCATGAATCGCTTTTGTCTTGGAAAGAATCAGGTTCGTTTCGGCTGTTAATTGGAGTAAGATTTTCCAGTCAGTTTGTTCCGCACAATGGCACGGGAACTATTCAACGTTAAGACAATCGCACTCGGCACACGCAACGCATGTGAGAATTCCTCTAGTTAGCGCCTATCTTTGATGTGAAATTCAATAGGCATCTCAGAAATTTATTCCACAATATTTTATACCGACCTTGTCGCATTTACATTATTATCGCAAAAGTAACTTACGAAAACAATTGATAATAAAAGTGTTTTAAAAACAAAAGGTCCTTCGGTTGCTATGTAAGTTAAATAAGATTCGGCACCTAATATCAGCTGTCAGCTGTTATTTGGCAACTAAAAGCAAAAAGTAACGTAAAACACGAGATAGTAGGCACAAGTATTCATACAGTTGTAATTATGCAACGCGCGTCGCGGACGAGCGAACGGCGTCGACACGTTCGAGAATCAAATCTAAATGTCAAGGTGAAGGCGGCGCGAAAGGAAACGCACGCTGACGTCAGCGACGCCATCTTGGACGACTCCACCGCGTGTGCCGATCTCTAGTTTTATTTAGGACAGTAGACAATCAATGCGAATCTTCATTCATTGTTCTCATGCTAAATATAAATGTTACGATACGATTATCTTGCGTTTACAAAACTTACCCGAATTACTGAATTCTCAATAAAAATCAAATTCAAATAATAACACTTAACCTTAATTACGCTACTCTTAAACTATGTCAAATATTTTTTGCGTCATTTTGTCACTTCAATTAAAAAATTTAGCACGATATTTTTTTTTATTTTTGTTGTCGCACAGGCCGAACACTACAATACAGTCAATAAAAACCTTTCACTTCGATAACAACAGAGCTTGGCCTTGGACTTGAATAACCCGCATAAAAAAACGAGAAAAATAGTCAACAAGAATATTTCACGATAAATCTAATATGTCGATAGGGATGCAAGCCATTAGAATAGTATTCTCCGAATTATAATTACTTCATAAAATTTTTTACTTAATAGTTTTAATTTTCCTCCACAGCATTTTTTGTCAAGTACCTGAATTTAGTTACAATAATCATTAGGTAAAATATTTCGATCCTTTTCCTCGTCTTCTATTATTTTTCTGTCCATTATCATTTCGTTACCTTAACGAATACTTTGTGCATAACAATTTGTAAGACGTTTTATTTGTTGTGCACTTCTATCTTCATCAATATACTTAAGGTATTGTTATAATACTTAAAACCATAGAAAACATTTTCTGTTTTATCTTTATGATCAAGTTGCACACGAAACGTGTATTTATATAGTTAGTGCGCAACGCAATAATTAATATTTCATAATGAGTTGCTTTTAAGTACGTATGATATACGAATGTATTTGCGTGTTAGTGGATACAGAGTACAGACACAACAGTTACCAACACGTGCTTCAGGATAGCTTGAAGAGGCGACTGATGCGCCTCTGTCACGTTTATAAGGTCACGTTTTAGATTGTGAAGTCACCGATGTGTATACCACTTCATTATCTTTTATTACAGTCTGCATTTTGTTTTGTAATTACACGTACAAAACAAAGGGTAGACATTTGAACTTATTTTCTAAGTTAAAAAATCCTTTACAGTTTGAACCAAAATTGAGAGCAAATCTGTTACATAGGTCAGAATAGGCTGACCTGATAAATTTTTAATTAACTTATAAATTTTTAACTGAATTGGTCCATAACCCCAAAGTATCTACTAAAAGCCACGATACTGATTAGTTTTATTTACATATTGCTTTATGTCATTTTTTTATCTAAATTGATGGAATAATTGTATATTTTTATTAAATAGCCATAGTTTATTATCTTTAAAGCTTCTAGTATAAAATTGATACGTTTATTTAAATTCGATTGTACTGTTGCTTAACTTACCTTTTTAACGAAATAAAAATAAATTCAAATATAATCAGTTTGTTTTCCAATCAGCAGCATATGAAATTAAGTACATAAAATGATAAAGTAGCTCACGATAATCAAAAGTTGTTCTAAATAAAGGTCTCTGACATCAATGATATCTGATAGCGACTGATAAATCGGGTGGAGCAATGGATTGACGCAAATGCGGATTATCTTATCAGATCGATATTTTGGATGGCAATGACTTGTATATCGATCACGAGTTATTTCTTAATATATAGACTGATAGGGATACTATTGAAAGGTCTTAGATATGATATTCCACAAGACAAACGCAAAAAGCAAGTCACGATTTATCTAAGACTCGCAGTAGTCGATAGTACTGGTAATAACGAATTGCAATAAGTTTTAATAAAATAAAACATAATTTATTTCAGTATGATTAAAGTATGAATCAAATTAATTTGTATAAAAAATGTAGAAAATTCAATACTTGCTAACTAAGGCCATTTAGAGGTAGGCGGAACGTATTTTAAAGTTGAAAGACGTTTTCTTATTGGTTTACAAACATATGTATGAGTTTATGTCCGTGTAAATTATCTTTAAAACATATTAGCATTTCATTAGAGCCAAAAACAACAATCAATAAACTAGTTTGGCAATCCGAGACATAAACATAGCTGATTTATCCATTGTTGATTGTTTACTTTCTACGGCAGGAATTTAAGACTATTTTACATAATTATTCATGTAGGGATTGACCTAAGGGTAAACGTTATTAATTATTATTATTTCTACTATCTAGACTAAATCGATAAATAGCGAGATCGTCGTGCGTAAACCTACTTAGCATGTTATTCGTATCAAGATCGATCTCCTTTGTTATTACATAATTTCAAAAACAAACATTTTATACACTATGTGACCAATACCGCACAAGAAAATATTATTATGCACTTAAAACGGAAACCGAGCATCCAATATTAAACACTTACTGCAAACCTTTGTAATGGATACCCAGTATAATGACACCACACCACTTGTATAGCCACTATGCTCACCAAGCGAGCTCCGTTTGACAACTGGCTCAAGTCTATCGGAACAGAGATTTTATACAATCTTGGAATAAAATAAAAGATACTACCCGCGAATATAATGTTATCAACGGTGTTACGAACTCTAGCTGAATCATAGACCTTATTACCCATTAATTCTTTTTTGATTATACCTGGATCCCCAGTAACTTGTCTTCCACCTCTGTCGGTATATACCACTTTAGACATAACTGCTCTAAACTAATACATTAAATTTAAAGCGTATATCGTTATCTAATGTTTTGATATACAAAAATGAATGTATCTAATTAAATTCGATCCGTTAGTCAGGGTCACGTAATTAACTGCCGTAGATAACATTCGTATTGCAATGTTTTTCATTGTTATCTCCGGCTGCCTGGCTATAAATATAGTTTAGTAATGAAATCATACTGTTGTAACGTTGAAGTCACGTAAGAGATAGCGTAATCGTTAACCTTATGTTGATGAGACGGTAGCGCTGGCGTCAGACGAAGCTTCAAGAAATACTTAACGTTACTGATAAAATTGTTATTCTTAAACCGAATACCTATTATACCAAATATATGCGCACATTTACCATTTGCACCAAAATTTTATATGTTGTAATGATTTTCTGGATGAATATTTAATGCCTTTTGTACTGTATTTCTTTTCTGTTTTGGAAATCATGTACATGGTATAGTTATTACTATTGCAATTCAATATGCTCCACTGCTAATTTTTGATTTATAAAATTTAAAATCTCTTCTCTGCGTTGCATGCTATGTAGCTAACATAGCAATTGCAGTGTATATGGTATTTTAACCTATTAATATATAAATAATAGCGTAGGCATTTACATCGAAGGAATGTACGCAATCTTGTTTCTGTCTATGTTTACTTTGACAGATGTCACCACTATCGCAGCTGATAACTTCACATCCCGTTATCAGTGTTTGTTAAAGAAATACCTAAATGTTGTGTGGAAGTAACGTGAAATAATTTTGTTTAGATTTAGGTGTTCGTTCACTAGCTTTTACAACTTCCTATACCTATATCAATTTACAGACTCTAGCTAAAGCAAGGCTTAAGTTTATAACATACTAGTCGACCCGCGCGACTTCGTCCGCGTCCCTTTTTTTCGCAATAAAAGGTAGCTTATGTCCTTTCTCAGGGTCTAAAGATTGTCTGTGCCAAATTTCATCAAAATCGGTTGAGAGGTTTAAGCGGGAAAGCGTAACAGACAGACAGACAGAGTTACTTTCGCATTTATAATATTAGTAGGGATTAGTAGGAATTGGAATTAAGAACTTCCCAATCCAAAAAATACGTATAGTTTTTTTATAAATATTCTCGTACTAATAACATACTATAAAACTTGGCGACAAAGTACTGCAAGAATTTCTAATCGATAAACACTTACTCGTATAGACAGACGTATCTATCAATAAAAACTTTTTGCTTTCCGTTAATTACGCAGCAACTAAGTATCAACATAATCAGTTTTGCTTTAAAAATAAGTACGATACTTTTGTTTATATAAATAATAGTATCTATAGCATAATATATTGCATATCGTCACGGCCGGCCCGCGTGCTTGATAGCTTATCTCCCGGTAACTTTCCATTACATATCGGTAACGTAACTTTACTGTTTATTTGCATACTTGGAGTTTTGTCCAACCGGATGTTTATAAATCCGACATTATCGACAAAGATTATTGATCGGTCACCTCCTCAGAGTGAGGAGGGTGTTAGGCCATAGTCAACCGAGCTGGCCCAGTCGGGGTTGGCAGACCTCACACACCGATAGACGACTTGGAGACCTTTCGGAGATGCTGGTTACCTCTCGATGTTTTACTGTTGATAACTCAGGAATGTCGTCGGTGTGTGCCTGTTGTGTGGGATGGAACTCGGACCTTCCGAGTAAGACGTCAAAGTATTCACCACTAGGCTATCACTGCCTTTGTGATGCTTTATAAATGTTTCTATACTCTTAACTAATTATTTCTTTCCGAGGTACCTTCATTTTTATAAAACAGCCTAAATATGCCCGACAGCGATATTTATTACTTAGTAATACTGATAAAAAGCGAATCGAGTCACGACAAAACTTGCATCATCATGCAAAATTCTATAAATACTAGCCGTAGTCAAAGTGTCACGACGACTCACGACGTTTATTATTTTATCCAGAATTAAATAGCTACGTCCGGTTTTTTCGTAAAAATAAAATGAACAAATGCAAATATTTGTAGAGTCCGGCAGTTAATATCGATATTACCTAACTCACGTGTTTCTATATTTACTCTTTTCAAGGGCACTAAAGGGAAATGCCAAAATGCTTACATTAGATATACATGGTGACATAAGTCATAACGTAACGTACATTACTAAGAACTCTCGTGACTTGTATATTTTGTGTAGCCGAAAAAGCACTTGTCAATAACTTTTGCTTTCTCTTTATAACTCAGATAAGTTGTTATTTGTTTTTTTACAAGCTCTTATTGCATTTTCAATATTGTATGCCATAATGCATATTATAGTACTATTGAGCTGATCTGTGGATATAAATGGATGTGCAGACCGGAAATCCCTGGTGATATTTTCCGGTCATAAAAGAACAATTAGACAACCTCGGAAGTGCACTCTTTCGAATAAAAAAAGAATTTTGAAAATCGGTTTACAATTGACTGAGATTTCGATGAACATACATTAAAAAATATACAGTCGAACATAGATTCTCCTTTTTTTTTGAAGGAATTTAGTTGAAAATTAAACTGCAGTGATAGCCTAGTGGTTGAGAGGTGTCTTACTCAGGAGGTCCTAGTTCGATCCCGAATAGAGACACACACCTTCGACTTTTCTGAGTTATGTGAGTTTTAAGAAATTAGATATTACTTGCTTTAAAGGTGAAGAAAAACATCGTAAGGAAACCTGACTCCTGAGAGCTCCCTAAAAATTCTCAAAGTTGTGTAAAGTCTCCCAACCAGCACTGGACCAGCGAGGTGGAGTATGGCCTAACACACTCCTTACTCTGCTATGAGGAGACCCGGCTCACAGTGGACGATTAATGGATTTTGATAATGATGAAATAAAGAAGAATTCTTCGCATACTATCCATTTCCGATTTTACACTTTATTTTATTCCGTTAGATAATAAAATAAAGTGTAAAATCAATACATTACTAGAGGAAAACCACTTCAATCATGGAACTGAGGTCATCCTACCTTTTCCTTGAGGAAAAAAAAAGTCTGTATTGTCTATCGTCACTCTCATACCTACTTTAACGTCTTATAATGTAAGGCGTGGCTTTTACTATTTGTAGAGTATATTGAGTTGGTTTAAACCAACTGGACTAACATCTTAGCTCTACTTTAATGCGTATAGCGAGTATTTATTAAGTTGAAATGTCGCCGAAGGATAAGTGTATTTGTGGACGGGACCGTTATCACTTATCACCATAATGTAATGTAAGCCTGTAACGTTTTAAGAATGAACTGTTCGCGTTTTACATATACGTCGTTCATTTTATGTATAAATGCATGAATCAAATTTGTATTCGCATTGATACAAAATGGTATATGGAAGCAAATTTGTTTATCTTCTTTATAAATTTTCTGTAGTATTATCGTCTTTCAATGCGACGGGTGTGCACATAATTCACCCATTTCTTACAAACCTAGTAATATTCAGTCTGTTCTCTTTAATACTAATTCCCCTTTATTCTTTCTGTTAATAAAACTGAGTAAATTATATTATATAATTTAATTACTGGTTTTTGTGTACGTCGTTTTTTTATATATTTCTTCGAGGTAAGCGTGTTACATCCTAGACCGTGTCGTGCTTATCATCAGGCAGATTAAAGTCAAACGTTTGCCTATTAACTAAACTGGGTATAATCATATATAATGTGTCATCAAATTGTGCTGTTTATTTGCTGTTATTGTCTGGGTCCTGGGTTGAAGATTCACTGGGCAATCTCTACTAAATATGAGAACAAGCGCCTTTAACTGAACGATAATCAAAACTGTGTTTCTTCTTCTTTTGACATTGGCAACCTTAAGCAATAGCAAAAGCCATAATATTTTAAAAAAATCATTACGTCATATACAAAGCGGAACAGGTTTTACCGCTATTATAAAAAGGAATCAAAATTAACGGACAGCCATTTATTTTTTAATATGCAGATGTTGTTTTTTGCTATTTAAATCGATGATAGTTCATGGCTTACACCTTCAATAGTACAAACTTCAGGTATACAAGGCCCCATTCTGTCTGAGGGACACATTGTCGCCTTATTTTACTGACTTCCCGTAACGGTTATCTGATTACCTGGAACTCGGTAAGGGTTTTGCAATAAATATTTACACTTGTTACTAAATTATCAGTTACTTTTATGTGGTTTCCTTGAATTTTGAAGTATTTCTGTTATCAGTTTGAGTTGCGGAACGGAAATTGCGATTGCTCTTAAACATGAGTTGTTGGATAACATTTACTTTATTTACATATTCATTTATAAATTACAACTAAGTTATTGTATGTTATTGCCCTTTTTCCTTATGCGTACTTCTGTAGTACTGACCAACGTATAGTTATTATTAGTGGCCATTGTTTAAAAGGCTAAAGGTTTGAGTATTACTGCGCAGTATAGCTCCCATGCTCTTAATAAGTGTATTCAAATGAGGATCAAAATTCCATTATTTTACTCTTATAAATGATTGTACAATTATCTAATACGATTATAAATTTAGATGAACTAATTTTAAGTAATTAGTGTGTAGTGTGTGCCATAACGAAGTAAACGGATACCCGCATACAAGGCTTTCTGTCTGATGCAATACAACAGTGCCAGTAGCCATCAGTGTTGCTGAACAATCAACCATTCAACGCCTATCACATTACAAATACAAAGTATATTAAATCGTTGGACTGACTACGAAGTTACTTTGAGTTAAAGATTAAGTTTTATATAAAGAGATAAAAATTACCAATAAAAATTTTCGAATAAGTAGGTAATAAAAATATTACTAACTAATTCACTAGCAACTATATTACACAGACACACATAAATGACAATAACAATATACACTTTAGACGGAAACCGAGAAAATAATACCTAAACACTCACAAAATCCTTCACAAATGTAGTCCTAAAATAACGAGGCGAGATCCGTCTGACAACTAGCATAAATCTATCGGAAGAGAGGTTTTGTTTGTTGCGTGTGTATAATTGAAATAAAATAAAAAGGAACTACTCTCTAATACAAAGTTATGAGGTCTTGTGTCTAATACAAACTGAATTCACATTTCTCACATTAAAATTGGATAGATTAATGAACCGGTTCATACAGGAGATGTATGAGTACAGTATCTCAAACTCAAAATATTTTATTCAACGTCACTTAGATTCCAAGCATTCTCATCATTTAAGTAATCCAGTACATTATAGTAAGCTTTATTTATTAATGATTTCTTGATACGAGTTTTAAACTGTTGAAGTGGCAAGTCTAATTTAGGCTGTGGAATCTTATTCTACTGCTCCTATTACTACTACTCCTATTAATTACCTTTTTAACGAGTTCGAGTAAGTATATTTAAGTGATTAAATTAAATTATTGTTATGATTCAAACGGATTCTATACAAATTATGTCACTTTAGAACAGCAAACAGGTAAACCACAAAATGCACTTGCTATTGTGGTGCAATAGTGACGTCATCAATCATCATGTATTAACTTAAAAAAAATGTACTATGTGTCATTAATTCCATAACCATATTTTAAGTTACTTATAACGGATAATAAATTATCAAAATTTAATAGTAAAATATTCATATCATGCTTTATCTAATATGCCATCCTCCCGGAGCTAAGCGTCATGAATGTGAATGCGAGGTTATCATAAATGCATATGCGTGAAATAAACCCACATGCGTAATGGTGGGACATTACTACTGGATATAGTACTACAAACCGGGACGCTACAATGGGGCCAAGGATCTTTGAACCAGGTCGCTACCGTTTATTGATCAACTCCCGGGTCCAAGAACAACACCTCTTTGTACTTTACTAAGATTTTCTATAGTTTCTTTTCTAGACTCGGGATTTTCATTAAGAGTTTTAGATTTAATATATCGGCGCTAAAATTAATTTTTCTGCAAAAGTCTAACACATTTGAAAATCATGACAACAACTGATTTCATGCGAATATATCTCAGCATCCGCATAATAATTTCCTCTGTTCTATTCATCGATTTCGGTAGCTTTTACTATTAAGGTCAATAAAGCCGCTATTGAATATTGAAGAAAGTTAAATATCCTTCACCATCCCTCACTTCTACTTTCAAGATAAGCGAGCACGTATTAGCAGCACCATATTATTTGCAACTATGACGCACTTAAATAGTTATTAGTTATAATAATTGCTCAAAAATTTCAGGCTGTAATACGGAGATGTACCGGTTTATACGTAATAGTGCATACAGAGCATGAATATATGCGAGCTGCAAATGCACGAGTGACGCTAAATTAATAAACAAAAATAATTGTACAAAAAGAAAGAATAAATAAGCAAATAAACATTTCTAATTCAACTAATGTCAGTGTAGAATAAAGATTAGTAATTCAATCGAGTAAAAAGAGCTTGGCTTAGAGAAATATGAAGAATGTTGAATTTAATCAGGCGTTACTTTGCAGACACTCATGATTTAAAAGGCATCAAGAAGGTTGCCTTGCTATAATCCCCGGAAATCTGAACAACCAGACTCGTACGGCAGATTGTATTCGATGCGAATCGATTCGATGCGATTTGCGATCTACTTGTGTGGTGTGTCCTGGTTCGGGTTCGCGCGTCTCACTTTTCTGTGGACGGTGTGTTCTTCTGGTTTGTGCCGTCCGAGTCTGCTTGTTAGACAGTCGAGCAACCTACTTGTGTGGTGTATCCTGATTCGGGGTCGCGCATCTCACTTTTATGTGAATGTATTGCTATTAAAATATTTAATCCGGACAACAAGAAAATGTTATCCTTCTTTTTTGAATATACCAGGTTAAAAAAACTAAATATCACAAAGTCGGGTAGATCAAATAGTCGTAAACATTTTGCCAAATCTGTGTATAAAAAAAAAGTCACGCATACATTTTTTTATAAGGGGACTTAGTTCTTTCAAAGAAACCTTTCAAAAGTAGGCCAAGGGTGACCTTAGATGTACGCGTACTTACCTACATTGCACGTGGAATGTATTCCTTTGAAAGGGGTTGAGGACTGCTTTGAATCGCTATTTATGCTATAAGTCTTTTTCTTCTTGAAACTTGATACTAGGTACATTTTGTTGTATTGCATATTCGAATTTAAGACAAAATTCTTAATATCAGCCACTGCTATTACTCAAAATGTTAACCATACTGTTGATTAGTATTTAAAATATAAAAACTTTTAACAACTATGTATATGCCTATATACGTCGTATATATTGTTCAATTTGATATCAAAGGTCTAATAAATATTAATCAATGAAATTCTTTTAAAAATGTATAACGAGATTTAGTTTTTAAATCATCAATAGAAATAAAAATGAAATTATTGGTGTGCTCTGATCATAACATTTGAAACGACACTTCTCTTTTGTGCTCATAATAATTGAACAATTAGGTTTCTTTTTGTTTCAAATATTCGTATCACTCCATTTTTCTCCTTTCCTTCTTTTTATATGCGATTGTTCTATTAATTGGAGGCTATCGCTCACGAAATAAACAATGGCTATATGTTATTCATTTTTAATTTTGCTTTATAAAAATATAAATTTCTAGAAAAAACTTAGGTCATCTTGTCCACAGTATTTATATTCAATTAATTTCGACGTATCTAAAATCAATTTTAACAAAGATATTACTCGTTATATAACTAAACCGGGAGACGGGTATAAAGACCGGGTCACATCGAGAATCGGGCCAAGGATTCTGCTGCAGATGATATTGATCCGTTAAAAGGAGCTTGTTACCATCTCAATACAAACGATTTTATCTTTTACACTGTTGGCAATAAGATCTAACATATTTTTTAAAATTAAATACACGTGTAAAGTATTCACAATACAAAAAAACATAACCCTACAGTTTTTTGTGTTGTTTCCTTTTGATGCTGTTCTTATTTTTTATGAATAACAAATCAGAGTTGCTTGAAATGTTAAACCTTTTGAAATGGGACAGGTGTTTATTCCGTTTTATGACAGTCTTTATCGGCAACATATTATGCTCATAGTAAACTAGTCTTATATTCTTTCATCTTATTTAAACTATATTTTTGCTAGATTTTATAATTATTATATGCTGAATACGCTTACACCGCAAAAGACATAAGTGATGAAAGTTTCTGACACATTTACAGCTTTAAAACTCAATGTTCTTCGGTTAAGCCTACTAGCTAAAGCATATATGGATTAATTCGTCATTTAACTTTTGTCCGATCGAAGGGCTCAATCGTGATGCATTTCAGTACCGCAAACTTATTCATAGTTTAGGTACTTTACGTAGGTTTTCCCAGCTGACAGTATTACAATTCTGCATTTGTTTTTTTTTCCTGGTAAGGACATGCATTTGGCTATTTACTGTTTACATTAATAGTGTAATAGTAGTAATCTTTAGTAAACTAAATCTGAAAGGTAAAAGAATATATACCACCTGTTTTTTCAATCAATAGTAATTAACGAGTATTATTTTTCAATCTAGATCAGAACCTATTTATTATAAACTACTACATTTCTCAGGCACATGAACATCAGGCATAAGATCCATTATTAATCATGACATGATTGCTCAAAAATCAAATGAAGCTATAAATTATATAATTTCAACATCCAGAATTTTCTCATTAGTGATGAAGTGCCATCCCACCAACGTTAGACTCAGATCGATGCAGCGCATGCGTAAGGCGTACCACCCCACCCGGCTCAATACTCTACACGTCAGCCCCCGTTACAGCGTCTGAGGTAAACGACTCACAAACGTTATGATAGGTCTAGAATTGTATATTTAATACTTCTGCAGTAATTAAAAACAATATTGCACATTCTATCAGTTTCAATGACGAGAATTATTTTTTTTTCGGGATAAATAGTCGAGTTCTCTTCAGGCAGTTTAAACAAAAACATCATATGCGCTGTTATCTACAGTATTCTTTTTTTCATTTCAGACTATAATATTTTTTTCTGGTTTAAAAAACAAAGAATTATTTGCCTTCAACTTCGAACGCAAGAACTTCGGTATTGGGTCCAGTGAATTGAAAAGTTTTTCAGAAACACTCACCCACGCACTCTCATATAAATTGAAAAAACACTTCTGTACCGCAGACAAAGATGCACCAAGCATCTTCTGCGTGCCAAATACTTGAATCCTGATTTTTAAGATAACCAAAAAAAATTCTGTCTTAGCCCACCTACAATAAACTTATTGCTTTCCCTCCAGCAGTTTTTGGCACAACTGTCTAGAATTCTTTTAAGTTACATATAATGAGGTGAGAGAGAGTTTTTATATTTTAAAAGCAATTTTCAGCAGCCGCGTCACTAGGCGCGCTTTTTGGACTAACAATTTTTTTATTTTGGCCTCCCCTAAAAACTTCACGCCGCCTTTTACGCTCTGGCGCCGTCGTGCGTCGCATATGAACTTACATATAGAGACGGCGCGTCCTTCACTGCAGAGTACGTTTCTTTACGAGATAAAATAATCCTGTATTTTTCCAGATCATAAAGTGTCTGCACATGCAATCAATCATTGAAAAACATAAGCTATTTTTATTTAAATACCTCCCTCCATCTAAATTTACATATTTTCACATTTATAATATTAGTGGGATAATTAAAACAACTCTTTTAGGAACACCTATGTTTTCTTGTTATTGACAATACCGAATATAACACACGTATTTTATCTATCTATCTGTTATCGTTATCATCGAGCTCTATTTTTAATAAAAAGGAATTCCGAGAACGGTCGATATTTCGGTTATCGCAATTTACTTTTAGTTTAACTAATTACCAAATGATAAGATCTATCTACTAATAGTTGTTGTTAAATTTGTTTTAGATGATTAGAAAATGCTTGGTTTATCAATTTACAAATAAATATATTTAAATAGTTTATATAAACAGTTTCATTCTAACTAACATAAATTTTATATTTTATCAAAGGTAATGTGTGGGTATAGAATGTTTCTAGTTCTCAGATTAATAAAATCAAAATGTCTTACTTAACTGGATTATCAAAATTATAGTTGTTATTATGAAGAATTTATTAGTAAGCATAAAAATAATCTGCCTGTTCTGACAGGTATAAAATTAGGATTACATAAGTATAAATGTGGTTTGGACAATGGATCAAATAGCTATCCGCAGATTTTAGAGTAGGTACATCAGTATTATAATTCTATTACGAAATCTTTGTTTATTGTATGATATGATTTATAAATGACATCAGTTTATAAGCTTTAATCATTTCATCAAATTCTGTTTGTCTCTTCGTTTACTTCTTCTAAATATTCTAGCTATTAAGACTGCATATTAGAATCAGTACTAAAATTAAAATCTTAACCACCTAAGGTTGGAAACTTTATTTTTTTGATTATAAAGTTTTTGAAAAGATAATTTCAAACCAACTTTTAGATTATTTTAATAAAAATAAACTATTTCATAGTCAACCTTATGGTTTTACTAGGGATAGGTCAACAACGGACGCTGGAGTTGCACTTAAGCATATTTATGACGCATGGGAGAAATCACAAAATGCGATTGGTGTATTTAGTGATTTGTCCAAGGCCTTTGATTGTGTTCAACATGAAACGCTTTTAAAAAAACTTAATCATTATGGTATTTCACATACCTAAATCAAAGAGTCCAGAAGATTACTATTAATGGTGTAAAATCTTCTGGATCTTTGCTACAAATGGGCGTTCCACAGGGATCCATTTTAGGCCCGTTCTT
Organism: Limenitis camilla; assembly: GCA_905147385.1. Classification (NCBI taxonomy): domain Eukaryota; kingdom Metazoa; phylum Arthropoda; class Insecta; order Lepidoptera; family Nymphalidae; genus Limenitis; species Limenitis camilla. Next base: position 14,536,937 of record LR990238.1, read on the forward strand.
ATTTTTGATTTATATTAATGATGTGCCATACTATGTGAGGAATTTGTGTGATATTGTACTTTTTGCTGATGATACATCTCTTATATTTAAAGTAAACAGAAATAAACATAATTACGACGATGTGAACAGTGCTTTATCGCAGGTTCTTCAATGGGTTACGGTAAATAACTTAGTTCTTAATGCTAAAAAGACTAAATGCGTTGAGTTTGCTTTACCTAATGTTAAAAAACAAAAATTTAACCTACTGTTAAATAATGAAATTTTAGATGTGGCAGACTCGACGGTATTTCTGGGTATAACTTTAGAATCAAAATTCCAGTGGAACCCCCATTTATCAACTCTAGCGGGCAGACTCAGCTCAGCTGCCTACGCTGTGAGGAAAGTCAGACAAATGACTGATATCAATACTGCTAGGCTAGTTTACTTCAGTTACTTTCACAGTATTATGTCTTATGGCATTTTGCTGTGGGGTAGGGGCGCTGACATTGAATCCATTTTTGTACGTCAAAAGAGAGTGTTCGGGCCATTTATAATCTTAGAGCACGAGATTCACTTAAAGATGTTTATAAAAAATAGACGTCCTTACAGTCCCATCTCAATACATATATTGCAATATTTTGTTCATTTACTAGAATATAGATTTGTATTCAAAACACAGTGACAAACATAATGTTAATACTAGAAACAGAAATAAACTTCAACGCCTTACTTTCGTCTCCACAAAGTAAGTAATAGCTTCATGGGGCTTTTACGTGTTCGCATCTATAATAAGATTCCACAGCCTATATTAGACTTGTCACTTCAACAAACAAGACATCAACAAGAAATCATTAATATATACTATAATGTACAGGATTACTTAAATGATGAGAATGCTTGGAATCTAAGTGACGTTGACTCTCAAGCTAAATCATTTGTATAACAGACTATGTAAACATGGCTTTTTGAAAAGAGCGACTGTTGAGTTTCTGGCCGGCTCTTCTCAAGAGAAAACTGCTTTCCGACCTGGTGGTAGCTTCAGACAAACTGACTGACCGACCAATTTTTGGCGTATCAAAAGTACTTTTATACAAAAGTCTAATTGAAATAAAATATTTTGAGTTTGATATAAAAACTACAGAATGACTCAGTATCAAATTCGAACTTGAATCTCTAATAAACTATGCTGTTAAAAAACGAACGAAACGATACGAAATTACCTACTTAAGTATCAATTTCAATTTATAGAACAACTCCCTAGGCGCGTTACAGTATAACGATTTTTCAAACATCCTAATCATGGTCACGTTTTACAGGTTTTATTTCTTCTCTTTCATGTATTGTAGTTAATATAGCCTGGACTCTTTCTTTCGCGGCGGGGGGAGTTGACGTCACCGATCAATACAATCCTATGTGCATGATGTAACTTGTTTTGGGGTCTTTACTCTGTTATTATAGTCCATTTCAAGGGTGCAATAAATATGAATAACATGTATGATGCGCCACGCTTTATTCTAGTGACTAAACTGATTGCGGAGGTCGCACATATTATATTAAATCGTAATCAACGCTTGTTTACTATATGACAAGTAACTTATAGATATATATATATATATATATATATATGTACTTGAAATGATGCATTACTATTTAGGAAATAAATGACAGATTATTAACATTGTTTAAAATGTATTCAGGACCTTTGTTTTACTTTAATAATGATTAACATATTAGTCGCTTGATATAACGTAAATAAACATGGACACGTGTTAGGGAGTAGGCCCAGACATGCGCCCTGCAGCACTCCACATCGATCCGGTCAGTCCCTGCCTCCCTGATACAGCGAGGGAATAGCTGTAAGTTCTGAGAACAAAAGGCACCAAAATGAAGCGTTGTCAGACACAAAAGGATCAGTTTTGCATGCGATCGATACTTCGTGTGTCCGATTTATACAAACTAGAGTGTTAAACAATAATCTCATAATGACACAAAATACAGATACATTCTAAAAATGTAACGTCATCGATTTAAATACTTATAGTCATTAAATATGAATTAGCTAGTAATAAATGATTTCAATATTTTTAATGATTTCGATAATGTTAAAAATATCGTTAGAGTTATTAGTTTTAATATCTTATATTAATATTGTTCATTTACTTATTTCTGTGTCGTGGGGGTTAAATCTTGCAACTGAATTCTGACTTGTGATCGTTTCAATGCTCGTGAGAACGTTATCATCTAAAATCAATAGTGTTATTTGATAAAATTCGAATCTATTTTAGTCCTCATTAGAATCTTAATATTTGTCGTGAAGAGGGTAAGCAATATGGCGTTCGCCAAAAGATTATATTTTATACTATACACATACTCCTTATAAATGTCAATTTTGGAATTAAAAAGCTTAAATCATGCAAATCATTCATTTTACTTATTTTTTAATCAGTAACTAAAAGTTAGCAACACCGTTCATAATTTTATATTCGGGGATAGTAATTTTTATGTTATTCTTAGACATAACCACTGTTCCGATAGACTTGATCCTATTGTCAAACGGAGCTCGTCTGGTGAAGATTATAGCAGTTACTGTGCGATATTGGTCCATCCAAATCGCCTGTTTAACCATATGTTCAATTTTCGAAAACTTCAAGTACTCATACTGATTAATATAGTGAGTAATGAGCTCGCATATCATAATATATGACTTGTATCGTATTAAGCGAAAGTTAAATTCTTCAAGGAATAGATTCATATTATTATCAGATTTATTTTTCTAATCTCTTTTCTCATTATTCTTTATATTCGATTTTTTTTTTCCTTTGTGACGTAACTTTACATTTTACTGTCTCATCGTAGTGATCTTCACAAATGTGGTAGTGTGCCTATACCTCAATAGATGTAAATAAACATAGCTGGCACGTGCCGCCCAGAGACGGGCTCCGCGCAAGCGTACTGAACCACCGACTACTGCCGCATTGGTTCATTGCACCGTTAATAGCTTAGCACTTAAAAAAACAAATCTTAAATTCAAATCAATATGTATATAAAAGAATAACGGCCTGATTGTCACGTCAACGCATAATCCAAACTTCTGAGGATGAAAGTTTATATGAAAATCATTAATTTTTTAATTTAGGCTTAACTGTTACCATGGCATTGTGCTACCCCATTTATTATTTCTTAGTACATGACATTGTAAATTATAAGATTTATTAACTTTGGGTGATGTATATATCATTATTCTATTAAAAACCAAATTTTTCGGTTAATAATTATTGTCTCCGTCTCCAACTTTAAACGATTTAGCTGAGTGAATTGAAATTTGCTAATTGTATTAGTTCAGTATTATCAAAAAAGTAAGAGTAAAAAAAACTAAATCTAATATTTTTTCTGTAATTTTTTTACGTTTGAAAATTAAGTTTTCAGCTCTAAGACATAGATTTAATAATATCTACTTAAACTATTATTACTTTGTCCACAATTTATTTACTGATTCATATTAATAACTGTTCTTTCTACAAATATATAGATTTGTACAAATTTATTTATTAAATTGTCAGTTGCTTAATAATAAAAACTTTAAAACTTGTCTAGCACTCAATATAGTAAATATAATAAAAGTAAATTCATGCAAGTTACAGGAAAAACACTCAGGAAACGTGTTTTTCGCGAATGCGCGTAGTAATAGTATTCGATACCATCACTCGTCAATACCTGACCACCTAACTGTTTTTCTCCGATCCTACGCATACAAAAAGCGATCAGCTTTTATTATTATTAAAACATAACAGAAATGAGCGGCAACAAGGCGCTGCGATGTTGCCGCTTTTCGTGCTCGGCTGACTCGTCACGTGACGTCACGTCTCAAGATGGCCGCCACACCGGTCGCGGCACCCCGCTCCCGGCTTCCAGCCGGATCCGATCGTGCTCGATAATAATAATTTAAAACACAGCCGCCTTTAAGGAAACTGAGTGAGAATAGATTGAAATTTAATGCATTGAGCACGTCGGTTATACGCGTTAGTACTAATTGTTATTCTAGAGCGGCAGCTGTTTACTTTCGTTGAATAATATCGGCTCTCCTAGCGGAATCTATGATTTACCTATTGAAGGCCTACACTTTGTTCAAAACTTTATTTAATTGCCTGTATCTTCCTAGAAATATTTGTATTTTCTTTCAAAACACGACTAAAACCGGATTTTATATCCGTGTTTGTGTGTGTTTTTAACGTGTCGTGAATCACTTTTGTTTGTAAATTTAAGCAACTCTTTCCGCTTTTTTAAATTATAGCTATATTGAGTTTATTTCTTGCGTAAACTGTTAAGATTACGATAGGTCATCAGATATATTTTTATTTTACTCGACCAACAAACTAATTGTTGTTAGAATAAAGAATGTTCTTAAATTGTTAGACTTTTGGTACTCGACGTGCTAAGTTCTGTATTTATAGTAAGTAATGGGTATTACGATAAAATTATTGATCATCAACCAAATTATTGCTCAGTAGAAAGTAGCAGTAGATGCAATTGTTGTACTTATACCTAGTTCGTTATCGCATGATAAGTGCGGTGGGGCCCAGGGGCGTCGTGCGGGTAGCGGGCACAGGGCCCGGGGGGCGCATCCGCGTCGGGCTAACGGCTTGTCCTCGGCGCGTCGCGGTGCGCGCGCTGACGTCACCGTTCGATAATGGCCGCCGCCCGACCCCCGCGGCTGCTCCGCCCCGCGCTCGTCGCCAGAGCTCAGTCTCTCTCCAAACGCGTCCACCGTTACACGAGCGAACGTCTCAATTCTGAGCCACCGCGATACATGTGATATTTGTGTTTCTTGGACAATGGTGATAGTGTTTTTCATTGCTAGTAAATTAAATCTGTGAAAATTTTTAAGGGGATCGACGACCGATCTCTCGCGCACCGCGCTATATACGGCGGCGAGATGTCGGTAATGCAGAAGCGCCAGCATTGCTACCTGTGCGACTTGCCTCGCATGCCATGGGCAATGTTGCACGAATTTTCGGAAGCAGTTTGCCGTGGGTGTGTCAACTATGAGGGAGCAGATCGTATTGAAGTTGTTTTGGAAACTGCAAGACAATTAAAACGTGCTCAGGGTTTTCAAGAAGGACGTGGTCCGACTCATGCTAAAGGTGCACACAGGACTCCGATGGAAGCACATCAGAATGGAGCAGAAACAAATGCTCGAGGGCAGCCAGCTCCGCCGGCTCATCACGCACCAGCCACAGGATTTACGTTACACCATGCTAGACCTGCAACAAACGCGGGACTTTTAGCTGAGTATGGTGGGCGCAGAGAAGAACATGAAGGCAGACGGCTGGCACATTTGCCTCTTGCACACCTTCCAGCACATGGAGGAGCTCGACTCGCTCCTGGTTTGACACTTAAACGATCTTTAGATGAAGATGACCACCAATCTCATCACGAACCTAATAAGAGGCTCTTAGAGGAACATACAAGGCCGCCACTAACTCGTGGAGATTCTCTGCCAGCAGTCTCATTGGCAGCTCCTTTTGTCCCTGATCGGGTGTTCAAGCAAGAGAAACATCCTTTAAGAACACCATCATTTGATGCGTCATCGTTTAAATCCAATGGTAAGTTAAATTTTTATTTATTTTGTAAGAATTTAAATTCACCGTTTATTAAAAATATTTCAAACACTAAAATTTAGAAATAATATTTCACCTTTTTTTACATTTTTATTTTGTATTACAATGTTTTTTTAATCATTAATTAAGTTCATCAATTCTTTAATTTGGTGATATTTTTTATGTTAGAGAAATGCAATAATTTAAATAACAAAATTTAATCGCATAATCAACTATTATACTTAAGGCATACCTTTCTTTTTCGCTTCATCATGATCAATTTGATATATGTAATATGTCATTAAATATTAAAGCAGACCAATTTAATCAAGTAGTTTAATCATTAATTGAGTCCTCAAAAAATCTCGAAGTAAAGGAAAGACGAGAGATTGTTAACCGATAAAGATTATTATAGAAAAAAATGTAATAATGACGCACAGCGCTATAAGGTGGTAGTGAATAGTGATAGTTGTGTACGTGTTTGTGGAAGCTGGGTGTTTTGCGCAAGCGTTCGCCAAGGGATTCATATCTAGGTAGGTGCATTAACTCGGTCCATAAATACAAAACCGGTTCGACCGGTTGAGCGTTCTCGAAAGCGACTCAACACTCCGCACTGGCCTCTCGCACACAACCGTACATACAAACACCCACGTATTACGAACGCACCACCAGCCCACCACTGAATGCACGAAAGCGTCGGAGTGGCAACGTCGCGTGACGACATTTTCGCTCACGTACGTATGTAGGTAGGCCACCGAGCGAAAAAATATAGCGCCTGCCTACGCTTGGCAGAGTCGTCCAACCACATTCCGGCGGCGTGTGTGTACACCAGAGTAGGGAGCGCTGCGGCCAAAAAGGTCACAACGTGACGTCACTAACGCCATATGGCCGCGCCTGCGTTGCTGACCAGCACGCCCTTTTGCACGTTACACTAGTAAATATTTTTATGCTCCATTTATTTGTCACTACTGATGCAATGCTATATTTAATGCAAGACTAGTAGATATTAAGGAAGAAAAGTAAGAACTATGTAAATAGATTCCAATTATTATAGCGAAAATATTCTTAGGCAATCAATAATGCGATAATATAAACGATACGCACGATACGTATTTTTACGCGCTAGAAAACAATTATGTTGCGCGAGTGGAAAATGCACACATATGGAAGGCACGGGAATGCGACGTTTGGCAACGTCGCGCTGCGATACGACCCGCTGCACATTCGAGTGTGCTACTATCGCCATACTTACCTACCCGTCTGCTGGTTCGGTTGGCCTAAAAGACCCCGCGCCACGCCGCAACCACGGAATGACACATCGGCACGCTACGTAAGCTTGTATTAACACACAATGCTATTTATAAGACACAATGTGCGTGTGTGAACGCGTGTTTACTACCCGACGGTCCACCGCAAACGATGTGTCATCCAACATTGAATGTGAGGTTATTCGGACAAATTGAAATGATGTCGTTTGACGATGCATCGAAAGTGGCGTTGTGTAAATATCACATAGTAACTCGTGCCAAGAATTATACTATCTGTTGCCAAATTAATTTGACAGTATGACGTTCGCGATTACGGAATCATATCGATTCCTTACTTGTCAGACAGCTAATTTAAAAACAATTGATAAAGACACATTTAGCGTTTTAAGGATATTATATTACTTTAAATATTGCTAAATTATAATGACTTGAAATATTTTTATAATTTTTCTTAATTATCTGTTATTATTAATAATAATAAAAATTGTTGTTTACCAAAATAAATTATACTATTTACTATTATCGACGATTTTCTTCAGGATACGGCAACAGCGCTCCGCTAACAAATGGCTCTGCAGGATCACCATTAGGCCGAACTGCAGGTTCTCCACCAGTTACTGGAGCAGGAGCTGGGCCTTCCCCGATGGCCGCTCTAATGTCTGTGACAGACACTCTTCCACCGGGATCGCCACGTTCTGCTGGAGGCTCTCCTCCGCAACCTCCACCTCAGCGCTCTGCTAGCCGCTCTAGTCAACATTCGCCTAATTCATCAGGTAAGCTTAGAAAAAAAATGCTTTAATAACGTGGCTATTGTCTTTTAAATCAGGTGGTGCTTTAATTAAAGATCATATAAAATAATTTTGATTCTTGAAATAAAATTTAATCGATAAACACTTAAACGGCTATCGTGCCTATATGGGTCGGACTCGGGCGGTCCGATGGCCGCCGGCTTATATCGGCGCGGCTCCCGACGACCGCTAGCACCCTTACACCCAGCTACAGTCTGCTGTAAAGCAAACTATATTATTAATCTTTGTTTTATATTGTAAGAATTAGCAGACGGTAGCTAAAAATTATCCTCCGGTCCGACAGGGTCAAACGGCGGGCGGCGGTCGTCGGGTTCGCGACACGTGTCGTCAACGACTTCAGTGTCGTCGACGGAGGCCGGAGAGGGCGCTGACGCCGCAGCGCCAGCCCCAACACCCCTCCTAAAGTGCACCCTCTGCCAGGAACGTCTCGAGGACACCCACTTTGTACAGTGTCCCAGCCAACCGCACCACAAATTTTGCTTCCCCTGCTCCCGCGATTCCATCAAGCGACAGCAAGGATCTGAGGTGAGAGAACGTCCAATAACGTCACTTGTGTTTTTTATAGAATTATATTAACAAATCGAAAAATGTATCGTTGTTTTCTTTACTTATTAACTGTCGTGATTTATAAAAAAATTATTTGCAGGTATATTGTCCAAGCGGTGAGAAATGTCCGTTGGCGAATTCGACGGTACCCTGGGCTTTCATGCAAGGCGAAATCGCTACAATCTTGGGTGAGGAGTTCAAGCCCAAGAAGGAGCGGGAAACTTAGAGCTATGTGCCGAAGACCCGATTTTATCTCTTGTCCCTCTTGTTGTAATTGAACACGAGAGGAGTTATGCCCGTAAGAGAGCATTCGGTCGCCTCGCGCGTCGAAAGTGTAGCTCCGATGGGAACACGCGGCTAGGCTGCGATAAACCGATCACTTGTGTATAAATTGTAAATATATCTACTTTTAACTCGCTCACCGAGATTGGTTCTCCGAACGGTCGGATATGGACCGTATTCAGCGTAATGAATTCTTTACTTGGTAGCGTTAAGTGTTTAGGGCGTAGGGCAATACGTCACCTATGCAATATTCTGAATATAGTACATATCTGTTTTCGAAGATTTTATTATAATCTTGATACTTTGAGGATCGTGTAAGGAAACGATGTATTTTGATCTGAAGTTACTCTCGATGGACGTCAACGGTGTTTCGAACCGGACTATATGTTACGATATATTATGGGATTTCTTCGGATGCCATTTTCTTAGTTACCTTTAGGTCCCGAACCATAGTTAACTTGGCATTTATTTATATTGTGATTCTTATACACTATACGAGTATTAATATATGATCATGACATTTATGTAGTCGAGTACTGACTGTAACAATGTAGTTTCTCAGATATGGATAGCGCGATATGTCGCGCATTGTACAGATATGTTAGCTCCGTGTACATTTGTATTTATTACATTCGCACGAGAAATAGTCTTATTTTATATTACGAAGCGATTAATTCAGAGTGGCTCGAGTTCCGTTACTGTATTCAATTCGGCGAAAAGATTCGGCGTGGAAATGACTCTTTCGTTCGTTATTGATTTAAGGGGTTGCTTTATGATTGGAAATTATCTAAATATCAAAATTGTATTATTACAATGTTTGTGTTGAATTTTTGTAAAGATAAGTTACGTCAATTGAATGCGCCGAAGGGCAGTATTAGTGGGATTGTACCTAGTCATTTTGAGAAATGTCAAATTGTCAGATCCGCGAGAACGCGGCCGTTATAGGAACTCTTAAAACTCGCTGCTATATTTGTATAAAGTGAAGTAATTATCATTATATTATTATTGTATATGTCATAATGTTATACAGTCGTAGTGTGTCAATTTCGAGGGCTATCAGACGACGGTCGGCTTGGGAATTTTGCTTTCGCGTCATTCAGCTTTGATAGTTTAACGAAGCCTTGATTGGTCTCGCTAACAAGTTTTATTAGATATTTCAAGTGTTGCTGTTCGCATTTGAAGTATTTTCCAAGAATTTCAGTCGTTCCAAGCTGTAATGGATGTTGTTCTTGTTTGTTGTATTCGTAAAGGGTTTACATCGAGCGAACGAATTCCCTTATCAGTGCTTTGTTCAAAGAACATTAGCTTTTTGATCGTATAGAATGCGGGCGGCAATAGTGATTGTTCGTCCGTGTATACAATTTCTTTGTTCGTTTGATGTAACCCCTGAAGTATCTCGTGTAAGCTTATAACCTAGTGTCATAATAACCCTTATGGAGACGCGACATGTCTTTAAATAGTGCGTATTTCAGTACATTCAATCTAATTGAGATGTTCATTATTTATTTTAGATTTCCTTGTACATATACATAATGTTGTAAATACTTGTTGTAAATATTTTAGATAACATTATGGATGATGTCCAGTCAGTATTACTAAGTACTGTGAACGTGTATAGTCGACCACTAAATTAAGTTAACAGTAAATTTGTTTTGTCGTTTTAGCACATGCCAGTGACATTATACGTTGCGTAATCTATTTAATGGTCGACTATACACAAATATTTATAAATCACATTTTTTGCTACTTGATGTCATTTTGCTAATTCATCTCTGGAAACCCTTAAATATGGTGTATTGTGCTCTTATAGCATGTGGGTGCGGCTATCAAACCCTTGGATTGGATTGATGATACATCACATTTATAATCAGTGTTTTAATATTATAATATGCATGTTAACCCATTTTTATAAGCTACTTAGTTTCTGATAGATTTCGAAATTGATTATTAGAATCAGTGGAATATGCCCTGGAAAGGGCTTGTCTGTCAAGTTTTCGCCAAAGAATGGCATGTAGTAAACAAATTGTAAGCACAAAGTGTGCATCTTACTTTATGCCTTGAGATGTTAAATGTTTGCAAATAACTTCTTTCAAATGTATAATTAAGCTGTTTTTGATAAGCTTACTAATTTTTCAAGTTAATAAGGTTTACCTCGGGACAAATTTACAGTCCTTCTTCCAAGGTTTTTGTTTGTAGTTTAACATGACGTTCTTACATGTAACATCTCAAGGAAGTTAGTCCGCCTGTATGTATAGGCTTGTCTGTAGATGGTGAAGAAATCGCCAAAATAATATGAGACTTGTATCTTTCTACTGTAAGCAACAAGTGAAATGCTTCGATTAAGATGTTAATGTACATGTTGGTGAAATACAATTGATGTGATTTTGTAATTACGTTTTTATTTATTTTATGTACCCTCACCTTTTTCTTTACACACTGTTATCAAATACTAAATGATATTGCATAATTGAATAAAATTTTATTTTTTTTAATAAAATACAACTAAATTAATTATCCCCATTTCTGTGTGTTTTTTAAAAATCGGTTGAAAAAAAACATTATAAAATCTTTGATACTTAAGTTTATGGTGTATTAAGTGTTTATTAACTTTATTGTACCACTAATTGGGTAATAAATATCGTGGACAATGGTAATTGCAAATATAGAATAATTCATCATTTTTATTATGAAAGTTTCACTTCCAAATTCAATTAATATTATTTGATTATCCTATGCGCCTATAACAACAATCAGAAGTGATATGAGAAGACCTCGAGGTTTCTATTTGTTTGGTTGTTAAGTTTAAACAATTTAATATGAGATGTGACATAAACCGGTGATTATCCCTGTATGCGTTATGGGAATGTACCCAAGTACAATCTCCGGCTTCTGTAGGACTATGGCAATATATGGAAACTAAGAATGCTGGGCTATGGATTGAAGTGATAGTGAACTTGGTAACTAATCCTATGGATGACCTATGGGGCCTACCCGACAATGTTTTTAAATGTGTTAAAAACAAACTAGTTAAAAATAATATATAAATTAGATTTTATACTTACTAAACATTTCATTCCATGTATTTTTTCATTAATCTTCAACCTCATCAAATGCACAACTTTTGGTATTCTCAAAGTTTTAATTATATTACTGTCTAATGTATCAGACAAACATAAAACCTTTGATTATTTTAGAGTAAATAATCAAAGCATAAAACTAAATTAACTTACAACTTAAATAACTTATAATTCTGCCGTCTTAAAGCAATTGGCGGTTACTCAAAAAAACATTATTGAGATTTATTTATACTGTCGCCTAGCTTAAGAAATTCTGCATCAGATTAAATATTTACATCAGCCATATCTTGATCTTACCTAAATTATTATGATATGACCAAAATTGACATGAAATCAATTTTCACGTTTAAAAATGAATTACCGCCTACTGCAATTAACAATACTGCGTTGCGTACGAGCTAAACAGACACAAACGTTTTAAACAAAAATTAGATATCACAAAATATCTACATCTTATTTTAAAATTTAAATCATGTACTTCAAAGAGTATATAATCAATGTATTTATCAATTACCTATTTGTGAAAATCGGTAGGCTTGGATAGATTTTAAAATACTCGTTTTCACTAACGAATATCGATTACGATTACTCAATCTTTTCCAACACTACAGTGTTACCACATATCAGAACACTAAAATTATTGCATGAAATATTAAATCATAGCTGACTAGTCAAATCCTCGCTTCGATGAGAAAAAATTGGGTTTACGTTAAATTTGGGTAAAATATTATCAAAATAAGAAAAAATGGGCAGAAATAGATATTGTCGCGTCTCTCCCGATTTACATAAATATAATATACGAGAACCTAGTTATGACCATCACTCTTTGTATAGGTAGTAGGTACTTGTCATCTCCTTTTCTCCTCTATATTTTCAAGAGAACTCAGACATCGAACTTATTTGCTCGGATTTTTTTTATTATTTGTGGAATTTACTTTTCAAGCCTGAAATTAATATATATTCGATTGTTGTGACAACGATCGCTCTTATAGTCCAAGAGACCGTAACGTAAAAAGACTCGTGATTGTAAAAATCGTAAAAGTTTCTCGGTGTATGTCCGTACCAAAGATATATGGTTACTTTGAAAGATACAATTTTTAATGTGTCTGACAGTCTAAGAAACATCTTAACTGTCTGATTATTCAGAAAACATCTTTTACCCAAATTTTAATTTGTTTATAGATCGGAGCGGGGCAGAGAGAATGCCGGAGCCGCTATGCCTGACCAACAGATGAGATACGAACAAACACTTTACCCAGTCGATCGATATTTGGTAAGTCAAACGAATACTTGGATAGTTTGTTAAATGACTATAATAGCTAACAATGATTAAACACTTAACAATACTTTTGTTTCTTTCAGGTTGAGAGCAGCAAACAAATTAATATGATTAATATTATAGATGATGACATTTGGAATCCTGAGCCAGCGCTAAGGCCTGAAGACGAAATTATATTGAGAAAGTTGCATGATATGTTGCAATCAACTGCAGACGACCTAAAGCTGCTTTCTGGAGAATTGTCTAAATATCACGAGCCGGGTGTTCAAAAGAAAACTTTGCCAACGCCTCTGGATGAAGAGTTTAATGAAAAAGTACACATTGGAGAAGTGGTTAATGCAAAATTTCTTGGGCACAAAATAATTGATTGTGTTCAAGTTACTCCTAAAATAGTACAAAAAGATAGTCTAGAAAATGAAGTTGTACAGTCTATAGTTAGTAAGAGAAATACATTAAGTACAAACTTAAGAACTAATCAAGTGCCATCAGCCAGAAAAACATCAAGATCAAATTTGGGAATATCTCGTACAAAAGTTTTACAAATTCTTGAGGATCACTCTAATGATGAAAAGCAAATATTTTCAAAAAATGTCGAGAAAGACTTTTCGGGTAAAAAAAATAAACCTTCCTGTGTGGCTTATAATGAGTATTCTCATATTGAAGACAAACCAATCAAAATAAATATAACACCCAAAAAATCTCTACAAGTTCAAAATATGCCAAGTGTAAATATTAGAAGCCAGTTACAGGAACAAAAAGTTTTACAACTCGATATAATGCCAAATAGTACAGATTTACAAGAGACTGAGTCTGTCAGAAATAATGCATTGGTCATTGAATTAAAACATGAACCAGTGGAAAAGTTAAAAGTGCCAAAACCAATTACGTTTGATCATATTAAAATATATCCTACTGCACCTTTAGAAAAACCAGTTACAAGGAAAATCTCGAAAATGTCAGTATACGAAAGCAGTGAATCAACAAACAACGCTAGTTCTGAATGCCAGCAACATCTTCGTAAAGAAAAACTTTCATCGCGTTTAATTCACAGTACTAATAAAAGTATAAAAAATGTAGTTAGTAGAAGAGAAAAGGAAAGACGTTCGAAAACAAATTTAGATGAGTGGAAAAATAAGTTAAACAGTGTTTATGGAACCACAACAAAATCTTCTGGCGTTAAATTTAAAAAACCGTCTCCGAAAAGATCTAGTACAAAAAGAATTGTTTCTTCTAAGAAGTCAATTAAGGATTTACCTAATTTAAATGTCGATTATATACCTTATACAAAATTAACTTTGGGAGGAGTCAATGTAAGTGATATTGAAAGAGAAATATCTAGTATATCTAACAGAAACAACATAGTATTAAGCCCTATCTTAGACAAAATTTTGAGTAGTCGTGAAAATTCATTCCATAAAAATAGCTCTGTAAAAAAAAATAAAGAAAGTCCAAAAATCCTTACCACATCTGATGAAAATTTATTACAAGAGGTTTTGAATATTGAAAAACAAGTGACAAATACAATATCAGAAAAAAATACAATAGAAAATAAAATATTAAAGAAAGATCAAGGTAGTAAAAGCGACACTTCTAAGGCCAGTGATAGTTATGTCGATGATTTTGAAGACGATAAATCTTTTGAATGTGACAATGTCCAAGCGAATAAATCGGATTCCTTAAATAGTATTTCGCGTAAATCTGATGAAGACAATAACGTAAATGATTTGGGATTTTCCGGAAATGAGCTAAATGAAGAGCATATTAATACAAATATGTGTAACAAAACGATTACTAAAGTATCAAATTTATCTTTGAAACATAAAGTAGATATTTTTGAATTCCTTCCTTCTGGCGATACTCAAGATAGTGGTACGCAAAATTTATCTAGTAAAATCAAACCTCAAGAGACACAAACTTCTCCTAAAAATGATAACTCTCTTCAGTCAATCCGTAATGATTTGTGGGTTTCAATTGATCCACGAGGTGAGGTCGAGAAGATGTTTAAATTAGAAAAAGATTTTATCACAAAGTTGATTATTGAAGAGTATGGTGATTTACTAGAAAAAAATTTAAACAAACCATCAACTTCTAAAGATATTACAATAGATATGTTAAGAAACGTTTCTGCATCACAAAAAAATACACAAACCTCTCCAGCTCATGTTAAAAGCGTCATGACGTCACCAAAACAAACTAAGACTAGGACGACGTCACCATTTGCTCTATCCGTAAATGTCAATCGGCACACCAGTCCCCTTGTAATAGTTGCAGATGAAGAACAACTAAAAGTTGAAATAGAAGAGAATGATGATCTTGGTATATCAGTAAATTTATCGTCACCTCGATTTAGTTTACGTCTTCCTCAATCTTCTCGAGAAATTTTATCAAATGTTAATGGTGAATCAATAAGACACAAGACAATGAATAAATTAGATAAAAATTTACGGAGATATATAAGCAGCTCCAGCTCCGTAGATGGCGATTATTCATCCTCAGATATAAGTAGTATAGGAGAAATACATAAAAAATATAAACGAAGGCTCAGGAAAGTTAGAATACCATCGCTTACTGAGTTAAGTTCCCCGTCATCTTTATCCAGGTACACTGGTACAGATCATTCAGATGGTATAGTTCCATTAAAAAGTGATGGCGAAGCAAGTTTAGGACAAATAAATAGACAAAAGCGTAATAATGTAAGTAAAAGCGAGGGAGAAATGAGTTTAGGACAATTAAAATAGGTTTGTGCTTAAATTTTGAGGTGTGTAATATTGTTGGCGATATTCCAGTAATTTGTGCCTTACCGCGTTTGAATTTGAATAGTTTATTCGTAGCTGATTAATGTATTCCCGTCTTTGTTGTTTGCTCCGGCTCACCTCAAGTACAAATCAGTTATCGCAATCATTGTTGTGATAGTTAATTTTGAGTTTTTATTATATTTAAACGGACATATATTTTATACTATGCCATTTAATTAGTTTTAATCAGATGATAAGATTATTTTTTAATATGACTGAATAAAAAATGTTTTTGAGAAAGGTTTTGTTTTTATTTATCGTTTTGAATATTGACATATATATTTTTGTTTTATTTTCGGACATCCTGTTATTGAATAGCGAAACTTTTTTACAAATAACAATTTTGGCTTCTGAAGTCCTGCAATTTTTATGATTTGAAACGTGATGAAAACCTAAGATATTGCTATATAATAATATTTAGGGGTTCAAATATTCTAGCATTGTTCCACAGCAACTGTGATTTTTTCCTAGATGTAAAAAGTAGCGTAGGTGTTAACCAGATCGTGAAGTATCTATATGGCAAATTTCATTGAAATCATTTCGGCCGTTTCTGGGTGATTGAGTAACAAATGTCCAAACTTACAAACTGTCACATTTATAACATTAATTGTGGGCGGAACTCCTTTATCATAGACACAAAGACATAGTTTTGATGTTAACAGTTATAGTTTGAGGATACTTTAATGATATAAAGTATATAAAGCTTGTAAAAATATATACAACAAGATTCCACAACCTATGTTAGATTTGCCAATTCAACAATTTATAACTTGTATCAAGAAATCATTGATAAATAAAGCATACTATAATGTACAGGATTACTTAAATGATGAGAATGCTTGGAATCTAAGTGACGTTGACTCTCAAGCTAAATCATTTGTATAACAGACTATGTAAACATGGCTCATTGAAAAGGGCGACTGTTGAGTTTCTGGCCGGCTCTTCTCAACAGAAAACTGCTTTCCGAGTTGGTGGTTGCTTCTGACAAACCAATTTTTGACGTATCAAAAGTATTTTTACAAATAAGTCTAATTTGAAAGAAATATTTTGAGTTGTGTGTAATATGTTTATATGATTAGTTAGCTTATGTTTAAAGTAAAACAGACTATTTATTTTTACCAGTTACATTTGCTAAGTTGGGACCTTTCGAATAGGGAGAGAAGTTTAAAAAATTAGAAGTTATTTTCATATAGCTGTCTATAACAAGTTCAATTTTTTATTCGGGAATAGTAATAACAAAAATGTCTAAATATTACATCTATTTCATTCAGGTTTATGAACGAAAAAAACAGCGATTGCGCGTTGTAAATTGCAGTATTGATTATTAGATTTAAACTGTCATATGGTGGTGGTTTACTAATTTCTAACGAGTGTGTGTGTTTTTTTTTGTTGTAGATTGAAACTAACAAGGTGAAATCCTCACATGTAATGGATGACGGATAATAAATTAAGTATTGTATATTTTCACCGTCCTCCACAAGTGTGTTTCGTTCTTACTACGTGACATTGGCAGAGTACTTTGTGCACAGACGCAGTGCGCAACTGAAAGCCATAAAACCTAAAGAAGAAGAAGAAGAAGATTTAAACTGTCAATAATACTGTATAGCACTATTGTAAGATATATGCAGTGCTGCCAATATGTGGGTAAGTACCCGATTTTCCAGGAATTTGAGGTTTGACGGATAATTTCGGGTAGATCTCTTATTTGCCACAGTCACACTGTGACATATAAATATAATAAAAACTTAATTTTGGTTGAAATAGTATTCTAAACCCACCTTTTATTAACTGATTATATTATTACGGACGGTTATATTATTTAATATTTTTAGTAGTGTTTTCAGGTTATTTTTAAGATTTTTTAAGAGTTAGTAACACTGATCGGTAGCAGTTGTCAGTTAGCACCGAGCACTGGACAGTGAATAGTGGATATTGTATTGTTGATAAGGTAAGTATCTTAAAATAAATTCTTTCATTCACCGGTCAAACTTCTTCTTCTTCTACTTCTCTTATGGGTTTCAGGTGTGCCACAACATGTGTGCACAAAGTACTCCGCCAATGTCACGTATATTGAGTAAAACACAAAGGAGATTGGCTTAAAGGTGTGTTTGGTGTTTGTTTCCTTACTACGTGACATTGGCAAAGCTCTATTGTGCACAACTAGAAGCCATTAAGGTACTGCTTTAGAATGGGGCCTTTGTAAAATTAGTGTAGTTCTTAAATAACCCGCATCATCGCAAAACTATATTATCTTATACAGTAGAAACTCGATTAACCAGACTAATTATTGTCGTCAGGCATTTGGATAATCGAAAATTTGGATGTCGTGGATGGAGATCGGAGAGGGCACTAATGCCGCAGCGCCAGTCCCAACACTCCTTCTAAAGTGCACCCTCTGCCAGGAAAGTATCGGGGACACCCACTATGTACAGTGCCCCAGCCAACCGCATCACCAGTTTTGCTTCCCCTGTTCCCGTAATTCCATCAAGCGACAGCAAACTGCAGTTTCTGAGGTGAGAGAACATCGTCTAATACGTCACTTGGGTTTTTTAATAGATTTATATTAACAAATCGAAAAATGTATCGTTGTTTTCTTTACTTAACGACTTTTGTGATTTATAAAAAAAATATTTGCAGGTATATTGTCCAAGCGGTGAGAAATGTTCGTTGGCGAATTCGACGGTACCCTGGTATTTCATGCAAGGCGAAATCGCTATAATCCTGGGTGAGGAGTTCAAGTCCAAGAAGGAGCAGGAAACTTAAAGCTATGTGCCGAGCTAAGACCCAATTGTATCTCTTGTCCCTCTCGTTGTAATCGAACACGAGAGGAGTTATGTCCGTAAGAAAGCATTCGTCAGATCCGCGAGAATGCGGCCGTTATAGGAACTCTTAAATGTCACTGCTATATTTGTATAAAGTGAAGTAATCTTATATATAAAATTCTCGTGTCACAATGTTAGTTACCATCCACCGAAACGGCTCGACCGATTTTTATGAAATTTTGTGTACATGTCGGGCAGGTCCGATATATTATCTACAGATTCTATCTATCTATTTTTTATATCCTTAAGTGATAAAGCCGACCCACCCCAATTTTTTTAAATTTATACGGCAGAACAACGTTTGCTAGGTCAGCTAGTTATTATTATATTTTCATTGTATGTGTCATAATGTTATACAGTCGTGTGTTAATTTGGAGGACTATCAGACGACGGTCGGCTTCGAAATTGTGCTTTCGCGTCTTTCAGCTATGATTCTAGTTTAATGATGCCTTGATTGGTCTCTCTAACAAGTTTTATTAGATATTTAAATTTTGCTGTTAGCATTTGAAGTATTTTCTAAGAATTTCAGTCATATAGAAAACGGGGGGCAATAGTGATTGTTTGTCCGTGTATACAATTTCTTTGTTCGTTTGATGTAACCCTGAAATATCTCGTGTAAGCATATAACCAATTGTCATAATAACCCTTATGGAGACGCGACATGTCTTTAAATAGTGGTTATTTCAGTACATTCAATCTAATTGAGATGTTCATTATTTATTTTAGATTTGCTTGTACATATACATAATATTGTAAATACTTATTGTAAATATTTTAGATAACATTATGGATGATGTCCAGTCAGTATTACTAAGTACTGTGAACGTGTATTGTCGACCACTAAATTCAGTTAACAGTAAATTTGTTTTGTCGTTTTAGCACATGCCAGTGACATTATACGTTGCGTAATCAATTTAATGGTCGACTATACACAAATATTTATAAATCACATTTTTTGCTACTTGTATCATTTAGCTAATTCATCTCTGGAAACGCTTAAATATGGTGTGTTGTGCTCTTATAGCGTGTGGGTTCTATCGAACCCTTGGATTGGATTGATGATACATCACATTTATACTCAGTGTTTTAATACTGTAATATGCATTTTAACCGCATTTAATATGCGTTTTTAAAAGCTACTTAGTTTCTGATAGATTTCAAAATTGATTGTTACAAAAAAAAGAAAGTGAAATCTGCCCAGGAAAGGGCGTGTCTGTCAAGTTTTCGCCAATTAATGGCAAGTAGTAAACAAATTGTAAGCACAAAATGCATATAAGATTTTAAGTGTTTGTTAAGCTTACAGTCTTGGTACTCTTAGACTTTAGCAAAGCTTTCAACTGCGTTGATCATGACATCTTGTCGAGTATTTTGTGTTATTTTAACATATCTCTATCAGTGAAGGATTGATTTTAAAAAAAGCTACTTCAAGACGCTGCCAGCGCCATTGATGACACATTCTTATCATGCCGTGAGGTCCGGTCTGGGGTACCCCAAGGTGGCGTGTTGTCATCCTTACTTTTCTGTACTGCATTCCTAAACTCAATCACCCAAATATTTTTTCTCTCTACCATATGTATGCAGACGATTTACAAATTTATCGCCATTTAAGCCTTGAAAACTTGACTGAAACAGTATCAACCGTGATCTGGATGCGATATACATATATGGCCTGAATATCAACCCTAGGAAATCTTAGGTTATTGTTGTTGGTAGCAAAGATATGATAGCGCTGGTCGACTGTGCGAGTATTCCGGATCTGTTATACCATATTGCTCAACTGTAAAAGATCTTGGCATATATTTAGATCAAATACTTTCCTAGTCTGAGGAAATAAAGGAATTAAGTAGGAAAACTTTTGGAACCTTGAGTTACTTAGCGTCGTCTCCAAAATGTTAGCAAACTCTCTCTTATTATCTATTCTCGATTACTCGGATGCAAGTTATATTAATCTAAATAAATTAATAAGTTTGAGCGAATACAAAATTTCGCCATTCTTTTTATTTTCGGTCTCAGAAAATATGACCACATACTATCAGATTTTCGAATACGCCGGAATATGTATATTCTTTCTAAATAAATTTGAATACATAGGGTCACCTACAAAAAAAACGATCATCTCGAAGTATTATGTTTAAAACGCACAAAACACTAAAATTTATTCGCAATCAAAATCTCTCTCGATCTTCAAAAATACTGTAAACGAATTTTATTTCCTCTCGCACAGACTTTGATGACATGAAAATTGCTATTATTTATTTATATATTTTTATTTTCTTATTACTATAAATATTTACTTTTATATCTAAGATATTTAGTAATATATGATTATAAATATTTCTATACATATATATTATATATATTTTTCGGTTTATGTATTCGGTTGTAAATATTTACATATAGATTATGATTACACCACCTTATTCCCCATTCAATAAAATGTTTCTTAACCCAAAGGGTATCTGGTTGTTATAATTTTATGTATGTGGTGTGCAAAAAAGTATTAAATAAATAAATAAATAGTCTTTCCATTTTTTTGTTGTAGTTTAACATGACGTTCTTACATGTAACATCTCAAGGAAGTTAGTCCGCCTGTATGTATAGGCTTGTCTGTAGATGGTGAAGAAATCGCCAAAATAATATGAGACTTGTATCTTTCTACTGTAAGCAACAAGTGAAATGCTTCGATTAAGATGTTAATGTACATGTTGGTGAAATACAATTGATGTGATTTTGTAATTACGTTTTTATTTATTTTATGTACCCTCACCTTTTACTTTTCACACTGTTATATCAAATCTTGAAAGGTATTGGACAAATGAATACAATTTTATTTTATACAGAAAAATACATCTGAATTAATAACCCCCTTTTTTAGAATTTTTGAAGTCGGTTTAAATATAAATAAATTGAAAAGATCTCGGTAATTTAGTTTATATTACTGATGTACCAACTAGTCGGCGACTAGTAGGCAAAGCCGTCTATCCGGCCACTTTTGTAATCGGCAAAAAGCGCTGACTATCCGGCTCCTTAAATTGTATGTATTTCTCAATAAAAACTTTATAGTTGGAATTACATTTAATATAAATTCAGCCTAGTGCGAATGGGACTCGCACACTGAGGGTTCCGAATAATTAGATTGGAAAAAAAATTACATCTTTAAGTTATGACCAATTATTTAGGAAATGCAAAAAGCTACCCAGTTAAAATTAATTTTTAAATGAACTTAATCATAACATATAGGAAATGTAACGTATTAGGCAATTTAGGTTGACATAGAATCTTGAAATTTAGAAAGAATCAACGTGTTTCCGATACATAAAGAAAATAATCCGAAAATTGTAAAAGTATATAATTTTTTTTTTGTAGTTGGTAAACTAATTGCCACCTATGTTGATGTATGTGGACAACGGTTTTCCGAATGCAAAGTTAAGTTTTCCCTTAATTCTATTTGTACGGAACCCACAATATGCGACTCGCAATTAGCCGATTTTTTATTGAATTTATTCTTTCTATATACATTTAATTGAGAAATACATATAATTTATCCGGATTGCCGACTTCGGCCTTTACCGACTAATTAGGTACTTTACTAGTATTAAGTGTATGTTAACTTTATTTTACCACCATACTGATAATTTTTTAGACATAAGAATTATGATAATTACAACTATGGAATAATGCATCATTTTAATAATGAATAACAAAGTGGCTAAGAAACTTAAAAAACAAGTTCGATATTCAATACAATTGCGTAATTTGATTTAGTATTAGTTAGTCTTATAATTAAAGTTAAAGTAATACAGACTAATATTTAATATTTCTACCAGTTCCATTTGCTTAGTTCGGACCTTTCGAATAGTTACAGTGAAGTCAGTTTATGAAGTTAGTGATTATTATCATATACTTACGTAATAACAAAAATGTCTAAAGATTACATCTATTTCATCTAGATTTTTAAACGAGAAAAACTACGATTGCGCGCAGATCGATTATTAGATTTAAACTGTCAGTAATTCTGTACATCACTACTGTAGTGATACGAATTACTAATCGATATAGTAAAATATAGGAATTGATTAATATTTTTTAACTGTCTTACAAGAACAATAATTAAAATAAAACACTTAATTTTGGTTGAAATAGTATTTTAAACCTACTTTCACTCAACAGATTTTTTTATGTATAAAAAAAGGTAATTACAAAATTATAAAAACTTCAAATAAAGACACGCACTAGCCTAGTACCATCTGTGTGATTATCTATACATTACTCCCGTGAGGGGACGGGTTAGAATACAATTCCCCTCTGCCGCTGGGAGAGAATCTCGTAAGAGGCGAGTAACCCAGCACCCCCTTGGTGGTAGGGGATCTGTTCCCCGACTGGCTTGCGACCACCGGCATGCGAATCCGACCGCCAAGTGCCTCAGACGCGTTCCGGCCGAGCCGCATGTGGGCCAGATCTATCCCTACCTCTCCCATCCCATTACTGCTGCTGTTCCAATGAACACCGGGTTCTTGCTCGGGGTCCATTGAAACCGCAGCAGTCTTCGCTCCCCCTCCTCACTCTATCTTCGAGGCGACAACGCATCGACAAAAAAAGAGATACCCTCTAGTTTTGTCGATGTCCATGGGCGACGGTGGCCACTTACCATCAGGTAGACCGTCTACTCGCTTGTCATTTATCTATCATTAAAAAAAATTAGTTTATAAAACATTTAAATAATAATAATTATTACAAAATTAACTTACGGGTTGAGTTACTAAATTTAGGACGGATAAACATAAATCTATACTTCTTTTTAGATTTATTATTTTTATTTTTTGAGGTGTTTTCAGGTAACTATTGTTATTTTATGGGTTTTGAGTCAAAACTTTTGACTTAAGCTTTAGGGAGAAATGTTTTAAAAGAGTTGGTAACACTGATGATAAGGATTATTTGTTGTTGTATTTGGCGGCTGGTGCAAATTAAAAGTAATTGTTAAATCGTTTATTCATCATTACTCATTAGTTTAGTAGTGCTCGTGTTTGATGGTGCAGTGCGTACATATAGCGCAGTTATATTACTTAATTAAACTGAATGTTTAATTAAAACGCAGTGCAGAGATAGAGAGAACAATGAGATTATTTATGTTTGTGTTTTTATTGAAAGTATCGGTCGCGAAATTAAATTCGCAGCTTGGCCCTGGCCCCGGATATGACTGCGATTACTGCCAACCAGAACAGATACACATATCTTTCGGATGTAAGTATTTAGTAACTAATCAGCTTGGTATAAAAAGGTTCTTTATGTTTATCTTTATACAAGGATTCAAAAATTACCTTCGTATCTGTATATTACTAATTTAAGGTGCAATTATTATTTTGGGTTGTTATCACCACCGCACAAATTTGTCAATTGTCTTTGGGGTGTTCCATTTGAGCTGTACTCTCTCTCCCATCTTATTAATCCTAAAGTACCAGTGGACTCCGGGCTCTTGCCCAAGATCCACTGAAACTGTAGACTGGACTTACCTTTAGCTGACGTGACAAAGGAGCGCAAGGGGAGGTGATTGGGGTAGATGGCGGTCCCCTCTATCGATCCCCCCATTTTTTTTTGCCGGAGACTCATATTTTGAGAGTTATGGAAGGAGAAAGAAAAATTACTTCTGAACTTTTCAAGTGTTGACGTAATGGTTTCGCTCCAAAATTTTATTGGCGATAGATCTAGGCCTACTAGACTCACTCACTCACAAGATCTCGAACTGCAGAAATCAATAGTTTCCAAAATATAACATTTTAAAATTCTACAATAAATTTTGTCACTAGTAATCATTGTGATTTATTCCATAGAGTAAATATTTAATAATGTTGCCGATTTGCAGGATTTTTGCCCGATTTCAGGAAATTAGAAACTGATACTCAAAAAAAACTAATGTTTAACGGATTCTGACTGAATATCTGACAAAAATGCATCAAACAATATTCTTGTTTTATTAATGTCCATGGTCAAAGGTAATCCAGCCCTATTTTTGGATAAGGTTTGATTATCCACCATCACCACATTTAAACTAAACCATTCCAATACACTACCTGGACAGAGACCCCATTTTAAATCATGTTTTCATCATTTTTCATTCTTTTATATGTATTGCATAAAGCAGTTGGGGAGTAACTGGGTTAGACTTACCCATCCCCCCCATTAATACACTGGGCTGAGTATTTGACTTTGTGCCCATTAATATGGTTGATACCTAAATACTACAATCATATTCACATTTTACTATATTTATTTTAATTTTCCTATTGTTTCATAATAAAACAGTTAAACCTTATCCTTGTATTCATACATTTTCCTTATTTTGATGTCTTTATGAATTTATTGTTATTTTAATTTTAAAGTACTACATAATATTGTTTATAAACTCCTTTGTAAATATTTGTAAATTTTTTAAATGCAGGTTACAATAATATCAAATTACCATTTATGTTTAGTTCTTCAATAACCAGCACCATTACAAAACTATGTTACTGACTAACTGACTGATTGACCAATTGTGAAGTGTCAAAAGTACTAAATATTTGTGGAAGTCTAGGTAAATTTTAAAGGATAAAAACACTTAAAACTTTTTGATAAAACTTTTGTTTGTAATCTAATACCTTTTTTTTGGTAGGATAGATAATATCATCATCAAGATAGGTTAGACCTTGGAATGAAACAGAAACTATGTTTTATCACGGAAAAAGGCTTGAAGGGGTTGAAAGAGGGGATGAAGTGCGTGTTGAGCTGTCATTGGAAATTAGTCATATAAATTATGTTGGTGATAAAAATTGAAATGTAAAATATAGCCGAAATTATTTTTAGTAATGAGAGGGGTCATAAAAACTTTTATTAGATTGTCCATATAAATAAATAAAATTGTAGTGTCTGTTTGCTATATTAAAATAACCGCTTTATCCACATACGGATGTATACACGGTACATATACTAAAACAACATTTTTGTCTGTCTGTTTGTTCCGGCTAATCTCTGAAATGGCTGGACTGATTTGGACGGGACTTTCACTGGCAGATAGCTGATGTAACAAGGAGTAACTAAGGCTATTTAACATCTCGCTACGACCCATAGGAGCGG